>OX359249.1:50844846-51014370 GCA_947179485.1 Allacma fusca | reverse complement strand
ATGTAGAAGATGTTAGAAATTTGTGAAATTGATTGTTGTATATTAGTAATAGAGCATATCGTCGGTGAAGAGGCAAAATGATCTAGGTGCATAATCGATTAGAATCAAAATGATCTACATAACTTTTTCCCTAAAGGCAAAATGAACTGGGTGCAAGCCTCTTTAAAAGCAAACTGATCTACATACAATTTTCCTTAAAAGCAAAATGATCTAAGTGCTGGTCTATTTTTTTTTTGTGAGAAAAATAGCATCTGTAAGGAGGACACGTGGCTTATAAGGGCTAACCATGACTGTAATTGACCTAGGGTTGTGGGTTAATATTGTCTGAAGGGTTTGCTATTACTAAGGATCATTCCGGCAACTAAAGTTAATTTCACTTTTTGCATCTAATACATTTTTAGTTACGAAAACTGCAACATTCATTTATTTTAAAATCGACGAATTAAAAGACGAATCAAAATCACAGTAAGCTCATGTGTTAGTGTGCACATTGAGTTGGTTTTCCCTTTAATAATTCTCAACGTGGAGTTTTTTCAAATCGTATTTTACGATCATCACCATTATCATAACATTCGGAATCATTTTCAAATGTTAAATCATAATTGACAACTTTTTTTTCAATGTTACTGAAAGAAAGAAATGGAGGCATTGGGGAATTAAATGCATATATAAAAGATTTTGAATACCTCGCATTTTTGTACACCGGCATTAGAGTGTGTTTACTTATATTGTTTTTATTATAATTTGTATCTAGATCATTTTGCTTTTAGGAAAAGCTGCATCTAGATCATTTTGCTTTTAAAATTCAATGCAAGTAGATCATTTTGCCTTTAGTGAAACTGCAAGTAGATCATTTTGATTCTAATCGATCATGCACCTAGATCATTTTGCCTCTTCACCGACGATATAGAAGTTGATTGGTGTAACTTTGGTCCGCGCACAAAGGACGTTAAAACCAAAAAACGGACTACTTTTTGGCGGATATGCTTTACAACTGTTGTCTTATTTAATACACTTAAACCTTTTGTTGATAGTTTCTAGGAGTGTAAGGCGTAATGTAATTCCATGCATCCACAAGACCTGAAATGACTGCGTATATAGATATAATGTATCAACAAACGATTGTGGTGGGGTTTACCTAGTGCTACCGATACGTTTTGGGTTCGTCCGATGCCTTGATTGAATTAATTACCTGTATTGTTTTTTTTTGGATTGCTTAGGCCTCTTTTATTTCTGTCTTCCTGTCAACTCTCAGCCAGACTAGTTTCAACATTTTAGGATCAAATCAAGTTTATAATTTAACATCCAAGTCATCCTTCTGCATTTTATTAAAAACAACAAAGCAAAATCGAATTTCAGCAGTGGAGGTGACATTTGTCCAACTAACAATAAGTACTGGTGTCCAATAGAAATTGCTCTCGTTTACAATATCCGATGTACCCAAACACTTAATATCAGTGCAGGTTATGGTCATAGCAGGTAACAATTAATTACTCCATGAACCTCAAGTAGGCATTCTAAGTGACACGTTGTTCATTAACTTTAGATTGTCCTTATACTGCCCCTCCTATCCTCTGTAAATAGTGCAAAATTTTTGTTGACCTTACTTAAGCCCAGCGGTTTACACCATAAATGATAGGTATACATGTAAATAAAACCGTGCACTTCAATAGCTCCTAATGGTCATTATGATGTTATTTGCGATTCATTATAAAGTGTATGTAAGGTCATGAGTCTACTAATAACCCACAAAGGTCATGGCAATTCTTGTGACCCATCGAAAAATGAGATAATGAAACTCCTTGTAGACCACTGAGGTCAAATTAAGGTCACGAAATTTCTTGCAGCCCACTGAGGTCAAATTCAGGTGATGGAATTTCTTGAGACCCACTGAGGTCAATTTGAGGTCATGGAACTTGTTGTAACTCACTTAGGTCAATTTGAGGTCATGGAACTTGCAACTCACTGAGGTTGATTTGAGGCCATGAAACTTTTTATGACTGAGTGAGGTCATGTTGCTATTTGTGACTCACTCAGGTCAATTTGAGGTCATGTTGCTATTTGTGACTCACTCAGGTCAATTTGAGGTCATGTTGCTATTTGTGACTCACTCAGGTCAATTTGAGGTCATGTTGCTATTTGTGACTCACTCAGGTCAATTTGAGGTCATGTTGCTATTTGTGACTCACTCAGGTCAATTTGAGGACGTTACTTTTGGGCACTTTTTCAAACTCAAAGTTTGAAAAGATTATTACCCGCTGTCGTGGTGGTTTGTTTGTTATAGTTTTGTTTTATCTTATAGCGGTTTTGTTTTGTTCTAGTTTTGTTTTTTCGAAAACTGATTTTGTTTGTTTTGTTTTGTTCAAAAAACAAGAACTGAATAAAAGAACAAACAAAACGCGAACAATATTACAGCACTACCTACAGGGAAATATTCTTACAAGGACGTATCTAAAAAATAAGGGTGTAATACGGAGAGTACACTGCAAAAATTCGCGAAATTCAGTAATAAATATAATACTACATGATTTTTTCAAATGATTCTTCCAGTTAGTAGCTTGTTTGCATAACAACTCATCAGCAAGCTTATCGTCGGTAAAGAAGCAAGGTCTGCATGCATTTTCTCAAAAACGACTTTTCATTAAAATACCATTTTGTTTTCGAGGAAATGCTTGTAGACCACTTTCCCTTAAATCTTGCTCTTTACCGATGATATGACCTCTTCTCATCTCACTATAAATTGTTGATAGTTTTAGATAGAATTTTCACGTTCTGGGAACTCATTGTACAGAGGCCGGGCCAAGATTAGCGATGTGTAATCGAAAATATAGGTTTATGCTTCCTACTCAAATATTAGTGACCATGAAATTTCGATTTCTGTTTTTGGTATTGTTTACTACATATTACGTTTAGTTCATTCAAAATTCCATTTTCTACAGTTCATAATATTGTAACAGTAGTCTTGAAAATCATCTGAGATATTTAAAACGTTTGGTTTTGATGATTGAATTTGTCATTTAAAAACCCTCAGGCCTCACAACAGGTCAAAACATGAATTCAGTACACGGCGTCAACGTGAGGGGTTGCACAAGCTGAGCTTTCAAACTAAAGTTTTACTGGGGATTAATCTCAGACTTCAGGGTTTTAAAGTTACTAATTTTTAATAGATTACAATTTGGGCCAGGTAATTTGACCCTAAAAGAAAATCAGTATTGTCATCATGAACTGCGCATTTTAGAATTACGATATTTGACCATTTTCCCAGTGACTTTGAAGGTCATTAAGTTGACCTTAAATGTCGTCTGTAGAATTTTTGTAGTCCCGAATCACTATTTTGTTCTCGGAAATCCTTTCCCTGCTTTAAATTACCATGGTTTTTTTGAGGTTTGCAATACAAACCCAGACCAATCGGATAAACTCCGGCGATCTTTTCCCTGTACATCCAATTAGAGTGCCATTTCGAAAACTCCAAATCTAAAGCAAATATTCACGTTCTACCCGGGTAAGATGATGAGACGGGAATACAATCCTACATCGAGAAACGCATTGGGGATTTGGCGATTTTATTCCGGCGGGGATCAATTATTCTTATTAACAATGACCGCTCTCCTAATTAAAATGTCATGGAGAATGCTGTAAAATTGTTCAAAATGATCATGAGTGCAAATTTCATGTCAAAAGACAAATTTATAAATTTTGCTGTAATGTTGCCCGGGCCTCGGTTGCCTCTGTAATTGCACAAACATTCAATCCGCCATGGTTAAGCTATGTCCGTAACAGTTGCAGGTTGCAGTTGCAATGAAAGAACTTCATGAATGCTATCATGGCACCAAAATAAGGATATTAATTTAAGAATCACAGTCAATCCGTTTACCAGTGGTTACCAATGCAGGGTTACATTTGTCCCACTAGGTTCTCCAAGTTTTAATGTTGCTACAAAATTGCAGAAGACTTTGTACAGACTAAATTTTATTCTGGATAGGAAAGAAACAATTGGAAGCCTATGTAGATAAATCTGTGTGATATGGGCGCAGCCCGAAAAGAACCCTGAAAAAAGAATTAATATTTTAATTCGAAAAGCGAAAAAGTCCAATGGGCTAAACTAAGTTTCTTCAAGGCTCCTGGCCCAAATGGATTAATTTTGATGATTGTTTACTACTTTTGGTAAATCAAAAACAAATATTCTGGGCATGACTGGTGCAGAGTATCTTCCTCCCTCTAAAATTGAAGGAAATTTTTAAACTACATCCTAACCTTCCGGTTCAGTGAGTATAGCAGCATATCGGACTCCGTACTGACGGAAAAGGTGCTGCTTCAGTTAACTCTTCTCCTCTTGGCTTAGTTTAGAAAATCATACACTTCTGTGATTATAAACCTATTGCTTTGAAAGTAGTAGCGTAGATTTGCACTAAAATTCTGTACGAGTGTTTTCTACAATTGTACAGCATGCGCAGATCCTGGAGAGCACTAAGGAGGAGCGCAAAGGTTATTAACAATCCTATGGCAGCGTTGCCAGACGTCCAGGATTGGCCTGGACACTCCAGAAATCGAAGTCTCTGTCCAGGAGGAAAGAAGGGAACCATGAGTGGAAGTTAATGTCCTGGTATGGAGAAAAGGTGAACTCGGTGTTGCTAAAAGTGCTTAAATAAGTTTGTGGTTTGGTTCCTGGAAACATTAAGCAAAACAATCTCTGCAATTTCAATGAAATGGTTTGTTTTCAAACTACACAAGAATCATAATGCATGAAGTGGTAACCTCTAACAACACAAATATTTATATTCCGTTCCGACGGACTTTAGCTGTCCTGATCGTCGTGGAGTCTTGTAGTAGTTAATATCCGACCGGTATAACTCGATTTGATTTGCTGAGGATATTAAGTATTTGCTAGAGGATGATGAAGGCTGAAATATTTTGAAATACGTAGCTGTTACTGAAAAACCTGCACGTGCCAGTAAAATGTAAAAAAGTGTAAAATTAACAGAGTAGAATAATTAATCATGATCAGGGCTTGGCATGTTGAATTAAACAAATGTTGAATTACGGATTACAGATTACTCCCGCTTGAAAATATTTGCGGATTACCAGATCTAAATTACGTGACAAAAATTCGAATTTCTGGATTGTGATTACGTGATAACATTTTAAATATCTGGGGAGGGAGGTAATTATGTGATAAAATTTTAAATATCTGGGGAAGGAGGTAACTATGTGATAACATTTTAAATATCTGGGGAGGGAGGTAATTATGTGATAACATTTTAAATATCTGGGGAGGGAGGTAATTATGTGATAACATTTTAAATATCTGGGGAGGGAGGTAATTATATGATAACATTTTAAATATCTGGGGAGGGAGGTAATTATGTGATAAAATTTTAAATATCTGGGGAGGGAGGTAATTATGTGATAACATTTTAAATATCTGGGGAGGGAGGTAATTATGTGATAACATTTTAAATATCTGGGGAGGGAGGTAATTATGTGATAACATTTTAAATATCTGGGGAGGGAGGTAATTATGTGATAACATTTTAAATATCTGGGGAGGGAGGTAATTATGTGATAACATTTTAAATATCTGGGGAGGGAGGTAATTATATGATAACATTTTAAATATCTGGGGAGGGAGGTAATTATGTGATAACATTTTAAATATCTGGGGAGGGAGGTAATTATGTGATAACATTTTAAATATCTGGGGAGGGAGGTAATTATATGATAACATTTTAAATATCTGGGGAGGGAGGTAATTATGTGATAACATTTTAAATATCTGGGGAGGGAGGTAATTATGTGATAACATTTTAAATATCTGGGGGGAGTGATTATGGATTACAGATTACTTTTCTCAAATTTTTGACGTGGGATTACGCCCAGCCCTGGCCATGACAACATGCCTAGGACAGGACGATATGAAAAAGGTTTAACAAGCCTTATATTCGAAACAACGAACTGTCCCCGACGGATATTTTTGAATATCCCGACAAAATTTAACTACTATATTTGAAATTTACAATTTTTGTTGTACAGCAATTAAGATCTTAAAATGATGTTTTAATTATAATGAAATGTACCATCAAGAGATGACCAGACGGTAAACAAAGAGCTAGACATTCTCAGAAAATTATTACCCGGATAAAAAAAAATATGCATCCTAATTCATCGTTTCGGACGTTCTGGTTAGAATAGTTCAGGCTGGAAAGAAGTGTCAATGTCGCTTACTCATGTTTTAACTTAATCAATCTTGCTTGAACAAACACACTTAATTGAATGAGTATTGATTTGAACAATACTGCAATGCAAGTCAAAACCAATTTGGACTTAACTGGCATCGAATATTACAATTCCTTATAACTTCTTAAAACCAGAACAAAGATACGAGTACAAATTAAAACAAGGACACATAAAAGGTTTATTTTGCATTTTTGTGAAGAATTACTATTGAATAGCTAAAATACTAGCAAAAATACGCAGATTTGTTACAAGAATAAGATTATGAATTCTGTATATTTATTTAATTTTTCTGGTCCACATTAAAAATACCCAGGGTTGCGTAGAATATCTGGCAACATTGATCCTGCTCATAGTAATGCACAGTAATTATTAGTTACAGTGAAATACATTTTAACAAATACCTCTGAATCTCCTGAACGCTTATTCCAGAATAATCCTATATATTAATTGAAAGTGGTTGTGTAGGTGATGAAGATGATGATGCGCTGGTAGCAGTCCCAGAGATTTTACGAGTTCTCTAAAAATTTACCATCAATAATTACCTTGAAGAAATCTAGCGATTATTAATTACGATCATTGATTACTTCAAATAAACCTATGATTAATGATTACGATTAATGATTTTATGGGGATTCTTCATGAAGGAAATCACCTGTTTCCCCCAAGAAAGGGTTACGAAAATAATCTCAATCCCAGCGTTGTAACTGGGGTTTATCGTTTATCCATAATAATTCCTTCACAGAAAAACTGAGAAAAACTCGGATGCACTGTGCTGCATTTCTGATCCTCCAAATGAAGGTTTATGAACGCCGAATTTGTTACTCTAGTAAGTTATTCTTCCTATTTCAGACTTAGTTTAGAAAAATTTTACTTCTGTATTTATGATCCGGTTGCTTTGAAAAAAATATCGGTAGATCTGCAATAAATATTTGTACAAAACCTAGCTTCCACAATTGTGTAGCATGATCAAATCTTGGAGAACCTACATAGATGCGCAAAGGTTACTGGGCAAACTGTACATTACAAGGTGGTTGTACAAAGTTTGTGAATTCAAGAATTTGGATAGTGAATGTAAACAGAAGGGACTTGTGGATAGTGAATATAAACAAGGAACTTTTGGATAGTGAGTGTAAACAGAAGGAACTTTTGGGTAGTGAATGTAAACAGAAGGAACTACTTGGAGTGGAGTAACGTTAGTATTAGAACTATCGTACTATGCATGCTAAGGTCTCTGCTTAGAACGTTCCTTCCTCCCACTCTTGAGTGACGAGTACTCTGCTCGCCTCGGCAACGTCCCTCTTTTTATCATGGCTCGTACATTCGGAAATCCGGAGAATTTTTCGGGGTCAACGCAAGCCATTTCCATGGTGTTTTGTCACAATTTGTATCTTTTATGTTATACCTTCAAACTCTCCATACAAATGTTGGAAATAGCTTGCACCGGAACATGTCACATGCCACACGAACTCGCATTAATTTGAATTTGATTGTAAACGTGTATCAAAATTTAGTGCATGGATATTCATTACGATTATAAGCAGGAAATTTGATGAATCGGTAAAATACCAACAGTGCAAAGAAATGTGCATGATTGTGTACGGCCGCAGATGGGCATATTTTCTAAGACAAATAGTTAACACTCACTGGTATGTATACAACGTTGTAGGGTATTTACAGAAGTATGTACAGTTACTAGCTCAATCTGTAACAACACACTTTGGTGTTTAGCCCGTGCCAGTTACTGACTTACAATTAGAATTTAGTGCTGACGATCACGGGTAATTTTTGTGCACGAAGCGATATTATTGGTTTGGTTTGTCCGTCCCATTTTCTCTGTCCTGTCAAAACCTTTTGACACGAACAACGTACAAGCAACAAAAAACAAATTCCAGTAGCTCGTGGCATAAATGTTTGCAGAGTAACGTCTTTTTGTCAAAATTTCACGGTTTGAAACAAAGAAGCAGAATGATTATCTTTGTTTGAGAAAATACGAGTGGTATTGTATTGACTTTTGCATTTCACATTTTCCTGATACTGACTTTCGCTGCCAATAGTGTCTAACAGATGCCTAATTTTGAAATACTAATATGAAACAGATGGTAAATTTAACTGAAGAGCGAAGTCTTCCGATATAAACTCCAGAACGGACTGAAATTGGTGGGATTGTAGGTACCGGTAATGGTAATAGTATATTATATATATATATTTAAAATATATATACACAACCCACTTATTCCATCCCTCCTCCGTTTGGTTTAGACACTTAAGACTAAGACATCTGAAAAGTTTCAGCGATTGCGACTCTTACTTACGTGAATTTTCACATGTTAATTACAAAATAAATTGCAACTCGAGCGAAATTCAATCCAATTTCCAGACATAGCATCCTTTATTAGTGTTGAGCTCTATAGTTATATTGCTGTTAGAGCTTTGCAGAGACGGAGACTTTCAATTTCTTCTTGCCATTTCTTAATGAACGGCTTGTCGTTCATAAAAATATTTCGAACTGTGATAGCAAATTTCAAG
Organism: Allacma fusca; assembly: GCA_947179485.1. Taxonomy (NCBI): domain Eukaryota; kingdom Metazoa; phylum Arthropoda; class Collembola; order Symphypleona; family Sminthuridae; genus Allacma; species Allacma fusca. The sequence continues at coordinate 51,005,610 of OX359249.1, read as the reverse complement.
GAGATTCTTGTGAGTCTAACCTCATCTCTGCCCAAGTTAAAAATCGAAGTCCCAGGAACTGAAGATGTTAGGCAAGGTTTATGAATGACTATTACTTTATTTGGTTCAGTCAAGAATTGGTCAGTTTAGTGCCTATTTTGATATTTTCGTGGTATTCCAAAGTATACAAAAGTAGAAGGCCATGTCAGATGTATGTTGGTTTGTTTGTAAAGGTTGTGACATGTCATGTTAAGGGTAAGGTGTAGAGCTTTGAGCTGTTCGGTTAATGTACTGCCTGTGCAGGCCGAGAGTTACTGTTTTGTTGTTGAGGGCTACGTAGAACGTGTGTATGTGTAGATTTATGGGAATTGTTGTGAGACTTGGTGAGGGAATAGGTGATGAGGTGAAAAGCTGAGGCTGCTCATGGAAGGTTGGAGAGCGAGAGAATTATTTACTTCTTGGAACGTGCTTTGGGAGGAGGCTTTGCAGGGTCCTGCAAAAGGAGACTTTGCGTTTGCAGAGTATATTTTGAGTTGTATATTTTCGAAATTTCGGAAATAAATAGTTGTACAAACTACGATATCTGGCCCAAAACAACTTACTGAATGTGCCCCGACGTATAACTTTTGAGCATCTTGGCTAGCATTCTCAATTAACATCCCCGTTCAATTTAATAAAGCCTCCGAATAAATATAACATTGAAAAAGCCCGATTCAAATATTATTTCAACGATTCCTCCTTCATCTATGTCATCTCCGCCCATGTTTGGATTCTTGTAGTGGTCGAGGAGGTCGGTGAGGATTAGGTTAGTTAGGCTGGAAAAGAGTGCCGAAGGTGTCATCATAGTGGCATTGCTATTCCTTTCCACCCTAAACTAACTTAACCTGAACATCCGAAATGACGGGTTAGGTTTCATGCCGGGCAGCCGTGATCGGACCTAGTTACGCTATATCGCTCATTTGAAGCGATATATGGGCGCAAATCTCCCGCATACCGGGAGATTTGCGTTGGGTCACATACAGTATTGGTGTTCGGTGAGTCCACATAGAGTGCACCATATTATTGCATTTCTTTCCCCTGAATCCTAACTACCCTTCCATAGGCTTGTTCTTTGTTGTTGAGGCCACACACCATGTATCGGAAAGTTTGTTTTGGACCACATATCGTAGATGCTCTTTGTTCATTCTTACATTTGGTTCATGGTTTGGTAATTACATATTATGGACGCCGATGTCATTTTGGTAATTGGTTTTCTGGGCATCGTAGATTTTTGCTCTGTCTGTTCAGATGGTAGGACATCCAGGTCAACAAACCTCCCGTTTTATTGTTTGTACAGTTTGCAAAATATCAGGACCTTGAAATTTTTTCCACGCAATCAATTGTTGGCGAAATGGACTATGTAGTTATGTTGCTGTGTGCAGTTGTATGCTCCGTGCACAAATTGAAGCATAAATTTGTGTATAAGTATGTGTGATATGTCTAAATATTGGTTTGGATTTTATTCGAGTTGCGTAAATATATTTTTCGCACGGGAATTAACATGTGAAAATTCAAGTGAGTAAGGGTCCCCCTGCCAAACATTTACAAATTTGAAACTTTTCAGATGCCCTAGCGCCCAAACCTAGAGAGGAGGTGGGATGAAGTTTGAGGTTTGTGTGAACACTATTGAAAACTATTACTAGCAACTACAATCCCCCCAAGTTTAATTCAGTTCTGGAGTTTACGTCGAAAACTTTGCTTGTAAGTATTGATATAATTACAACAGGACGCTTCGGCTACGATCCATTGTTGCAGACATGCACTATAATGCCCGATGCCAACAAAAGGTCCTCAAAAACAGCTCTTTTTATTACGGCGTTCCTTATTCCCTGTGCTATCATAGTGTTTTGCTACACGAAAATTTTTTGGACCGTTCGCAAGTAAGATAGCTCTTAATATAATAGAATAATTTGTTTCAATGCTTTTAGCTGTATTTAAACAAACGAATTTCATACACCTAGATCTGAGAACCGTATGAGGCGCCATTCAGCTCGGTCCGATATGAGGGAAACTAAGACGAGAAAAAACGAATGGAGAATTACTAAAATGGTATTAGTCATCTTTCTTTCTTTTGTCTTCTGCTATCTTCCCATTACAATAGTCAAGGTTGCAGATAAATGCGTCAATTCTCCAAGTAAGCTTAACAAACTGATTAATTCATTAAAATGTTAAAAGAATCATCAATTAATCATACATTATTTTTTTAAAATTGAAAGTGTAATCCAACGTTTATTAACAGTTATGCACGTTGTTGGCTACATTCTGATTTACTTGTCAGCTTGTGTGAACCCTATTATCTATGTGTTCATGAACAAACAGTACCGACAAGCTTTTCAAGCCGTTTTATGTCCTTCATTTGGTGGCCAAATTGCCTCCCGGGTTACATTTTATTCAAGTAAGTTGAAACCAGAAGCTCAGCAGTACAACGCACGAAAAACGCTAAATTTTGCTATATCACGTAAATAGAATAATAGAAATAAATTTGTATGGTATTCAGACAAGTCTAAATCACCACATCACGCAGATGACGGTCACAATAGTCAAACAATGGTCTCCCGTATGTCCGTAACGAACACAAATTTTGTGATCCGAGAGGCAGAAGAGCGACTCTGAGCTGGAATTTATTTTAGTTACTAGAATCAACTGATTTTGTATGATACTGTATATTTCAAGTTTCACAATTGTGTATCCCATATATAATGTAATAAAATAAGTCTGAGACAAAAAATTGTACATGCTGGTTACTTCATGGAGCTTACAGTAAATTTTACCACACCATTTCATATTCTCAAATGTGCAATGGAAAAATTGCGTCACTGAATGCTCAATTTTATATCAACTTTTATAACTTATTCAGCTAGTTCAAACAGTATTATAAACTGTAACATTAAATAAACTGAACACTTGTCCGTTGTTATTAAATTATTTTATTGAAAAACTCGCTCCTTTAAAATTATAAATATTGTAATGCATTCAGAAAAGTATAATTACTAGAACATGTATAATTATTATACGACAAAAAAGGAGAACATAACACAGGATACCATACTAAAGAACGATTCGACCAAAACACTTATGAAGCTTCTGAAATATAATTTCAAACAATATTTTTACAGAGCTTAAAAACTTAACACAAACAATGGTTTCACAAGTGAAATATATTTAATTTATTTGCTAGCTTATGAATATTTGAGTGTGAAAGAAACACATAGTTTAGAGAATGTCTTGTGGCATTTGAACTTAGTACGGCCGTGGTCTATCTCTTTTCCTGTGGAATTAAAATTACAAAAACCATTATTGATTTCGCAATTTCAAAATCTTTCCCAAATGTAACAAAGGTACGGCACACTTACATTCCATCTCCTCTCATTGGCCCGCCTCCACCTCGGCCTCCTCTATCCCCACCACGTCCACCACGGAAACCTCCACGATCGCCACCGCCGCCCCGCCCACCTCTAAAACCATCCCCGCGACCACCCCCTCTACCACCTCTGTCACCTCCTCGACCACCCCCTCCTCTACCTCCCCTGTCGCCACCTGTGTTGTCAGAAAAATCTAATAATGGTGCAGAAAAACTTCAGAGTGAGCAACCAGACAAACATAACAACTCTATAAAAGTGAATAACTAATGCATTAAATATTTAAGCTACCTCGGAATCCTCCACGATCTCCACCTCGACCACCACCACGTCCACCTCCCATACCACCACCATCACCTCCGGGACCACCACCTGGAAACAAAAGTCATAACATTGTAATACAACCATCAAGTCTTTGTAATTGATTTGAAGTCGCTAAAAGTAAACCTGACTTACTTAAACCGCAAAGATTGCATTGAGTTCTCCAAGCAAAGTTAGTGTTTCCACAGTTCGCATCCGTACAAGTCCAGTCACCATCTCTGCTAAAACCACCTCGTCCTCCTCCACTGCTACCACCGCCACCACCGCCGCCGCCTCCGCCTCCACCCCCACCGCCTCCACCTCTTGAACCACCCCCGCGGCCTCCTCGACCACCTCGATCTGCACCATCCCCTCTACTGCTCATACCGCCACTTCCACCGAAACTTCCTCCTCCTCCTCCTCCTCCTCCACTACCACCACCTCCTCCGCCACCTCCTCCACTAGAAAACGAACTATTTCTCGTGGCCATTGAGACTTTTATTACACTGTCTTGAAATTCCTTTCCTGAAAAAAGAAAGAAATACTATTAGTACTCTACCATCCCGTTAGAGTACATAGTAAAAACGAGATCCATCAGAAATACGTGCTTACCATCAAACCAGTTGATGGCAGATTTAGCAGCGTCAGGGTCATCGTAGGTAATGGTACACTCTCCCTTGGGTTTTCCAGTATTTTTGTCTTTGTAGATCCAAACCTTTGGTTTTCCAGTTTTCTTGTCCATCTGAAATTTTTCCATTCTCATATTTAAGACTGAATGAATCCCAAGATGCTTTATAACATTTTGGTTTTACGTATAGACAGAAATATATTACCTTTACAATTCCAATAGAACCAAAATAGGCAGCAATTTCAGTTTCCGTTGCACTTGAAGGAAGTCCAGAGACAAAAACACAGTCTCCTTTATCCTCGTAACCCCCGCCACCGCCAAATCCTCCTATTTTTTTAAATCATTGCTGCTTAATCTTCGTAGACATCGATAATATTTTACATAAATGTTCTGAAGATTAATAATTACTCCATAATATTTACTTCAAAGATAGGATTTGCGTAACAAGGATGGAATAACCTACTACATAATTGATTTAGGTGACTGAGTGAATAAATACGAACCAAAAGCTACAGGAGACAAATCAACGTTTGGCAGATATTTCCAAAAACAAATCGTAAAAAACCTATAGAAACATATTTTAGCCCTGCATCCATTACGTACCACTACTAGTCAAAGTGACTTCTTTGCCTTCATACAACCGAAACCTGCAACACTTCTACCACCCATTTACATACTTTACTTATGCATCTACCATCCCTCTTGGTTGCATTCAAAATGGGCTTGAAATTCATTTTTCCTCAATCACAATATCATACACAAACTTCAGTAACTCGTAAGATTGATACGTATATCTGAAACCCAAACAGCGTTCCATCGAACTGATGATGACCCTTACGTAAAAGCAAAACTTCATTATCTTTCGAAGTCAAGTTACAAACACACAAAAATATAAATATGGTGTATTTATGTCAAACACGTTCTTAAAATTAACCCAGCCTTTAAGATTTCCCCTTTGCAGTATATAAACAGCTTGGTGTATAGCTAATAGCTACCTATCTGTGCAAATTTCCACTCATTCAGACGACACCAATTTACCGACCGTGAGTGGTCTTGGTCAGGTACTAATTTGACCGTGGTATCTACGACGTTTTCATAATTACTTACACACATAGCCCTACAACCATCAGCATTCCCATGTCTCTTACTATGACCTTCAGTTCATAAACTAGTCAGTATGATAAAACCCCGAAATTGAAGCCATAGATCAAAGAAAAATGACTGAAAAATATTTCAGTACAATTAGTTTGCTTCCATAAAGCATCTTCATTTGGCGATAGAAAAGTAAGGCAATTTTAACTATATCAAAGGAAAAAATGAATGGAAATGAGATAGGACGAAAAAAGTAATGGCATAGCATATGAAAACTCATCACAATTTCCTCACTGATAATTAGCTCAAATTTATCAGAAATGAAGAAAGCAATCCGTTATCTTAATAGCTGGCTTTTATATACTCGCTGTACACTAGTTCTGCCTTCATTAATTTTGCGATGAGTTTTCAATTCAAGAAGGAATTAAGAGGGGAAGCGACTCCCCACTAAAAAAATGTTACTTAAACATCTTTTTTATAAAATAAAGTCATAGAAAAGCTACTAAAACTATGTAACCAGCCTAAGCTAAGTGTTAAAATCAAAAACTAAACTTTAATGATTTCATCCCACAATGAACAAATCTGAATAGCTTTTGGAATACACACGCAAAGGATAATTATTGTTTTTGATTTTTGTTTGTTTGTTTGTTTTTGTTTTGGCAAATGTGACAAATGTTACCTTTGGAAGGGAACGACCCTTGTTTTGACCCGGAGCTACAAACAGAATCAGAAGACACAGCTTGAAACTAGTTGAACCGACCGATATATTTTTGACTGACACTTGTTCTGATTTTCTCCTGATCACTCAACACCCGTCAATCAGTCAAGTTTATATAAAAACCCAACCCAAGGGTTTTTACACCGTACATTAACTTTGCCCAGCTGTGAAACTTGAATTAAATAGATACTGATTTTGTAAACTCAGAATCGAGTCATGATTAGGTAAATTTATGTTAACCTGACAAAAAATATACACATTTCAATTTAGTTAAACCACCATTGTTAGTTCTTGACACGCAATACATAAATCACTTCAAAAAATAGTTTATTAGTAGTTAAACGTTACCAGTTTGTTATACACGACCATTTTGAAGAACCTTACCAGAAATTTTCAGAGATTACGACACCATGGGTACAAAACAACCACACTACCGAAAAGCTTTTAAGTATCTACACTGAATTTACTCACTGCAAAATCTGGAACAGGATTGCCTTGTTTTCCAACGTCATGTATAATTACTGCAATGCTGTTTCATTAACTTAAAAAATAAATGCATTTACAGACTAGAATACATACACTCTTTCCAATCCTCCGAAAATTTCCGTAACTTTCGATTAAGGTTTTCAAATGCCGTACGTACACTGAGTAGAGCAAACTCTCGACGCAACCCCATTACCCGTTCTTTACCGGCGTCAAAGCTAGAAGACCAACTCAAATGGTTTAGAATACTTTGATTAACAACAATAACATTGAGACCGATTCCTTTGACGATTTTACCGTTTCCGTCGTTACAAAAATCAAATATCTAAAAGACTTTCGTGTTTAGTTCTTTCCTTAGTTAGTCCAAGTCTTAGTTACCAATTACTCATGCCGTGGTAAATATTTTCTTTTCTAAAAATTATTACAGTTTCAAACTGATCGTGTAATGACTTTTCCAAGCGTTCTTCAAACACAGCTTAACAAATGATCACGGTCAAATTGTAATAACAAATTATTGAAAACATTATTTGTGAAAAAAATTTTCTTAAGACTAGGTAAAATTAGGGCTACTACTTCAAAATCACACTATAAAATTACTTACTTGAAATTTCCTCCTCCACGACCACCACCTCCGTAGCCACCAGAGCTTCCTCCACCTGCAGCAATTAACAATAATTAACCCATGACTGGACACGGCATGAAAGCTATGTGTATTCCCACACAGCTTGCATTTAAAACAATATTTTACCATATCCTCCACTGCCGGCTCCATAACTTCCACCGCCAGCACCGCCTCCGCCATAACCACCACCATACTGATTACCTCCTGATTGCTGACCATAACTTCCACTACCGTAATCGGAATAGCCTGACTGAGGCTGGCTACCTTGTTGCTGACCAAATCCACCTCCTGGAGGGCCACCACCATAACCACCGCCACCTCCAGCACCTAGACAAAAGTGTAACTGAATCGTAAGATTCACCAATTACTACGTTAATTACTCAACCATAAAATTCTCGACGTACTTGCACCCGAATAACCACCGTAGCCAGAGGCTCCAGAACCACCTCCTGCAGCAAACCCATCATTACGTCCTCCGGGGGCACCACCATCTCCATACCCACCTTGAGCTTGATAGGAATTCCATGACCCTTGACCACCACTTGAGGCTCCATTACCATAAGCGCTTGGATCATAAGAAGCCGATGATGATCCGTACGACTGAGTCATTTGCCCGGTTCCACCACTACCCCCATAACCGCCTCCATAGCCACCAGTGGACTGCCCATAGCCAGCATATTCTGTATTTGAATACATTACAAATTAATTGGGTATAGTCAGTAGAAAAACCTACTTCTGTGAGCCAACAATATAATACTTTATTCGTTGAGAAACTTCAAATCCTTTACAAGAAAAAGTTTAACAAATAGCGCTTGTCTCATACAAGAGGTATGAAACGGAAATGTTACTTCTTCACAATTAATACTTAAGTCGAATTGACTACTATATTATAATTTAAGAGGGAACTCATGGTGGCTTACGGTTGTCTCCCATATCAGCTCAAGTCGAGAAAAATAAACTCGGATTTTTCAAGCAAAAATTAAAACTGAATGTATTTTACGACTTGAAAAATTGTTAAAAACTGTCTCCACTTTGTCGCTTCTACACCTCACTTCCACTGACCGCGAACGCACATACACAATCCAGAATAATATACGAACGAAATCAATTGACTGAATCTCTAAGGTAGATCAATGGACACTGCGGTACAGAGTACAACTGTACAAGAGACCTTCCAGGACACGTCATTCACCAAACCCAAGCTACTTTTACGCGCTAAATTCAACCTACTTTCCAACGAGAATAACTGTCGCCCAACCAACCGCCATACGCACACAGTGTGGCTTGGATTATATGGGGACTCTGCCCGCTGGCACATACAACGGACCCCAATCCAAGCCCAAAGACCAACCGCGACATCACACATTCAGCAATGGGTACAAGCATTCGTCCGATCAGCAGGCAAGGCTTTCCAAGAGGTGGCGAGCGGTGTCAATTACAAGCATTCATAGTACCAGAGTACTATTACTCATTACTCTTACTCCTCATTACTCCATTACTCATAGGGGCAATCAATACGAACAAAACCCAAAGCCCCGCTCAACGACTCGCATCACATTATTTCTACAATCTCCATAGTTTATATTACGCGCGCTAATTTTAATTTACATCCCTTAGGTAATTTCGCTTATTATCAGGTAGACTAGAATTGCACAGCCAGCTATTGCTAAAGAAGGGCGATCGAAAGGCTTCATAGTTTGTTCTTTGTTCGTTCAGTCGCATAGCACATGTTTCAGAAATAGGTGACTGTGAAGTGCTAGTGGCGTAGTAGATATATATTTATATAAACATTAGCGTAAAATACGGAGAAAGAGCTAATGGCTTAATCGGCTAGTATTAAATATTCTATACAAAATGATGCGGACAATGAGATGCTTAAACAGCCAGCGGCTTCGCCAATGGAAAATACATACACGCCAATTTTAGATACTTGCATATAACATACCGCAAATAAACCGGGTAGTTAGCCTTTAAGGTAATTGGTAATCGCATTCCCAAACCAATGAGTTTTTACCCTTTAAGAGGTAGAGCGAAGATTTAATTTTTAACAACGTCAAATTATGTATTACACGATAAGATAGCGGATCAAGCCACCGCCTGCGTCGGTGGATAACCTCCATTTCCCAATAACAACACCGAAGCAGTCTAGTACAGAACTTCTTTAAATTACATATATACAATTGTAATGTGTACGTGTACTCAGGAACCTATAAGGCGCGTTTAGTAGAGAGCAGTGCTGCCCTAGTCTAGTCCGACTAGACTAGGAAACTAGGGAATTGAATAGAATAGCCCGGGTTTAGTAGTAAATTGAATAGACTAGACTTGAATAGCTTTACTGCAAATTAAAAAGGAATGGAATAGACTAGAATACTCAGAATTTGAACATAGAGGGAATAAACTAGAATTGACTACGGCGATAGCACTATTCCCTCGTGTAAGGAGGATTGTGAGCCATTCAACTGCACTATGGGCACAATCAAACATGGCTAAAATTTGCGTTTATCCAAAAGGACATATAGCGGTGCTGTGTTATTTCTTTTTATAATTATGAAAACTCTTCTCACACTTACCATTTCATAAAATATTTTGTGTTTATTATGACACTTTAACCAAATTACCCTTTAAGTTTCATCAGTAACCCCTTACTTCCTTTGGTTTAACCAGAACTATAACAAAAAACTAGATTTTTGTTACACGAGCGAAGTTTGGGGTTTTCAAAACTGATGTGGGGCAGTATCAAAACGCAAGATTTTTGTTATTAATATCCCCCAAAACGAGGAGAAATCCCCTCACATTTGTGAAACTCATTCCACGATTAAAGCTGGTCTGTCGCCAATTGACATTAAAACCACACCAGCTTCTTGCACGTCAGCAGGAACCAAAAAAAGATCTGAACTTAACAATCCTCCGTCGAGTTTGTCAAAATCACAGACGAAAAATCATCGCTCCACGATTATTTAGGGATTTCGCGTAGTGCGGCATCAGCTACGACCATCTCTCCTTCCCCTTTTATGGTATTATGTTGAGCTCATTTCAAAAATAAAAATGAACATTTTTGATAATTTTTGAAAAAATAAAGGTAGTGGTACAGACTGGAACGTGTAAAATAAATATATTGAAATCGGTGGAACAGTTTGGGAGAAAATAAGGATTTTACTCGTTTTTATTTTTTTTACGTACGAACACTCCTACCGATTTCAACCAATAACGGTCTCGTCCGATGAAGTGCACTAAAAAATGTTCGTAAAAATTTCGAACATAATCGGGCGAGTAGTTCCGGAGGAAAACAGCGGGACAAAAGGGACCCACGGACAATACTATTTTATAAGGGGGCTGACGCCGCCCTAAAAAAATTGGGTAACTCAGAACCCAAGCCGCAGCCGGACGAACCAAATCTTGTCACGGAACAAGATGCTATTTCCAGTACTTCAACGATCTCAAGCTGCATCGAAAAAACTTAAGTTAAATATTCTAAGTTTTCTCCCTTGAAAAACCAGATTCCGACTCAGAACGAGCAGCTTAGTGCTGTTTCCAATTCAGCTACCTAGGTAATAATGATGTTTTAAGAATGTACCCTAACAAGCGTGATGCAAGTTCCTTTCGATTTTTACATAGAAGCTCGAAGAAACGCAGTTTTCCTTTCTAAGCAACGTAACATTCCTTGAAGCTGCTTTTGCTTGTGGTGTATTGTGAATATGTAAATAGGAATAGACTTGGAATAGACTAGGAATTTGTTGACTTTGAGGGAATTGGAATAGACTAGGAATTTGTTGACTTTGAGGGAATTGGAATAGACTAGAATAGCCAAGTCACAAGCAGATAAGAATAGAACAGGAATAGAATAGTACAGCTTGAGTACGTAGTGGACTAGAATTGACTAGACTAGAAAGTGAACGGGTAGCACTGGTAGAGAGAGATGGAAGTTTTGAAATTACCGCCTTATCACGGAAGTTTTATAGTTTAGAGATGTTTAAGCAGTAAACAAATTAAACCTAAACAACACGGCCTACGATAATGAGGCCAATTTCAAACGTGATCATCGCGACGATAGGCTCCGTTTCTTGTATGATAAGATATATATATACTTTACATAAATGACAACCGTGACCATGATTAATCTTTGAAGTGCTATGTGATGCGGTTATTTCTTACTTGGCTTTATTTAAATGGGTCTAAATTAAATGTGATAATTTGTGGAAACGTTCATATACAAAACTTATGCATGAAAGGTGTAAGAGTCGAAAGCTAATTATGAACCTCGAATAATATAAATATTATTAGTGATATTCAGCTGAAAAACATTTTTCTCGCAATATTTCAAAGTTTACTCGAGTAATAACCATGGAGTTACGAGAAAACTCCGCCGGGGATTTTTACGCGGAGATTTGTACGCCGCGAAAACTCCGCGGGAGATTATTACGCCCGGGTGGAGATTATTACGCGGAGATTCTTACGCGGAGAAAATTCCGCCAGAGATTTTTACGCTGCATTTTAAATTACATCCGGAAAAAACTGTAAAAAATGTAACTGGCAAGGTTAATATTTTCAGTAGAATATTGTGAGACACTGCCATTACGAATTGCGCCAGTGAATTCTTTAAATTCATAATGCCAACCATAATGATTGGGTACCACTATAAATGTCATGAAAATGAGATGGTCAAAGATGAGGTGACTTCAACAAATTAAATTTCAGCCCAGGACTGCATTAAGCACGAGATCGGTTCGGTTTAACGCGGTTATCCGACCATCGGTTAACCGAAACCGACGGATCGGATAGAACAATCGTAACCGAATTGAAATAACCGAACGGTTCGGATACGTCAATGCCTAACCGGATATCGGTTTAGGATCGGTTCGGTTTTGAATATGAATTTATCCATTCGGTTCGGATTAGGTAAATGTATCCGCTCGGTTAAACCGACGGATAACCGATTTTGAATTTCGTTCCTAAAATTTTTACCAAATCGTAATCGAGAAAGGCTGTAGCATGAATATCTCGAGATAACGACTGTTTCATTATGTATTTGCAATATATTTAGAAAACACAACGCATGGACCACGGGCAGGGATACATTTGACCATCTCATCGGAATTATTTCTCACACTATTATTTAATTTTTGGCTTAAATTAAATAAGTACCTTATAAGTACTACAACTAATGTCTCCGACTCAGTAATAACAGCAGAAACTACCAAGAGCAATGAGCCTCCAAAACAAGATGAAAGGCGATGTTTGGGACAATTTGGTCTTACTGGATATTTGGTTCTTAGATTTTTAGTTGTCATTTGAGGTTAATTAATAGGAAGAATTTGATAAAAATTAGTGTAATAATTGTTTTAAGTTTAAACGACGTTTTATTAAAATAATGATTTTCAGAAAAGATATTAATAAATATTTATTTACTTCGAATGAAGTTTTCGCTGGTAAAATGTGCAATACTGTTTCGGTTATTCGGATAACCGACGAACGGTTCGGTTATAAAAATCATCCGAACCGATGTATGGCGGTTCGGTTTCGGATAGGAGTATTTTTTTATCCGAACAAAACGGTTCGGTTCGGATTTTGACAAAAAATTAACCGAAAACTTCGGTTCGGATTTGTGTTTTATCCGAACCGATCTCATGCTTAGACTGCATTTATCTACTCGTTACTTTCTATACATATGGTTATTGATTAACGCAAATCTATAAAGGTGGTACAAATTCATGAAACCCACATAGCAGATTCTTAAATAAAATTCTTTGCCACTCTTCCCAGCAGCATAATTCACAATGCCTTCCTCTAGTGATAGTGCTTTATGGATATCATGCGTTTGGTTGTATGTTACCAAGTGCATTTTATGACTACTGTTTTGAAAAAAACATTTGTATAAGAATAAAATTCATGTGTTACAGGTAATTACTACACGTAAAAATCTCCTGCAGAATTTAATCTCACTTGGTATTTCAGAATTCGCTAGCACAATTTGTACTGGCAGTGTCTCACAATATTCTACTTAAAATATTAACCTTGGCATTTAAATTGTTTTTTCCAGATGTAGTTTAAAATGCAGCATAATAATCTCCGGCGGAATTTTCTCCGCGTAAATTTCTCTCACGTGGCGTAAAAAACTCCGGCGGAATTTTCTCCGCGTAAGAATCTCCGCGTAATAATCTCCACCCCGGCGTAATAATCTCCCGCGGAGTTTTCGCGGCGTACAAATCTCGGCGTAAAAATCCCCAGCGGAGTTTTCTCTGAACACGATAACCATAGCACCGAAACCTATTGACAGTTGGGAATTCTCGTCTGTCCAGAGCTGGTCCACAATGGTGTATACATATGTTCATGATCTTAAAGTAATTAATACAATTTGATTCACAATATAAAACAAATTTTATATATAATGGGATGAAATTAGTCCTGCGTTACCCCTCATGCATTCAACATGTTAGCAAAAACGTTCTGAATTTTCGGCTAATTTTCGAAAAGTCGGCTCTGCTCTGGGTGTCATTAATATAACGATGACAAACAATAAAAATTAAAGATAAAAAATAGTTCCATTCCAATTTTTCCGGTTGTAAAATCTAGAAATCAGTACTACTGGGAAACAGTGGCTGCGGAACAGGGGCAGCTACCACCCTGAAAAATACCAGGATGGCACAGCCTACGCTATTATACCATCCTCTTTCCGCAATTAACATGTCATTGACGCCGCAGAAGAAAACTTGTATATGTGGTGCTAGCATTAGAATAATTTACAATTTGTAATTTACAAAACACATGCATGCATTTGTTTTTGCTTCTTCAAACAATATTCCTAAACCATTGACATGAAGATTAGTTAAACAGACAAAACCATGTCTACAAGATGTTCGGAGTTGTGGGAGACTTCGGAATCTTATGGGCTTAATTTTGAAAGATTCCAACAACGCAATTCTATAATCATAAGGTTCAGTATTCATTTTACAGTTTGCCAGTGCTGCTGATAAGTTCCAGTAATAATTGAGTTTTCAAGACAAGTTCAAGTTCGGGTCAAGTTCAACTAGGCCAATTATTTTTACTTGAATAATTCGGGTCAAGTTCAAGTACGTACTCGGCTTGACCATGGCATTCTAAGACAAGTTCAAGTACAAGTAAGATAAATTTACTTAAACCTCAAAGTCAAGTCCAGGGAAAAGTAATGGAAAGAAAAAACTTTACCGTGAACTTAAGATTTCATGGTCAAGTTCAAGTAATTTTAGACTGCGTATGTCATAAATCAAATAACAAAATTCAAAAGCAGTCAGTTTTATGAAGGTTTTGTTTACCTGAAGTTGCTCATTGTTAGTTGTAGGGCTTTTGTTCGGGACAGGACGTCACGGGGATTTCGGTACGAGATCGGGACAGTTTCGGGACACAAATGTTGTCACCATGTTATTTCAGAACGGAATCGAGACCAACGTTTTTGTGCCGAGGATTTTGGGACGGGAGGGTGTTCTCTGTGGGACAAAAAAAAATTTCCCAATAGAAGCCTTAATTAGTTGTTGCACCGCCCTCTCCATGAAATGAAAGAATTATCTTGTTATCTTGACTGTATATTGTTGCTTACAATTAGAATAATTCATTTGAACTTGAGTAAATAAATTCCAATATAAAATGAGCTCGGAAGCTCTCAAACTGACGACGTTAATACAGGGAATACAAAGTTCAACAGCGGATACAGGAGGTAACCAGTTCACAATCATTTTATTTTCTGTCCAAAGGAAGGCAAGTACCTGTGCAACCACTTTTCGTAAGTGGTTCTTCAATTTTCAAGTTGTAACTAAAGGAACATTTCATTTCTTCTGATACTTAACTTGAATTATCAAGTTCAAGTCACGTTCAAGTCAAGTTTGGAACTCTAACTACTTGATCAAGTTCGGGTCTTAGAAAATTTACTTGATTACTTGAACTTGACAAGTCAAGTAATTGCATGAACGCCAGTTATCAAGTTCAGGTTGCATCTTAAAAATTAATTGAAGTTTCGTGGTCAAGTCAAGTTCATGGTCAAGCTTTGAAATTCCGTGACCCGATCGCAGCACTGCTGTTTTTCCTGCAGACAGAAATACGCGAGTCGCGAGCTAATAGCAAGAGAATTTTCTCCGATGGTGAAATAAGCATCAGGCTTACCGGGTACCAAGAAACTACTTACCCTCCACCCAAGCTATACCGCATCAGATTGAATATTGAAACTGTTCAATTCCCGTAGATATAAGAAATCGTATTCCATATTTTTAAAAAATCATCTCGTTAGGCCAAAAACTGGCAAGGAATTGGAGCGGAGTTAGACTTGGTTACTCCTATTTTACCATTTTTTTTATGTTTTGACACTTGGCTCAGAAAATAACTATACAGATCATAATTTGCGAGAGAATTCAAACAGAGAACAACATACCTATTTATTGTTCAAAACATTTCATAAATCTGGATTCACTTCCAGTTATTGAGATTACAATTTTGTTAACTTGGGGAGATGGAATTATGTTCAAATGAATCAGCATTACGTGGGCTAGAAACGGAGCGTTTTGCTTTAATTTTTTGAACGGCAGACATCAGTGCTTGAAAAAATTGAAAGTCAGAAACTCCTCCCTAATATTTGCTCTGCTCTAACCTCCTAGGATTTCCTCAACCTTACTCTCAACTTTTACGGGTTAAGCACACAATTTTCAACCGATGGACTTGTTTAATAACTTTCGGAAAGGTCATTTTAAGTTACGCTGTACAAATAATTGTGAATACGGAGTAACTCATTTTTAACTTTCGAATTGAGACCTTTTCCAAGGCAAGCCCGAATTTCCTTGACTTTCCCGATCGCTATGTCAGCAGTTTTTAAGTCAGCAAGATGAAACGAATCTTAAAAAATATAGGAAAAGAACTGTTAAATCATGGGGGTGAATATATTTTTCAATATATTACATCACTTCTTATGTGGACTAAGGTGGAAAATATTTTCTCAGCACCCTATATGCTGGCACTTAATTTGTATTATTTCAATAACTATTTATGAAGCCAGAAGTGACAAGTCACCAAAGGTCTCGCTTAAATTAAGGAATGTCATTATTATTATTATTACAGCTTTTCGTTTCACAGAAAATTCACAGCTCCATACATACAGCTTCCTCTCGGATCCTCTTTGACCCACCGAAAAATCCGAACAAATTCAACGTACACATGAATCGGGCTTACTACCATTTGTGGAAGTTTTCCTTGCTTAATAAAAGTTCAAGGAGAGAAATTGCTTAGTGTTTTAGAAGGAAAGAATTCCTAGAAGTGGTCACAACGTAATGTTTATTGAGTAATAAACGTACTATATTATTTTAAGGACGGACACCGCACGATCCTTACGAGAAGTTGCCCGATAAAATATCATCTCGATAAAAAATTCCTTCTAGTGCACCTTAAAGGGTATATCATTTTTGTTCATTGGCCCAACGAAATTTGAAAACAGGATTCGGAGATATCCCCGGTTAAAATTACCGAAAATTGAGGGGGCTCATGGGGTACCAAAATATAAAAACGGGGAAGTTAACAATTAAAAATCAAAAAAGTTAACTCTATAAATTAAATAAGAGGCCAACAAATTTTGAATGAGAAATAAACACCCAGTTATTAACCTCAAGAGGTCACCGGGGTCAATACCAGTTTTTCAACCTAAACATTGATACAATGAATAAATCGGTCCAAAATGGACGTAAAGACTAGCTAGGCATACAATAAACGTGTGCCGAGTTTGGATCCTCCTTCTGATGTACGAGGTCACTGTAGGTTCACGAGGTCACCTAGTGGAATCAAACTTGCTGGATCTAGTCTATTCCGGGCCGATTCCAGTAAGTTTTGAGTACTAAATCTGGTATGGGTTCCATATAGTTATACGTTGTAACTGATGTGTCATGAGATCACTGACTGGATCCAAACTCGGCACAAGAGAATTTCCAAATATCATTTAAGGACACGATTGGTTGTTAACGAAATCTGATTCGTCCTACTTATGTAGTTACTGACTCGAACTTCAGTGTAATGCAAATACATATGTACAGAAACTGGTATCAACATATCAACCGGTAGATGTAATGAATTGGATTATGAAAGTTTTTCAAATATTAATGCAACTCCGTGCGATTATACGCGGGAAATTTAATTCGTCAATATACATCATTATAGTACCAACGCTGCACACAAAATTTAATTAGGGATCATTCTTTTATTACATCATCAAAATTTTGCCATATTTTTACCCCCCCCCCCCTCCCCCCTTGTCCAGAACATCATCATGTTCATCGTCGACTGTTTACACCCCCTCCCCCTCCTTTTATTACGTCATCAGTAACCACTGATACACCCGTGGCACATGTTTTGCCGGTGACAATATCACGTGGAACAGTTTTGATTCGTATTAATATGAAGGAGTCTAAACACGTCGAAACCAGTACGTTTCACTCATACAATTAATAGTACTGTTAATAGACTGTAGTCTTCGCAGATCACTTTCAGCTTTTTTCAGCTTTAGCTTTTAGTTTTTTAGTAATAAGCTCAGTAAAAATTTGATTTTCCCGCGGATGATGTTACTTTCGCATTTCTACTAAACCCTCCCCCCTCCTACCTTCATCATCGTCATTTCTTCTCGTCCCCCCTCCCCCCTTTGGTGATGACGCAATAAAAGAATGAACCCTTACACCAGCGTAAACTGCCATCAGCTTCGCCAATGGAAAATACATATATACCGCATATAAGCCATTTAGCCATTTAGCTTTATTGGTAATTTGTACTCGCGAACCTATAAAGAGTATTTAGGAGAGAGATTGAAGATTCAAAAATGTCCCTCTCACCACTGTCATTTTATGGTATTAAGATGTGCGTACGTGTACATGAGTTCACTCACAAGCTTTTAATGACCGTCAGTGAGCGTTCACTGGGACGCTTCTAACGTTTTAGGCAGCATGCATAAATTGTGTAACGCTTAGTCGGTCGGTGGTGGTTTTTCTTAACGTTATGCTAGCGTTACACACAGTATGTGGTACTTTTGCACTCTTTTACCTAACGCAATATTTGATTAGACCCGGTTTCAACGCGTAGGCATTCCTGGCATATTTAGTGAAAATATTTGACAGCGAGGTTTAATTTTTAAGAATATGTGTGAAAATCAAAGGACTGCAATTTCTACACGACAAGAGTAACTTCCGACATAATTTTAGTACTAATTATTTAAGTTATGCATAAATTGATTATCATTACGTTATGTATGATAGTCGGGATTAGATGACAGCGTTACGTATGTATGCGTTACTCGGGTTGTCGGGGTCAGAGGTGGTCAAAAATATGGCAAATTAGCGTTATATAATTTATGCATGCCGCCTTAGGGTGGATTTATAGTGGAACGTATAGTTACTTGTTCATGCTGATACATCACATTTGATGCTTCGCCCCTTATTGACATAGTACGTAGCCCTGATAACACATGATTTTTACTCAAGTTTAATACAAGTTGAACTTGAAATTCGACTTGAACTCAAGTGTAACTCAAATGCAACATGAAATTCGAGTTTGAACTCAATTGTACTAAAGCACAACAAGAAATTCAAGCTTGAATTTGTGTAACAACACTCGATTGTAACTTGAAACTAGAGCTTGAACTCAAGTATAACTCATGTCCAATTTGAAATTTGAGCTTCAAAGTTAGTTGGATTTCGAGTTTGAACTCGAGTGTATTCTCAAATTCGAGTTTGAACTCAAATGGAACTTAAATGCAGTTTAAAAAGTAATTCATGCATTTTGTTTCTTATAAATTGTACCTAGATCATTTTGATTTAAAAATTTCATGAACTTACAATTAGTTCATTTTTCCTTTAGTGAAAGTGTTTGTAGATGTTTTTTATACAAATCCAAAATGCACTTTGATCATTTTATATCTTCATCGACGACATGCTTTTCACGTGTACGTATAATAATTCTTTCTTATTTATTGAATATCGTTCCTGTTATTGTTCCGAATTCTTCTTAAATTGTACTCTCGGAAGTACTACTAATAACACCAACTAATTTAAAATCATTACTTCACACCAAACGTGTAATGTACTTATGTATTCTTTCTCATATTACTTGGACGGAGCTGTGGCTATTCCTACTTGACTTGGAGTTAGATGCCGGATAGGTAAATAACAGTTCGCTCCAGTCTATGAGCAAATTTCACGCATCATTTGACTTATAATAATCTGGGTGCTAGGAATTTAAGTCCCCGGAGGACTTCCTCTTAAGTCCACTGCGTGTGTGTATGTAAGTACTTAACTGGAATGCCACTCGCAGTTTTAAGAGGGAGCCCAATTGTGACGTATTAGATTCACATTACATCCATGGAGTTATTTAGCAGAGCTATCTACAAGGGGTATATCGGTTGCTAAAATCAGTCATTGTCAATATGGTAAGTACTATATTAAACATCCGACTTAGACTTACTGTGTGAATTGTGAGACATGTTGTGTAAAAACTTTGGTGAGGATTTGAAAGCGCAGCCATATTTATTTGTATGGATTATTATAGGATGTAGCATGGGTATGGGTAGGGGTAGGTAAGTATGTCTGGGACGAAGTGTATTAGGAATTGAGAATGCACGATACATCACACCTATGTATATGGAGGGAGGAGGTTTGTAGAAGGGAAGAGTTTTCAGACTTGGACCTAGCGATTTGTGACGACAAGGATTGAGGCCTAAGAGTAGGTGACGATTCCGTGTTTAGCTTACAGTAAACGTAAACCTTCCCATGTTCCCACTTCCCACGTATGCGTAGCCTCAACTATAAACACAAGGGCGTGCAGTAGTTTCAATTGAATAGCCATAAACATTTTGAATTTTTCAACAAAAGTACATAAATAAATAACTCTCGCTCTCAACAATTAATGTTATTGCTAATTTACTTTAAACCATCTGACAAGTAGCCCTAACAATGGACAGTTTAAGAGAGCAAGTCATGATCAATCAATTTGTTCTTGTTGCTGGATGTGCCCGAGACCAGGCAAGAACCATTCTTCAGGCTGCCCATTGGCAATTCGAGGTAAACCACTACTTTATTTCACATATTCTTCATCTCTTTTTTAATTGTACCTTTTCCACTTATTATTCATCTAATTGTACGTAGTCCGATTCTTTAAATCCTGTCTCCCATCATCCTCCAAAATTATCCTCCTCTTGGGGTTGTTAGGTCTAGGGTTGCAATTTCAATTAATGCGATTTGTAGTAACTGGAGTATGTACATACATAAATACAAATGTAACAGGAGTCGCAGTACGGTCCATTCTATTGCCTCTCCAATCATGTATAACTAACTATTGAAAAAAAAATTCAATCTTCAATTTACTTATGGCTAGTTTGAGCTGAAGCTACCTCGTAATTTTTAAGGATGTTGGATCTTCTAGTAAATCAAATTGGGATACAATTAAACAGGATTTTAAAAGTTAAAAGTGTTCAGGTTTTATTCCTAGAAATATACTCATATTTTAGGTTATTTCGTAATCCTAATCCTTTGAAATTTTTTACATTTTAATTACGGAGTTTTTTTTAGTTAATTCAGATACAGATGCGGAACGGATCAAATAAGTGATCAAAAAGATCAGAATATCAGTCATTTGAGGAACGGAGGCACTACTGGAGTAGCTCACAATATTTATGCGCCAAAAAATTAATAACATAAATTAAAGCAAACATTTATAGTTTGTTGTTTAAAATCATAGCAGTTAGCGTCTTTAGAGAGAATAAGAAGACTTGTCACTACTTCCCAACGGAAGTAGCTATCATTTACTCAGCATTGTATCACATTTATGATTTGCAAAAATGAGTAATTACGTGCGTAATTATTCAACATTTGTTATTATTATGATGATTATTACAAAATTATGGCACTACGCTGAGATAAGTGTTGATAGTATAATAGGCAGAGTTTTTGTTGACATTTGAATTTAAGTACTTAACGCTGAAAAAAGAGGTTTGTTATAGTTCCTCGTGAGTCGATGTACAGCCTCTATAGTTTCTATATCTTGGATGTTGCTTTTAGATTGGAAAGAAGGAATGCAGGAACTTTAGATTGATCTCAGGCCTTATATTATTATATAAATAGCCTTTTTTCTCCTCTTTGTATGCTATCCTTTATTGTCAATGTAGTAAGTAGTTTAGTTCTAAATTAGTAAATGATTTCTAGACAAATGTTATGCGTTTACTAATCACCTTGTTAACCAATACGTAACTTAATCTTTTGTGACCCTTTTGGCAATCGTAGTTGCATAAAAGTGTAAAGTTTGGGAAGAGCGAGATTATGATATTATAATATAATATGATTGATTATTTCGTTTTCAGACGGCCCTTAGCATATTTTTTCAAGAGTCGACAATAAATCCTGCTACGACTCATCTGAGCTTTGGGCATCACCAGATGACTCCAGCTAACACACCAGCAACACCACCTAATTTCCCAGAAGCATTGTTAGCATTTTCAAAAATGTCAGCTAATGATTCTACGGGTGATAATAAATGCAACAGTAGCCGTAATAATATCTCTTCTCCCCTTGTTCAGCCGCAACAAACACAAACATTGCAGCAAAGTAATCATCTATGTTCATAAAGTATTTTGTTATTTTTCAGATTAGCACATTTATAATTTATTATAATTTAAATAATCATAATTCATTTAATTTTTAAATCAATATATTGACTTATGCCTTCAGATATAGGGGAAATTAATCTCGGGTATAATTTTTTCGCAGACCAGCAGTCATCAAACCCTGGGCAACAAACGCAGTTACAGGATTTCAACCAAATGCACTCTTTTAAAACTTAACAATGTTTGGGTTCGTTACAAATTCACTTTTATTCGTTAAAATATAAATGTTATCAAATATTATACTTCAGCGTTGTTTTAAATGGCAACACGCTACATAAAACTAAATGTATTAGAAAGATATCTATATTAGGAAAAGTAATTTCAACCTTTCATTCTTTACCATAATAGTCAATGTTAATCTACGTACAAGTGTTCGAAGTTGACAGTTCAATTGTTTTCTGGTCTCTTGTTCGAGTAAGAAGCGTAAATTGCATTATAAGGTTGACCGAAGAATAAAATAAAGCGTGAGGCAACAATCATGCAGAATATTTCCTGGAAAAGGCATTATTGCTATTGTATCTCGCAATAGAATTTTGGTAGCGCCTTTTACATTTTACATTACAATTACAGCATGATCAACAGCAGTGACAGCTTGCACAATGACATTAAAAATTAAATTCGTGACTTCAAACATTTTCACCGAATGCCGGGTGAACTGATTCACAAGTACCTACCAGCATACGTTTTGTAATATGTATATATACTGTACTGATCATGAAGTAGTGCAGCAGTTCTTCTAGTTTGAATAACCTTAGCAGTTGCCTATGAAGTTCAGACGAGGGTAGCATTTGTGTCGTAGAGCGGAAACAATGCTATGCAAGTATGTAATATGAATTGTATAATAACTTATTGTGCAATAAAGCCAAATGACGGAAACTGATGTAGTACTGTTTCAATCTTCTGCTTTTATTTTTATAAGCTTTTTAATATGTGTTATAGATAAGGCGCTATAGTTTTGCCCGTTATGCCTGTAAGAGTTATATATTATAGTTTATTGTTCAGATACACATATGAAATTACAACACGGCTTGCGTGTGATATTTAAACAAGTATGACACAACTTGCCAGGAAAACAAAAATTATTAGGTATTGAAAGGAGCAGGGAGTGAGTCTAACTTACTTAACTGTCTTATAGTCTTATTGTCGCATTAGGGTGTACTGTGTTGTAAAATCGATGTATACTTTAGTTTTGCCCTCGTATTAGCACTACGAATATTAGCACAGCATCCAGTAAAAAGCGAAACTTCAGGCTGGAATACATGATTTTCCAAAATTCAAGTTTTTGTTGAATCTACACAACTTCAGACATTTTTGAATTCGGTGCCTTCCCCTATCATTGGCCAACAAGATATTTAAAATGTAATGTTTTTTTTTTCACTTTGATAAAAAGGTGACAAATAAACAGTAATTCTTTAGGATTTAATGAAAAAAGATTAGTTTTTACATTCCCATATCCTGGGCACTGATTTGAAAGTCATTGACTTGATGATGACTGACAACACTTATGTACATAACATGTTGACGCCTAGGATTCATTTTTCTTTCTTCATTCATTTTTATTTCTGCTGCAACGGAATGTCATGAAATTGTATTTCTTTTGTAACCTTTCTTTTTTCTGCTTGGAAAGGCTTAAGTTTGTGACCCCTATAAACCTGGTGCTTCATAACGTCCCTAAAGTATTTTATGGTAAAAAAATAGAAAACCAAACGGAAATATGAAATACGACAATTCTGAAGCAATGCTCTTATTTCAAGTTATGTGAGCTTTTACATATAAAGTATAAGGTTGGAAGCTGGAACGGAGAATCTGAACATACGAGAATAGTTTTCTTTAAGCATATACGATTCAGGGAGTACGGAGGAATTACTTACACATATTAATAATATAACAACAAATTGCACACAGGCATTCTGCATATAATTTTTCAAACCTTCATTGTCATTAGCAGTGGACGCAACCATGTAAAAAGGTACCAAAACCAGGAAATCCAGGAAAACGTGGAAATGTGCAACACACCCGCGGGGCAAGTGACCAACAACTTGCAGATAAGCTTGCCCAACTACCTGGATAGTCATATTTTTTCCCCAACTGGGTAGGTCAAAAATGATGTGTCCAACTATATGAGTAGCAATAACTTTAAAACTGATACAGTACAATCTGTTTATAACGGAATCGCAAGGAAGCTTGGATTTTTGTTCGGTATAAAGAGTACTCCGTTATAAGATTATAGCGAACATTTTATGCCTATATAACTACTTTTGATGGGGATAAATAAATGTGTCCCGTATAATGGGAATTACGTTATAAAGCGGTCGTTATAAAGAGATTTCGACTGTAATAAGAAATATATTTAATGTCCACATCCATTAATAAACGACGAGGCTGAATTCCCTCATAGGTTTGTTGCCAACCTGTACAAATGAGGTTTAAAGGATCCTTTGAATTTATTTAAAGGAAATTTAACAGCCTTGTAAGTAAAAAAGGCCCATATAAGATATTGCAAAGTTCAATGTTTTCAAGATTTGCAAATCACAAATCATTGCAACCCCAAATATCCCACCGGATGGGTGGGATAGTAGTGCTAGTTGATTTTACTGTAGTGCTGACCATGGGAACAGGAGACACCCAGGTTTTTGGGAACGGGAACAGGAATGGGTGCGTACGGGAACACAAATTTTGTTCCCAAAACACTTTGGGAACGTTTGGGAACATAGAAATTGTTCCCAAAATATGGGAACAAGAGCGGGTTTGGGAACAGGAACAAAACATGTACCTACCTGGTATTCACATGAAGTTTATAATATAAAAATACCTCACAAATAAAATAATATTTTAAAAGTACGTCGTAACATGTCAAATAAGTCACTCTTTTGCACGTTATTATTGAACAAAATAATAAATAATAATTATTTAACACGTGGCAAAAATGAAGCTCTCTGGAACTTAAACCCAAAATTGGAGCTCAGAAAACTCCAGCGTGCTCTTATCCTTGTTAGTTCAGCTAACGTACATTGAAAGTGCTACACTTGTCTTAGCTAATTTCAGTTACTACTGTAATTTGCGCTGCGATGATTAATTTAATGACTGTTACTAAATTATCATTTAAATTCGAGTAGCTAAAGGTATTGGAGATGGTGGGCTGTTATTTATTTTTAATAAAGTGCAGGTTGTAAGGGCCAAGGCCAAATCGACCAATAAAATTATCTATCTAATAAAGTGGAGTTGATATTTGGTTTTTTAAATTGATGCATAAATATGTAGGTTGTACTTTTCTGCTAGTCTTTAAGTACGTTTGGGAACAGGAACAGGAACATTCCTGTTCCTGCAGGAACAGGTCCAGGAACTTTGAATTGGTACCCATTTTTATGGGAACAGGAACAGGACCATTGCTGTAGTTCCTGAAAAAATGGGTACAGGTACAGGAACAGGTATGGTACCAAATTTCCGTTCCCATGGACAGCACTATTTTACTGTAGATACCTTTTAATATTGTCCATATTTTTGAGCACTTGCTGATTGACTTACCCAAAATAATTTCCAGACATCGTTTTTCCAAACCCACAATTCCCTGTGGTTGCTGAAAGGTCGCAAAACTAGAAGCCGAAAAAACGCTGACGTAGTCACTAAATCCCACGTATGTATATATAGGGTGTCAAAAAACAATTGCTCCCCTCTTGCCTACATCAGAAAAAAATATTCAAGTCCCCCATGATTCAGACAATTTTCCTCACATTTTTCAATTTTTATGGGTTAAAAATTGTGACCACATGGTCGAAAAGAGTACGACCAAGTCAGAGTTCTTTTTTGAAAAACTGAAGTTTTCAAAGTTTAAAATTGTTCAAATTTTTTCCTAAACATATTTTGACACAGACATTTGAGCAAAGAAGCCCAACATTTTTAGTTCCCACGGCCGCAATTTTTGAATTGGCAAGATTACATTAGGCTCAAATGAATCCCCTTGTTTGAAACAAACCAAGTATTCGAAATATTTTTATCAACTTCAATCGTGAATGAAAAATTGGCATGCACCAGAAATCTCCTTTTCCACATCTAAACTCCGGAAGATGTATTTCCCCAACCTTGCTCTCCATTAACAGGTCATTTGTCATTCTCACGATTTTAAAAGTAGAAACCTGTATGATAGCTTCCAGGAAATCTAATAGAATTGAACCCAGTGTCAAAGCAGGTTTAGGAAAAACAATTGAATGAATCATTTCAAACTTTAAAAATTTCAGTTTGTCATAAAAGAATTCTTACTTTGCCGCACTCTTTTTGATCATGTGGTCACAATTTTTAACCAATAAATTTTGTTTCAATTTTTAAAAAATCCAGAAAAAGACTGCATGGTTGGAGAAATTCATCTTCATCACAAAAGGAGAGTTTCCGAACTGCCATTTTTTAATGGACGGACAGAATCGTCCATATGAGTATTAGAAAACGCGGTATTTGTAGCAAATTTGGTGGGACTTCAATTAATTCTGATGTGGTCTTTCCAAGTCAAAAATCGCAGCCCCTGGAATTCACAGTGTGAGAAAATGTTTACGAATTGATTTAAAAAATATTTTTTGTGGGCGAATCTTGTCTCACATCATCCGTTACAGTAGTTACACATTAAAATCCAGCTTACCTAAAAGTCATCTGAGCAATGTCTACTGATTTGAGCACCTTCAGAGCAACTCCAGTTTGGAGGGACTCTGAACTCCACCATAAGCATACACGATGGATTGGCTCAACAAGTATATACAACATAATGATTACAGGTATATTTCCACCCCAATAAGTGCCAAAACCACATCTACATTTATTGAACCCATTTAGCCCTTTACTAAAAACGAAGGACGTACCAACTGCCACAACAGCAACTTCCATACAAGTCTGGGCCAAGAACATAGTCACTTGGTGAGGTGTCTCAGAACATCTGTGGGCATTGGCTAATTTCCTGTACATCTTTATGACTCCAAAGTACACCAACCCACGAAATCTTTCAAAACACGAATTTCCAGAGTCACAATGGTGAAAATTTTTTTAATTGAAACAGGCTGGTTTCTAAAGCCCTGATATCTAGGTTAATCGTTTGTATTGAAAAGAGTCGGCTGCTTTCCAAGGCCCTATATGACCTTGAGGTGACCATGATGTTGAAAATCCGAAACCGAGCAGGGATACAAGATGAGACCGAATTTTCGATAATCGCGTCATACCCTCCTATTTCAACATATTAGGGGATAGAGGTAAATTCAGAAAAAAACCGGAACGTAACTCAGCAATACCCGGGATTTTTCTGCAACACTACATGGCAGAGCCACGATACCTGTCATATGGAGATATGGATTTCATTACACAAATGTTTTCCCTACTGCATTTTCCCAACATTTTTCTACCATTAAACAGCGAAAGGACTAAAAGATTCCCTTCTTTACAGCAAAAGAACTGTGAGATGAAAGGTCATTGATGGTCGTCCAATGAACAGCGAAAAGAGAAGGTCCTTTTGAATAAACATAAAAAATACGTATGACGGAAAGTACATATATATATAGCGAACGGGAGGGGGGAAAGATTTCCACAATTAAACAGTTTCTCAAAGTTCAGGAATAAAATAGAACGTGAAAGTCATATCACAAAAAACCGATTTTTCCAATTATAATCCTGCAAAATGTAACAATTTTTTAGGTGTGGGCCCCAGGATTTACAAAAATTTTTTGAATGAATTCTTAACGTAATGTATATGAGATTAATGTTTTGAGAATAACATGCAAATCCCGGGGACCGACTTCGAAAATGAATTAAAACCAGGCACTCCGGAACGTCCGACAAAGTGGGGGGACAACATTTTTTAATTAGTTTTGGTTTCTTTGCTAGTGACCATATACAAACGTATGTATGTACATATAAGGTTGCACATAATTTTTAGCTAGCTAATCATATGAACATTACAGGCATAAATAATGTATAACAGGAAATTATGGATCTACTAATTTAAAAAAAATAGTTTTAAAAGAACGAGCTTTCACAAAAGACATAAATCTCATATATTAGAAATCTTTTCTTACAAACATTAGACACTAGTAAAATTTTATGGATTTCAAATAGAGGTATCATAGATTTATTGCACTAATTGCTAACTAGCTATGGGAATGGTTCGATCTGTTCTTTGATTTTTGGTCTGGTCAGGTCCGAACGTCCAAGCAAGATCTGTTCCTCCGACAGATTTACTTGTTTAGACGTACAATGGCCTGGTCCATCCGTTGGACCAGACCAAATGGACCAAATTTTGAGGCGATGAACTCTTTGAAGTCAATGTTTCTTCCAACAATGTATATTTAATGGTAATTATTAATATCCTGAAAGAAACTCCTTTGGTGGACGTTTCAAAACTCTTGCATTCTTTTCAATACTATCAGACTACCAGCGCGAAAAAACCTATCGAGCTTATAATTGGCTTCGACCAGATTGTTCGCTATGCTCCTAACACAGGAACTGTATTAACTTTCTGGTCCGACATTTTGGAATAGATTTATTTGTCTGACACGAATTTGGAACAAATTTCAAAGCAAAAGTTTCAAATTGTTCAAACTATTGAACCAGAAAAGGTTTTGGTATTAATCTGTATGGTAATGGGAGATCAAATTGTTCGACACAAGTAGTGGGAAACAATGTTCCTTTAAAAAGCTCAACAATAGCAAAGAATGATCGATTTCACTACTTAATTTTCGTAATTACTTAGATGAACCGATCTCCACAAGTAAGAATATACCAGGATGAAAAAGATGTTTGGCAACACGGTGTAAACATTTTTGTTTAGAAGAAACAAATTCTTTCATGTTTTTAGAACTAATAGCAATTTGTGCAGGATTTTTAAAAAATTGAAGCTTTATTGCAGTCTTGACAGCAAAAAGTCAGGAAAAGGCTTATTTGATTCTTGAAAAGTGGAGGGGGGACAGTAATATAGCATATCCCTCCCTGACGTTTTTTGGGAGGGACATTGTCCCTCCCGTCCCCCCTTATTCCAGAGTGCCTGATTAAAATGATGATGAAATCAGTGGTGGGCACCTCGCCTATATATAGGCCCTATAAATAGGCGATAGTATAGGCGGGCTGGAAAATGCTGAAAAAATGTAGGCGAGGTTGACAAAAAAGGGTAGGCGTTTAATAAGTACTAGGCTAGGGGATAGGAAGGCAAATATAACACCAATTATATAGGCAAGGAAAAGGAAGGGTATCAAGAGTTTCCGATCATGTCAGAATAAGATGTTGAAGGGTACCTATCGGTGATTTTACAAGGCAATGAGTAAGAGCAAATTCATGCATCAATGCATATATGCTGACTAAACGTATGATTGGACCGCATTAAACGTTTGATTGGAATCTGGTTTTGGGGTTGTTGGTAAATACAGAATAAGGAATAATAGAAGTATTTAGTTCTACCGTTGATAAATAAATAACTTAAGTAGCACAAATCCAGTGCACTTCAAAACTAGGCAAGGTGTTACCTAGGCGATCGGAGAAAAATAGGGAAGGAAAAGGTAGGCGTTCTATCAGCCTAGTTTTGGGCTATAGGGAATGGGCATCCCTATAGCCCAGAAGGTAGGGACGTTTTTCCAATATTTTATAGGCAAGGCTGAAGGATAGGCGATCCACTTGCCCACCACTGGATGAAATTCTTGAATTCACAAACTTTGTACAAACATCATGTAATGGACATGCCTAAACAATCTTTGTAACAAAGCCTCACGGCGAAATCCCCAACGGTATTGACCACAACAATTCATTAAAATGAGCCCTACTGGTAAAGAAATTTCGCTTTTGAGCGGTCACACATGTCGAGCCTTCGAAGGCATCTTTGAAGGTGGCAAACCCGTTTTTCAGTCGATTGAAAGAATCTCGAAGGTAGGCTGAATATTTACGCGAGGGTTGAGGGAAATTCCCATAAAATTTAACCAAAAATAGTAGGCGAATGAAGGATGGGTTAGAAAGATCTTTGGAAGCATTAAAAACTTTACTCGGATGCTGAGTAATGCCTTGTTTATAGTCCAGCAGATATTTCATTTCCTTTTCAGTTCACTTTATTTTTCCGGAAATTTTAATGACAGTATTATTTCCCGCATTTAAAGTCTGCGTCATCGTGCACTAATAATTGGGTCATATCATAGTTTTTACGTAATTTTTCTCCAAGATAACTATAAAGTCGATCAGGAAATAATTTCCGCAATGGTGAATTTAAATTGAAAGAACGTGTTAATAATGGCATCGTTTAATATTTAGAAGAGTAATTATTTAATTCTAATTAATTTGGGACATAACTGTAATTAAATCCCACTCACTTTATAGCTTCACCATTTAATTCCATTTTCACTGCCCGAAAAGTTGAAAATGTTTCAACTTTGGGGAAAAGGAAAACTAACTGAAAATTTTCATGTCAGTTTGGACTATAAATTGGGACAGTTCGTGAAAATGCAGTGAAATGAAAGTGGGGTAAAACTCAAACAAAAACATTTTCACGAAACAAGGCATAATGCATGAAATACCATGTAATGTTGTTATGACGGTTGTTAAATATTTGCATGAACTTTCATTCTTCACATTTATATTTGACATTAGCGTTGATCAAAACTACTTCGTTTTCAGAATTCATGCACATTTTGATACTATTTCTAAAATTTTACAATAAATAAAGGCACGAAATGAAGGATAAATTCATTCAAAATTGAAGAACGGGTAATTGTAGGCAAACATTTTTAGAGGCTTCATTCATAGGAATTAGGAAGGCATTTTTGTTTAAAATTGGCATTTGTAGGCTCGAAGGAAGGCCGTTTCAGTTGGACATCTCTGCAATCCAGCCGAGTACTTACATATTGATTTCGAGCCCTGCAGACTATTTGTGAGGCCCTTTCTAAAAAATGGTACATATTTTAATTGATTGTATATCATTGGTTCAAGGGGTTGCATTTATTACACAAGCTTAATAATAATATAATAATAGTATTTAATGATATATTTGCTTTGAAGGTTTTAGTATCCGCCCAGACTCGGGCGGGTTCACAACCAGTAAGAAATAAGAGTATTGATATATCGGCAGAAATTTCAAAAAGTTCAACGAAATCATTCAAAATTGTATGAGAAAATTCTCGTAAACTTACGGGAGTTTTAAATTAAAATGCACGAAAAATTATAAACTACCATGTTGAAGCACACGAATTTTGGCACAGAGTAATTTATTCAATTTAGAAAAAACAAGAAGGCACATAATTACTTTGTTTATTCGTTGCTCATGATTTGATCCCTTGATTGCTCGAGTTATTCTTGTCAAGTAATAAATTATGTACAGAGATAAAATTGACTAGGAATAAGAAGGCCAGCCAATTTAATTGATATAAATAGTCTTGATTTGGTATGGTGGACAAGCAATGAAATATTCAAAGGTTGTCAACGTTCCCTTCATAACTGTGAAGTTTTGGTTGTGTATGTGAGCGAGCAAGAACTTTTTGCCAACGTAGTCAATACTTTTCACCAGTCTTTGCTAATCTCAAATTTCCACTCCCATTTCAAATGATCATTCTTATCATCATCTGTGAAAACGGAAGTGATGGAGTAATCCCCGCGATACAGGAGACCCGAAGGAGCTTCCTCCAAGGGAGTAGTGTAGCTCTGAATTGTCTCTTTCGGAGCGTAACTACCAACCATATGAGTCATCGTATCCACTGAAAACATATCTCACGTCAATCAATATTCTAAATACAAGCCAGTTAATTGTAATATTTTAAAATATTGTTTCAATATATTTTTTCTCGGAAACAGAAACGGAAACTTACCAGTCACTACTTTCCTACTTGTCTTTTGAACATACTTGAGCCCATGCACGATTTCCCGTTGCACAATAAAGTCAATTCGGATTTTGTAAGAAACCCCCTCCTTGATTTTGAACTTGCTTTCCTTGAGTTTACTCAGGTCACCTGTAAGGTCAAGTTCCATATCATTCCTTCCCTCAACCATTAGCGCCAACTTTTTCACGATCACTCGGCGACTGTCATTTGGATCTAAATCCCCAACCCCCCCAAAAATAAAATCCATTAAAAAATTATTACTTTGACATTCCTTTACAATGCTGTTAATTTGAATTAGAAGGCTAAAACAGATAAAAGTCCGTACCGACAATAACATTTCCGCTCGCAGCCCCACCCAATAAAGCTTCCTTATATCGTCGAAGACTCTCATCCTCTTTGTCAGCCTCCAGTATCTCTTCGATTGTCTTTTGCGGGGGTGGTTTGTAATTCGGATCCAATTCATCCGGTAGAATTTCGGACGCAACGTTATCTCCAGACATTATTCAGCACACCTAGTCAGTCAATATGACACAACACTTGTTTCACTGTTTCGTACTATTTAACATGAAAGTAAGTATAATAAGAATAGTAAGTACAAATACCAGGAGGCTACGGATATTGGCATTTTGTTTGCAATCCCCCAAATTAAGTTAAAAATAAGAATTCTTACAGCGGACCCCGTTTACAGATTACAGTTTAATATGCTATAAGGTTAGGAAAGTACAAAGTATAAATTGCTCACCGATGTCGGGACAGAATTTCGACAAAAAAGGTAAAAAAGGAAAAAGGCCACTTGATGCTTAATTTTCCTGTTGACGTGTCTAATGCCGAATGCGGCGAAACAATAATGAGCCGTGGGTTCTATGGGTATTTAGTTAGTATATACTTATGCATTTGAATTGGTTTACGGTGCTGTAGTGATTGGCTCACAAGTCACAAGTACACACTCCACACCACACACTCTACTCTACGTCTACACTCTACACAGTACACACGCACTACTCATGGAGGAGAGTCGTCCGACTAATCCAAGCAAAGTAGGTGTGGAAAAAACTCTAAGTCATTTCCTCTCGACGTTCACGAAGTATGAAATTTTCGCCAGCAAGGGGATAGTCATTTTTTAACGAACGCTCAAAAGGCCAATGAGCAATGTTCGTAGTCCGTAATATTTTAACCTTTCATCTTCACGCCCGAAGTATTGCACAACGGGGGTCTTATTGTTCCCTATATTCCAAATATATAATACAACCAGTCCATGACTACATCAACCATGATATACTAATGAGAGTACGTGATTATTGGTCAAATCAATTTCATTTTGCCAAGCTTGCGAACACAAGCAGTGATACGTGATCTTCTTCACAGCCAAAATTAACTGGATACGAAAACTATCCGTTTTATATTTCGTCAGTACATGGTAAACTGGTCAAGTCTTTAAGCAAGATTCATATCAAATGAATTTCAAAAATCACCTGTGATCAGTTAAGTCACTAAGAGGCGAAGTAGCACAATGGGAAGAAATACAGAAATACCAAGAGTAAATAAAAGCTAGCTATCTAAAACCTTTATATGCATACCCGTGAGAGATAACCATTGCTTATTTACAGTTTATACATACAAGCTCCGTCACTTACAGTACATAAGAAAATTCACCTAGTATTTAAACGCACAGATGGTATTATATGGATCTAACAATTAATTAAATTCCGAATCGAAATCCGAAAGCATATACTAAAATTTGTAAAACGATTCCAATCGTCTTTGATTCACGTATGTACGAGTTCGTGCGATTTCTTTTTCAATTAAATCCGAAAATACATGCATAGATGCGCAAACTTCACGTGACCTCATTTAATTTTCGTAGTTCAAACGGATGAACCGATTTTCTTCAAATACAAAAGGCTTCTTACTTTTTAACTAATCTACCCATGCAAAAAGTGACGGGTGTCACTGGTTCAGCGGATGTTGTCCGGAAAGAAAAACTGACACCACAGCATTCTAGCGGTAATTTTCGTTTCATAAATAGTATCTGCAGGTGTATCACCATTCTAGATCTTTCCACCGAGGTATTTTCAATGCATTGCAGTGTTTTCGGTGATACATGAACTGAGAATGCACGGCTACCCTACCATAACAATGTGTAATTGTATCTTTTCTACTACTAACTACCCCATTTCGGTAAGTATTAAATGAATTGCCCCTTAGAACAGGAGATACAATCAGTGACGTTCAATGTACATAGATACTTACATGTAGGGGCCATGTACATATGGCGTTACGGTGGCTTTGCATGGGAAGTGGATCAAATGTTTGTACACAGCCGATCAGAAATTCAGTGAACCTTGGCCTTCTGATCTTTGGGGTGAGGACTAAGGTCTACTAAGTACGTTTTATTTTCAATTAGCCTCTGTATTGTACATGGCCCCTCTCAAGTATGGACTCGACGCCCATGCAAAAGTAAAGCTATGGGCCGTGTGACCATGACCACAATAATATACCTACTACCAATATCAAAAGTATTGGTACTGTCAGGAAGCACATTACAAAATCTTGCTCCATAATCGTACAAACAATTGTGTATGTTTGTGGATGTTATTGCACCATCATAAAAATTTTTACTCAGCCACGGCGTAACAAACATCGCTTAGCTGTATTCTCAGCTCAACTCAAGTTTCAATAATAATAGACCGTTCCGTCATCTGAAGTCCATTGAATTGACTCCATTCATGAAAGCAGAATTATGTACTGAAGTTATTCTATTCTCGTCTGAGTTTTCACCTGCTAGTAGAAAGCCCTGGTTCACAGGGCCTATTACTGTGAGGTTGTTATACTCATTTGACCCATTACCACAAGGTTAACTCAGGTCACACCATTAGAATATGTTCAATGTCGTAATGTTCCTAAAGGAATATATTTCATTAAAGGAAATCAGGGAATGTGAATGAACGAAGGGGTTGGAAAGGATTTGAGAGCTCGAATATTAAAGACAGCTTCATTTGGAAATTGGTTGGGATACTGAAATAAATATTATACCTAAAACTACTCAGATGCAGTGGCCACATTCGGATAATTGTGTATTTGATTCCCATCTCCAATAAGGAACATAGAGTACCCTTGTGTTATTGCTCCACATGTAACTTAATGTACTTAAATATCATCCATTTCAGCTTGAATTCGTGTTACAATGATATGTAGATATTAATTAGCATTACAAAAAACCTTGGATAATATCATCGTTGAGCTTGCTTGGAAATATCTTACTAAGGCCGTCCATCCCCGATATTTTAACCGCAGACCGTAGCTAGGAGTTGAACACGCGTTGAAATTAGTTATTAATTTTCTGATTGACAGCTGCCATCAAGTATCTATTTTTCCCGGATGCTCTGTTTCGATCAACTTGAACCGCACTCTCTACCAGTGGGAAATTTAATAACTATTCTCCAACCTCTACATGTGGTATCAACAAGTCAACTCAGCTCTCTACCTATGGTTTACCAAATAAATCCATGTTATTCCATCTGAGGAATAAAAACCTTACAAACTACTATCTTCACTCTCTCCTACCGTCCTATCCCATTCGGCAAAAATGCCACGACAATATCTGGACAATGTTAGCTCATGCATGTTGCTTACATGTTCACCGTGGAATAAATGCAGAGGAACTCACGATGTCGTCCGGCATAGACAATTCTAATTAATCCACTATTCTTGCATCCTGACGCCTCACACTGCATATGTAAGATTGCATACAGCCAACTCAATACCTAGGTGTTTGCAATTTATCAATATATTGTTAGATACTAGTCAAATATTTATTGCGTAGTAACCAATGTGCTTTTAAAGTACGTCAACACAGCGAAGCGTTCGGTAATAATTTGGCAGCACAATATTATTATGTTTTAAAAATAAATAAATTTACCCTATTTTGATTTACAATATTTATTTTGTTAAAAACATTTGATATTACGGGGAAAATAATAAAACTATTGACTAATGGAATAACTAAACACTTTCGTAAACTTTGCCCGTTGCTTTAAGAATATGGATCACCGAAAACATTGCATCTCACAATCAGTAACTTTCACTCCAGACAGTACAGAACGTTGCAAAAAAGATTATGCGTTAAGATTTTGATACTGATAACATAAAAATATTTCTACCCATTAATATCTTCTGTTGACACCACTTTAAAAAAGTCCCGTCAATAGTTAAAACAAGGATCCTCGCCTTGGTTTGAAGTTACATCTGGTATTGGTTGGTTAGGGCTTCTACTGGGATTTTTTTTTGTCCCGCAGAAGATTCCGTCCCGTCCAGAAATCGTCGGAATAAAAATATCCGAAGCCCCAGTATTGGTCTTACTTTTCTACTGATTGTACCCCAGACTCAGAAATTCTACGAATAGGTTACGGTAAATAACTACTTACCTCTTAACAAACGTTTCAGTGTCACTGTTAAATTATTTTCAAAATTGTAAGAGCTTATGTACTATAGGTCTCCTTATAGCGAAACCATCTGCTATATGTAAATAAGATTGGAGATTGTAAACTAATAATTCTTATAATTAAAATTAAAGATAATTATTCAGATTCTTAGTACAATTCTCTTACAAATATACGCGGTTTTTCAAAATCAACTGCAATTCTTCGCAAAATACAAATGAAAATTGTATGCATGTATTCATTAAAACATTTAGCTTGAGTATTCATATTTGTTCTGTTTTCAAGGAGTCATAAGAAATTGTAATATTTGATGCAAGTTTATGTCCACATTGATTTTGACTTACATTTCAGCCTTGTTAAAATTGATTCTCATTGAATTAAGCCTGCTTCTCCAAGCGAGACTGAGTAAGTTAAACGCTTTTTCCTCAAAGTCAATACTGACAAGTGACATGTATTGACAGAACTTATAAGAGAAATCATAATATGTTGATCAATTCAGAGCTTCAATTTTTTGTGAGTTCAAGCGCACTACAGTCGTGCGCTGAAGTTTTGCTGATTTTAGGGGTGTTATAACGTTGAATACATGACTTAATTTTTTAAAGCTGAAATAACTTTTGTCTCGAATAGTGCTTTCCGGTTATTAATACCTGCTTAAAATTATATTTAATAAAAACATATATATTTAATAAAAACAAGGCCATGCGAAAATTGTTTTCTACCCGAGAGTAAACTTTGAGATTGCGGTTTCGTCGGTCAAGTCTCAGATAATTCTACTCGGTAAAAAATGCTGACATTTTGATAAGAAGAATTAGAATATCCCGCCCGAATGAAATGATTTTAAACTTTAAAGTTTTTACATTTTATAATTAGATGTTACTAGTAAAAGACCTGTGCTTCACAGGGACGATTACTTATAGAGGTGGTAGTGTGATTGTAGAAATTGAAAGCCGTTTACGAATCAAGCTCTGTCGTGGGGACTTGTTGTATACCTAAATCGTGCGTGATTATATTAAGAGTAGCGCTTTAAATAAACGGACAGGTAGTGCTCGTTAATAATTAGTCCGTGGTAGTGCTCCGCATGGGTACAAAAATGTTGTACCTGGACCTGTACCTGAATCATGGGTAAATGGATTTTTTGAACCTATACCCTTACCTGTACCTGAATACCTGGGTTCAATTTTCCTGAACCTGTACCTGTACTCAAACTCAATCAGAAGTACCTGTACCTGAAAAGTACCCAAAAAAGTACCTGTACCCGGGTATATTTAAAAAATACCTGAACCTACCTGGGTATTTTCGATTGTACTAATTTAAAGGATTACCAAAGATTTTACACGAAATAACAAATTAAAATATCTGCCACCAAGACTTAATAAATTTATTTATCGTATTAGATTGTTTTTATTTTTTATTCTTCGAAAGCATGACTAATTGTAAGTACTGGAATTATCAGTAGCTATAAATGATTGCATAAAGGTTGAAAAGGTAACAGATAGCAAAATCTACGATATGAATAAGTTCAATGCCACAATACAAATGCAGTGTAATATTTTCTAAACTTTCAATAATGCCGAGAAATTAAACGATTAAGAATTTGTTTTGCAACCTGAAATTGCTTTCGCAATGGAAAACATTTTTTTAGATTCAAACTCCCCAGATTTTAACTTCAGCTAAGTTTGTAGAAAAAAACATTTTCTATCGTATCTCCACTCTTATATAAACGTTTGTGCGTCAGAAAAACTGGGCCATCGGAGAAGGCTCGCTCTACCTGTACTCCAGTTCCAGTAACTGCTAAAAAATCTCTGGTCATTCCAGATGATTCTGGTAACTATCCACGTGTACTTATATGGTGGAATTAGTTTTCATGACTGAGGTTATACATATAAATTTTAATGTAACATGTTTCAAGGTAAAAAATTCGGATGTGTTTTTAAAGCTCAACAACACATTTACAGGTTTTAATTGGATGTTTATGTTGAACTTCTGGCAGAAATTTCTTACCAAAAGTTCATTTTTAATATGCTATTAAGTTCTTGATCCATTATTATTATTTCAGCTTGCACAGCATATAAGTAGCATTTAAATGAGATTTAAATGATCCAGCAACAATATTTCAGTCAAAACGTAGTCCTGACTAACGGCACGTTAAATGCCGGTGGCTTGGGCATTCCATTCAATGCTTGTTGATTTGACGACGAGCCGTTCAGCGTTGAGCAACTAGCAGCGCAATTACTTTTACTTTGGTTACCTTACATTTATCCACAATGTACGGTAAACAAGGTTCATATATTTGCCGTTTTTCGAAAGTGTTTTTTCTAGGTCTTTCTATTTTAAGTTTTATTTGATGTATTACGGTTTTCATTAAGTAATTTTTATTTAGGTTTTGCTTATTTTTGTTTTGCGTTGGTTGTTTTTCAGATGTCGATGTCAGAGCAGTCAGCATGGAATGGAATACCTAGGGGACCGGCATTTAACGTGCCGTTAGTCAGTAAATCGGGCTGATATTGCTGCTTTTGTGGTGAGAAGCATATCGTCGCTGAAGAGGCAAAATGGAATACATGCATTTTCGATTAAAATCAAAATGGTCTACATGCAGTTTTACTAAATGCAAAATGGAATAGATGCATCAAGTTTTAAAAGCAAAATGGACTAAGTGCAATTTCGTCTAAAAGCAAAATGGTCTACTTACAATTTCGCTTTAAAGCAGAATTGCCATTAAGTATACACGCATGTAGACCATTTTGCTTTTAGTGAAAACTGCATGTAGTTCATTTTGCTTTCAGGAAAGCTTGCAACTATTCCGTTTTGCCTTTAAGGAAAAAGGCATGTAGACCATTTTGCTTCTAGTTGAAATTGCACTTAGTCCATTTTGCCTCTTCAGCGACGATATGCATAAATGTGAAAAATATGGTTGCCCGACTCCACGACACATGATTTTTTGAGGTTGAATTCAGTGTCCAGAATGCGTTGTAGTACTGCTGAAAGGTACTTGTCAGAGAATTTACTTTATAATAATCAGTTAAATATTTTTCTGCAGTTGTTTTGCAATTATTGCATGTTGTGTTGTTTTCTAAACATGGGGATCAGTTTTGTAGCCTTTGTCGCTCCCGAACGACGTTGGGCGTAATTGGTGTACCGCTAGTAATGAGCTCAAGAAAATCAAGCGACCTGACCTGCAATTTCGGAGTGAATGCAGTTTAAGCATGAGATCTGGTCGGAAAAAACAAATCCGAACCGTAACCGAAGTTTGCGGTTAATTTTTTGTCAAAATCCGAACCGAACCGTTTTGTTTGGATAAAATAATTCTTCTATCCGGAACCGAACCGCCATACATCGGTATCGGATGATTTTCATATCCGAACCGTTTGTCGGTTATCCGAATAACCGAAACAATAATGCACATTTTACCAGTGAAAACTTCATTCTTTGTTTTAAAAAAGATGTCGTTCAAACTTAAGACAATTATTACACTCATTTTTATCCAATTCTACCTATTATTTAACTTCAAATGACAACTAAAAACTTAAGGACCAAATCTTCAGTAAGACCAAATGGTCCCAAACCTCACGTTTCATCTTTTTTGAAGGTTCATTGCTCCCGGTAGTTTCTCCTCTTATTACGGAGTCGGAGGTTACCACTGATGACATATTAGTTGTAGTAATAATAATTGCACTAATTTATCTTAAGCTAAAAATTAAATAATACTGTTTGAAATAATTGCGATATGTTGAACAAATGTAGGCCTGCGCGTGGTCCATGCGTTGTGCTTTCTAAATATATTGCAGATACATAATGAAACAATCGTATGTCTCGAGAAATTCATGCTACAGCCGATCTCGATTACGATTTCGTAAAACATTTACGAACGAAATTCAAAATCGGTTATCCGCCGGTTTAACCGAGCGGTTACATTTACTTCATCCGAACGGATAAATTCATATTTAAAACCGAACCGATCCTAAACCGATTAGGCATTGACGTATCCGAACCGTCAGTTTCGGTTAACCCATGGTCGGATAACCGCGTTAAACCGAACCGATCTCATGCTTAATGCAGTTCACGTTGCGACGCGGCCTTTCATTGAAGTTATTGCTGGTTGATGGAGCGGTTTTTGGAGCTGAGTGCCTTTGAGCAGGAGTTGCAGCTATTAGAGACGTAGATGTTACCAGGTTGTGTATTTATATGAACGTTGTACGTTGGTATTTGGAATCAGTGCTCGGCACGGGTATGGGTAATACTCGGGTAAACGGGTATGGGTACGGGTATGGGTACTACCCGGGTACGGATTTTGTGTACCCGAACAATTCCGGGTACTACCCGGGTACACTTTGGTCTGCTCAAAATTTCGGGTACGGATACGGGTATGGGTACGGGTACAAGGATTTTAAAATGGGTATATACCCACCGGGTACGGGTATAATGGTGTCATTTACCCGTACCCGCGACCATTGTACCCGAGTATTTGGATATGTTGAGATTTGAGACATTTTGATGAATTTTATGAAAATAATGGAACTTCCGTTGGAAAATTCTGTCGGTATTTTTATTAATTCTGAATACTTATAGCTTATTGTTAATACCCTTTTAACCTTACAACATGCAGTAACTGTATTTCAGACTGTTGCTAAAATATATATTTATATCTATAATATATATTTTTATGGAAATAGATTTTAGGAAGAATAATTAATAAACAGACGAGGAATA
The DNA here is from genome assembly GCA_947179485.1 of Allacma fusca. Lineage (NCBI taxonomy): Eukaryota > Metazoa > Arthropoda > Collembola > Symphypleona > Sminthuridae > Allacma > Allacma fusca. Next base: position 50,964,782 of record OX359249.1, on the reverse strand, counting down.
ATATCAAAATAGAAGTGGAGAATAGGATTCAACGAAATTTTATACAAAACGTCTTCATAATGTAGTAATTGGTTACTAATTGCATAAATAGTCTGATTGACACGTATGCACTAGGCATTGGCATATCGGTCATTTTTTAAATATCGTTAATATCGTTATCGTTCATCCTAAAAATGACGATAACAATATCGAAGGACGATATAACGATATTTTTTTCAATTTGAAACGCATCGGTCAATAATATAAATTGCAAAAATAATCGACCAACACTGCTGAGGTATTGACTATTAATTAAATACTCACCTTATTACTACTGTTCATAACAAAAATTGCCACAAAAATGCATTGTTCGGAAAATTATCAAAGAACTTTTCTTTTTACTTATCCCAATCGGAACACCGAGACTACAGTTGGTATTAATTGAATGAGAACTGGTACTGACAATGAGGATATATGTACGTAAGGCAAACCAAGTATATTGTAACCCCACTGACAGCATAATTGGTATTAATTTTTCTGAAACTGGTGAGAACAATAAGGAATCACGCAGGTTCCACCAAGTATGTTTTGGTTCCAGCAGAAACAAACTTGGTATTAATTACAGAAAAACTGGTTCTAACAATGAGCAAATCCCGTAAGTTACACCTGTGTTTTGACGTATGTTTTTACATACGTATGTTTTGAGGAAACCAGAAATATACATGGTATTATTATGAGCTGAATGACATGATGTTTTCAATTAGTTAATACACATTAAAATGTTGGGGGTGAATCATTATTTGGGGAATTGAACAACGTTACGATTATTACGATATGAAAACTGACCGATATATCGTTCAAAGTTTACGAGAATTATCGTTCAATTATCGTTTCGAAAAATGTACGATATGGACGATAATATCGTATGGCTATATCGGAATGCCAATGCCTAGTATGCACATGATACTTCATTAGCCACAATGAATACAATTTAAAAATTAGAGTTCCGTTGAGTTGGATGGCAAGATATTTTTTGAAATTGGTAGTTGATTAGGAAAAGGCGGATATTTGTAACAAGATATTAATGAGTTACATGTACACAGAGCTACTGAGGTGAGAAAATTAATGTAAAAGGCCGAATAAATCAAGAAGTGAAAAATCGAGTCGCCAAGTCCCAAGCCAAAAATGCATGTATATATGGACTGGGTGCTATAAAATACTTCGCCCATCAGCCCATAAACAATCAAATGGGGATAATTTTACTTCTAATCAAAAACGCGTATAGTTTTCTACTCTTCAATAAAAATATATAATGTCAAATACCTCTCTAGCTAGTCAAAATTACCCACTCAGGTGTCGTACATTATTACATATAACGTACTATGTATTACATTAAAACAAATCTGGATAAAGTACCCGGGTACGAGTACGGGTACGACACTGAGATACCCGAGTATGGGTACTATTTTCGAGTATTTTCGGGTACGGGTACAATACGGGTACAGGTACATGGATTGAGATAACATTGCGGGTACGGATACGAAAAATTTGTACCCGGATACTCGGGTATGGGTACGGGTATAGATATCAGTTATTGAAATACCCGCACTTCGGGTACGGATACGGGTACGGGTACCGATTTTTCGTACCCGTGCCGAGCACTGTTTGGAATTCATTGACATTTGGGGTCTCCATTTCTTTAGTACAAGAAATTAAACGTTTGGATACATTATTGTTTTGCCATTTGAGCACACTATTTTAAAGAAGTTTAGCTCTGAATTTTCACGGAACTTTGATAAACTATTGAAAAGCTCTTATTAACTTCTGAATGGATTACAGAAATGTCAATTAATTCTAATTTTGTTACCCGTAGACGATAAGTTTTACACAAGGTGTAAGAGTTGTATCGAGGATTAAAACTAAAAATGATTATGTATCCCAATATTAAACTAACGGCGTTTGTGTTTAATTAAATGTAATAATAATTGATATCAAATATAAATTAACAACGTGTAATATAATGACATAACTATTGGATATTGTAAGAATAATGAGCCAAGTCCAATGACCTAACCTAATCCAAGATTCAGATTTTATATTTTTACTGTCTCCAGAATATCCGCATGGCACATTGATACTCGTACATGTTAGTTGCTAAAGGATTAATAACATCTGGGTGTATTTTTCTAGCATCATAAGATTCCAAATGATTGTACATATTCAAGTAGTAGGCAGCCATATTTGTGATATACTCCTGCGATCTTTTCAGTTAAGATGTTAAAGGCCGACAACTGTAAATACTATATATTGAAGGGCTTAAATTGTATTAAATATATAAGGGCGTGTCTTGCAATAATGTCGCTGTTATTTGTATTTTACTTTCTAATTAGCATAATGCACGTTTAATCTGAAAAATACAATTAGAAAATAGTCAAAGATATTAATTATATACGTGGGTCCAATGACTAGCTAGTTGCAAATACCGTAAAAACCCTAAACATGGCCTGGCCTCCAAAGGTGGCCGGGACCTTAAAGATGGCCTGGGTTTTACCCCATACACGCAGAGATAGCCGGGCCCCCAAAGATGGCCTGATTTTTTATACAATGTTTTTTCTACACATACAGTCTAAATAATTCCACAATGAATCTGCTGTTGAAAACCAGCCAAACTGTGCAGTTTGCGAATAATTTCCCTTGTTAAACGTGAAATTCAAAGCCACGTGTTAATTATTAAATTAAGCTTAATTAAAGTAATCGAAATGCGAACGTCATTTAATTTGAAGTTCAAACTAGATGCAGTTAAATTAGCATGAGATAAACACGGCGAAGATCCTGCTCGACATTTTAAAGTCGGTTCTAAAAGAATTTGTACTTGGATAAAGCAAAAAGTAAAGCTCAGTAAGTTTTAACATCGAGAATTTCGAAGCTGTTATTTACTCTACTGACAATCTGGACGATTCATCTGTATCAGATTTATGCTACATTTGTTATTCTGGAATAAAATTAAATATTAAAAAACATTTATGACTATTTTGTAATTTACACTTTTATGTTTAGTAGAGATGGCCGGCTCCTAAAGGTAGCCGGGCCTCTAAAGATAGCCTGGGTTTAGGTCAATGTTTAAAAGTTGGCCGGGGGCCATCTTTGGGGTTTTTACGGTATGTAGTGTGAAAACCCAATTATTTGATTAGAATATGCATATTTCACAAAAAATTAGTCAATTAGGATAACAAATACAATAAAGTGTATTCACTAACACGGTCACATTTATTACTTGTTTGGGCTCATTTGTACTAGATTCAGAGAATTCACAAGGCACTTCAACCCGGTGGCCGAATTTTTAATAGTAACAGACAGGATAGCAATAGACATTACAGATTAATTATACATCAAGGTACCTAATGCGACTATCTTCTCTAAATATGTTTCTCTGCATAAACAACGTAAAAGTTAAACAACAAATTTGTGACGATATTAAAATATTTATCTATTGCATGCTTTCGTCGTCAACATTATCTTGAGTTCGGGAAACATGTTATCCATGTTCGACGCATTGTAACTTGTATAACCAACATTTTATCTGATTGCATGATCTTCTAAAGCTTTGATTACAGATTCGACAAATGTTTTCCCGTTATGGGAGCCTTGCAGGATATCAAAGTCAAGTACAAGCTGCTTGTAATAGCAGTTACTATTCACAAAAGTTTCCATAAACTCGTGAAACGAATATTCAGGTTTAATTGAATTTCCAAAAATACATAGTAAAATTATTACACATACAGTGATTTGTTATCTAATTAAAGTAAAAACAATTCATACCAGTAATTTATTCATCTTGAGATTGCAGATGGTCGACATTCAATATAGCCAATATTTCTAGCCAACATTCTATATAGCCATTTTTATTGCACTCATTTTCATAAAAGAAAATGCAAGGATCAACGTATCAAAACCAATTATTGAAACAATCTGCATACACATTACTGAGCGGCTGATCGGTTGAATCTCCGTAGCAATGTAGGACTGATTTTTCGGACAAAAGTTCATTCCAGCCATAAAATGCAAATCTTAAATACTTTTCGTTTTCTTGAACGCAGCAATAATTGGTGAATTATTAGAGTTTCACTGGTTCGTTGTCCTGAAGATTTAGCGGGTGTGTGTAAGTTTTTAAAATATTCCGGTTTAGCCCTGAACAGCCCCTGCAACATACTTCCTGCTAATGTATTAAAATGTGTTTTTGCTAATTATTTTATCTAACGTGTCAATTTTAGTTTACCATGCTGTCATTAGATTTAACACGTTGACTTTATACCGATGCATGTAGTGTAGAGGCCCCTATTTGCAATTAGTTGAAATTATAAAATCAGGTACAATCTCGTAGTAAATAATTTCGTGTATTCACGTTTTCGTGCTAAGACCAACCTGAAATCCCATGGCCATGATCAAGTTTCTCAGCTGGCCGAACGTAACATATGACACGATATGATAACAAAAAGTCAAAGTAATCGTCAAAATTAACTTGACATAAACTTGACCGCAGGTCCGCCCTTATTCGAATTCCTTGGATTGTTCTTGATAGATATTTAATTATTTATTTTGCTTCAGCCCTTGCAACCTGCAATTTCATTTCATTGTACAGTTCCGGCATTGTATTTTATGGTATGACTACAATTTTCTGTTGTTGACACGCTAGATTAAATATTCTTTATCTATTAAAATTGTGGCGGCCTGATTTCGTTGTTATTTTAATTGGTACTGGTTTTTACAACGTCAGTCCAGTAAGAGTAAATGTTTTCCAATAGTGCAGTACTATTTGCAGTTGCAGAAATTTTGTTTACAGCTGTTCGGCTAGCTATCTAATCGAATTTTTAGCAAGTTCTGTATGAATTTTTGATTTTTAAACTGTGTTTAAGCTGTGCTTCTCATTATAGCAGTTTGCTTTTAGCGCATCTTTGAGATTGTGTAGTTTGGTTGAGCAGTGTTTTTTTGACCTGAACATGCCATCAATAAGTTCTTGCTCAATTTTGTTAAATTCTTCGTTTATATCACAGTTTATGCCACGATTTCTCCATTCAGAGAAAGTGTTATATTTATGGTGTTCAATTGTTTTGAGATTTCGTAGGTTTCCGGCAGTATTTTGTTTCTTTGGGGGAATTTTCTGACATGGTGGATTTTAATATCATTGCTTATTTAAATTAAATTGCTCACAATCTCGATTATGTCTCGGTGGGAGTAGTTTATATTTTCTTTGTCTTCATATTAATTTGTAGGTCGGGCGCTCGAAAGTCCTAGCAAGTATATTAATTTTGCTTTGTAGATCTTGTATTGTCTGCTGTGAGTACAATGTTGTCTTTGTTGAGTAGTAAGGCCACCATGTATTTGGTCCACTACATGGTATAACTTTTGATATTTTCGCTCGATTTGGTTTTAGTATGTCAAGCGTATGTCGGTTATGCGTAACATCCTTATAAATTAATGGCCTAGGGATGGAGTTTGTGGCTATTAAAATTTCGCGCTCTACTTTGATGATCAGCGCGCCAGATTTAGGCATACAGTAAGCCTCCACGACTGGGCTTGATTTTTAAGCGGCTAAGCCTCTACACTCACACTACCACCTCTCCAAGTAATTGTTCCTGTGAAGCACAGGGCTGCTACTAGTTCTTCATTAACCCATAGGGCACCGTCGTTTTCTTGTTTGAATTTGTCCGGCTGTTCGCATAATAGTATATAACTACAATTAATCTATGCTTCGCGAGGGAACCCACGTAACTATTTTGCTTGGGATCCCATGGGAAAATTGACCCTATATGAAACCCAAGTACATTTCTTAAATGAAAGTACCGATGGGCTCAGCCCATGGGATTTTATGCTATTTACCAATATGATTAGGGTCATACTGCGTTTCCCATGGGAACGTCAGTAGCGCTTTTTTTCTCGCGCATGAGCATTATACAGCAGTCCGTTCTGACTTACAATGAGCGGGATACAAGAACAGCACAAGTAACGGCTGCCTTCTTAACTTTTCATTAGTTTTAATTTTAAGTTTTCATGGAAACTTCTCACAATCGGACTCATTTGAAGATGCGGAAGCGACAACACTTATAATGGTAAGTTTCTGAACTTTAAAATTAGGTAAATTTTTAAATATTTGTTTTATTTCATAATAATTTCAATCGTTGTACTAGTAATTGTACGTTATTTTTATACTAACGCAGACTTAAATTGCAATTATTGCAGGTTTCAAAGCTGGAGCAGGATGATTATTTCCCCGTTAATTTTAGGTAACAGTTCTCCAATTATTAATAATTTTAGACAATTTTAACAAGGCATTTTTTTTGCTACAACTGCAATTTTTCCCTAATTGAATATTTAATTACTGACAAATATTTTAGTAAACAATAGTTACATGACATCCCCTTGATTCCCGTTTTAAAAACCTACATACGCGTGCTGCATATAGAATTTATTTCATGTTTCAAGTTGACTTTCCGTTATTAATTTAGCTTTAATTCAATTTTAATTCATTTTAATTCGTTATATTTTTTAGATGGTGATAGTACCGGACAAGATCTTAGCACCCGTCTTCCCGTATTTGTTTGTGGAACTTACAGTGTATATATGTTTGTAAGTTTATTTTAATGGGTTTAATTGTAAATAAAATATTTTCAAATCATAAAAAATAGTGTATTTTCTAACTGATCTTTTGGTACAATTGTTTATAATTTATAAGGCACATAATAATAAGTCCATATTTAATCACATGGGGAGGAAGCGCCAATATTGCATCCAGTTGGGAATGTTCATATGGGAAAGGGCATATGGGAGAGGGTCATATGGGCGCAGTCCTGCAGGAAACCCGTTGGGATTTTCGATAAAACGCCCAACGAATTTCCCATAACACTATCCCTATATGCGTCCCATGGAAACAGTTGCGCGGGAAATTACTTGAGATGTGATAGAGTAGGTGTAAAAATTAAAAGTTAAAAGTCTATTCGCGTTTCCTCCAACCTCTGCTCTGATTTGTTCCCGGTCTCTTTTTAGGATTCTTTTGAACCTTTATTTTTCTTTTGGGCATTAATAAAATGTAATTTCGGCGTTTTGACGATGTTTACTTTTTCGCCCTTATGTTTGTTATTGTGGCAAACATTTCTTTTATGCTTGTATTTGGTGTCATGATTGTTAATGCATCTACAATAGTGTTTCTGATCGAGTTCGGGAAACTCGAGGTTTCGAGTTCGAGTAGGGTTCGAGTCGAGTTCGAGCCTAATATTTTTGGTACCGTTTGCTTTCGAGTCGGTTTCGGGTATCAAGTTTTCCACCCGAAAAAATCGGGTCGAGTTTGCAAAATCTACCGGTCCCTACCAAAACTCGGAAGTAAAAACTTATTTTGGAATTATTGATTCATTTTACCTTAACAATAAAAATTGGCCTTCCTGCCACCTCTGATTTAAAAAAATATGCAGTATTTGTGGAAAGCATCAAAGAAAACAAAACAGTCTCTGTACGCAGCAAGTATTTGTACATGACCGTATAACACTCCTCATACCTAAGTTTTATTAACGCACGAAGCTAAGGACCCTAATATGGCAAGGATGGCGCGTGAATTCTTGGGTATTCCTTTCTGGGCTTTTTCGTTGACTCCGACATTTTAACACTGAAATGTTTGGCTACTCAAGGAGATACGACATGGAAGTTACGGCTTTTAATATAGTGGTTAAAGTTGGCATATAACAAGTTTATCGAAGCAACAATGAAGAGCATTACGGAGGGATGGCCGGTTGTACCAAATTATAATGAAAATTTTTAATTAAATTGAATAAAATGAAAACGACAGGGATTGCTGCATTATTTTGCTTTTACAAAAATAAATGCTTTGTTTGATGCTCATTTTTCGGGACTGTGTGATGTTGTATTTTACGTAAATTTTGTGTCTGGTTTCGGTTCGAGTTCGAGTCGGTTTCGGGTATAACATTTCTTAACGGTCTCGGTTTCGGGTACAAAAAAATTTCCCGACTCGAATGTCCCGAGTTTGAGTTCGAGCCCAAAAGTGGAATTTACACCGGGTTTTTGTTTCGAGTCGGGTCGAGCCCAACTATTTGTTACCGATAGAAACACTAATCTACTAATGTATTCTCGATAGACGTCACCTGTTAGGATTGTGTTGAAAGTGTTCATGATTGATGACTTGTGACCCGCTAATATTAAACTCAGGTCATGGGATTACTTGCGACCAAGATCATACGCAGGTCATGGGACTACTCATGGTTCACTGATAGCAATTTAAGGTCATGACACTATTTGTGATGTGAACCAATGTTTTTAATTACTTGTAGGACAATAGTTTTGAGAACAACCATTAAAAGCCTATGACAAGTGCTAATAATTCGACTATACTTTATGTAGAATGCGGAAGCATGTTCATTTCGGACAAAGAAAACGTTCGCCAATGCTCTTTGATTAGCTTTACCTTGGAAGTAAAAAATTGTGACAACTTTAATTTTATATTTAAGTATGTACACTGAAAACAATACTTTATTTTAATCGGAATTCAGTAAGACATATTTGAATACCAATTCCTGATTCCAAATTTTTTTTAAATTTTGAATTAAAATACTTCCTGGGAATTATTTGGGATTCCAATATGAATTAAAATCCTCAAATTTTCGAATATAATTCCGATTCACATCCTTGATTCAATATCAATTTGAAGTCAGAAGATAGTTTTACTATTTTTGATCCACTGAGGTCAAATTGAGGTCGTGGGATTACTTGTGACACACTGGTGTCAATTTGAGGTCTTTGAGCAGTAATTATACATTGGGGTCAAATTGAGGTCACGAGGCTATTACGGACATTATGGTCTATATTTTGTCATGATGACATCTGTTACTCTCGAAGGTCGATACGAGGCAATGTCTCCTACTATTAATGCATTGAGGTCAATAGTAGGTCATTTTGCCACATCCTTATCCTTATTATTAACGAGCACTACATGTCCGTTTATTTGAAACTTCCCGCACTAGTTATTTACGTACTACAATAATTAGTGTCCACAACAGGTTTTCATTCGTAAGCCGTCTAGCTTTTAATTTCTACACTCACACTGCCACCGCTCCTGACTCCAAGTAATTAGCCCAGTGAACCACGGGGACTTTTACTAGTTATTATTGATCTCTACGTGTCAGTTAAAATAAACTAGTAAAAGCCCTGTGCTCCACACAGGGGCAATTACTTGAGAATTGTGAGAATATACACAAAACCGTAAATTGCTACAGATCCCGTATACATGGCATATCGAGAAGGCTTAATATTAATAGCCAGCTTCGCTGGGCAAAGTAATCTCACATAAGACATATGAACTATTAATTGTAAGATTACGAATTCGTTTCTTGGCAATTCATCATCAAAAAATTATGGTACAACGCTCCAGCCCACTAAAGTTCTCTCCCAAACTCAATATTTGGCTATACACGGGGAATTTAACTAATCGCTTGATCAACTTAATACCAACCAAATTTTATTAAATCTTGCTGTTGCATCACTGTATGCTGCTGCACCCCTTAGTGGACCAGCACAACGTGCTGATCAAATATGATTTTTTATGTTATTATAATTTGTATATATCTTACAATCAGTTGTACCGTCATAATGCAACTGAAGCCTCAGACACTGGACGCACTGATAATTTAAAATAGGAAACGTGAAACGGATTCATATTAGCGCAACACTTTTCAATTGCTATTGTTACTAAAGTCCATGGTTCCTACTTCCTACAAATCAATCCTTAATTCCTAATGATATTTTTAGGGGATATAAAGTTCAAATGTATGGATGTAAAGGCTTGTACTGTAATTAAAAAATAGTGAGCAAATAACTTCAGCAATACAAATTCTGAGAAATTATCTGAGGTTATATATAAAAACTGTTGCAATAAGTACTTTCAATTCCATTTGCTTTTTCCTAATAAGAATCCCACAGATATGTGCACAAAGTTCAGTCATTAAAATTCTCTCAAATTCGTCAGTGCTGTAACCGAACGTAGTTTTTCTCACTACCAGACTTAATTTAATCCTTTGATGATTTATGTCTAATGTTTATAATAATTATGATTAGCGCTTTTAAGTTTTAATCTAAAATTGCGTAATATTGCGAATGGTAAATCATGCAGGAGAGTGGTAATTTAAAGCTTTCTCATTGCTGCGCTCATTCCGCTATATAGCAAGCCGCTCTATGTAATACGACTCTACTCTATATCGAAGCAAGCCGGTGGTATATCGAAGCAAGCAAAAGCAAGCAAGCAAGTAATGATAGTCAAACGGGACTCAACTCTTTTGGACTGAGCCAAAACATAGGGAGTGGAGTGGGATTGGAGTGAGAGTGGGACTGATATGTATGAAAACGGTTGAGACTGAGAGGGACTGACGGATTGGACTGATTCAAGTGCAAGGACTGAGCGGGACTGATGCGCGTACAATATTAGGCAGTTTTTAAATTTTCGCGCCATATATTACAGCCCAATGATGAAAATGAGCGCCATTTTGTATCCTTGGGGACTGAGTGGGAGTTTGACCAAAGAGTTTCATTGGGACTGAGACTGAGTTGGACTCACACTGTAGATAGCATAGGAGTGAGTGGGGACTGACGAACTTGAGACTTTACTAACATTACACGCAAGCCGAGAAGCACAGCGAGCTGAGCGTGCTGAGCGAGCTGAAAAAGCTCTCCTCTGCACAGAGTTTAATTCAGCTCGCTGCTCGCTTTGCTTCTCGGCTTGATTGCTGCATATACCACCGGCTTTCTTGTAATGTTAGTCAAACGGGACTCAGCTCTTTGGGACTGAGCGAAAACATAGGGAGTGGAGTGGGATTGGAGTGAGAGTGGGACTGATATGCATGAAAACGGTTGGGACTGAGACTGAGTGGGACTGACGGAATGAACTGATTCAAGTGCATGGACTGAGCGGGACTGATGCGCGTACAATATTAGGCAATTTTTAAATTTTCGCGCCATATATTACAGCCCAAGGATGAAAATGAGCGCCATTTTGTATCCTTGGGGACTGAGTGGGAGTTTGACCAAAGAGTTTCATTGGGACTGAGACTGAGTTGGACTCACACTGTAGATAGCATAGGAGTGAGTGGAGTGAGTGTATCACAGCGCTTCTGGGACTGATCGGCAGTGGGACTGACGAACTGGGAGTTTGACTAACATTACTTTCTTGGCTATATAGTGAAATAGTATACTACATGGCGGCTTGCTATATAGTGAAATGAGCACGAATAAATCCCAGTTGTGGAGACTTATTGTATGGCTAAATCTTGCGCGCTTTAACAGTAGAGCGCGAAAGTTTAATAGCCACATACAGAAAGTGGCGGTTATAATATAGAGATCTACGCGCTTGCATAGTTCAAATTGAAGCTCCTTCCTACTCTAAAAATAAGCGCGCAGATTTAGGTAAACATTTAGTCTCCACGACATGGCTTGATCCGTAAACCGTTAAGCTTTTAATTTACTAGCACTGCACAGCCAGCTATTGCTGGCTTCGAAAGTCTTCAGTTTGTTGGTTCAGTCACATATCACATGATTCAGAAATAACTGATTGTACAGTGCTATTAGATATATTTACATAAATATTCTAGACAAAACGATGTGGATAATGAGATTTATAAACAGTCATAGGCTTTGCCAATGGAAAATAAATCTACGCGAATAGTAAATACATACAAACCGGGTAGTTAGCCTCTAAGGTAATTGCAGGGGTCGGATTTTTGTAGGAAGACGGGAAGAATCTTCCCAGGGAAAAATATTTCTGGCAGGGAAAATCTCAAAGGGAAGGGATTTATTTTGACGAACAGGGATTTTGAAAATCGTTGACCTTTTTTTCAGCAGGGATTTTTGAAATCGTTGAGGAGCTACCAGCAGGGAGATAATAGTCAGCAGGGAAATTCAGAAATAATCTTCCAGGGAGATTTACAAAAATCCGAACCCTGTATAATGCTTTGGTATAACATTAAAAAGGCTTTAGGGTAGTGTGTACTCGAGAATCTATAAAGCGCGCTTAGGAGAGACAGCGAAGATTCAAAATCCTTTCATCATTCTGAAATTATGGTATAGTGATACTTTCACACTACCACATCTCCAAGTAATTGCCCCTGCGAAGCACGGGGTTTTAAAAAAGTGAAACTTTCTTATAGACGAGTCTGTTCCGTCCGTCCGTCCGACTACAAAATCTTGTGAGTCGCACAACTCAACAACGGAATGACATACGGACATGGGACTTGTCCCAAAAAATCGGACATACATTCTAGATGTGCCTTTTGATATTTTCCCTGACTCAGGGTCAACCGTTTGACCTGTGAAAATTATTTTCTGGATACAATTATCAAAAAATCTTGCATTTGCTATACCTTTCCAAAGGATTGACGTATGGACATGCGTCCTTTACAGATAACAATCAAACTCTATTTACCTACCGTACTAAAAATCTTTAAATATAAGTTTCACTTTCCTGCATATGCAAACAAAGTTTGCCCAAATCAGTGCAGTGCACTAATTTTTAGAAAATGAAACTTTCTTATACATTTTTGTGATCCCCCCACCCAAGGTTTGTAATCTCGATATCCCCATAACAGGACAACTTGTTAGTGTTGTTGTGCCTTTTCATACTTTCGATCACAGGCTGCGGCTAGTTTAATTTGCAATTAATTAAAATCTATAAAATCGTTACTGCAAGTACATGCAATCGCCACATAGCGGACGAATTATAAACTACGTAATGGTTTGGCATAATACAACTTCATCTGCATAGGGTTGTTCATAAATAACGTGCAAGCTCCACCAATACGTCATGTAGAAATGACGTTACGAGGTTTACATCGTGATGTTTTTCTTGTAGTTTACGAGTTTTTTATTTAATCGCTCACCATAAATACCTTCCAAATTTTTTCCCGACGTTAACTTAACCCGACGTAAGTTTCACTTTCCTGCACTTCTGCAAACGGAGTTTGCTCAGATCGGTGTATTGCACGGATTTTAAGAAAGTCAAACTTTCTTAAACATTTTTACTAGTACACTAATGGTTGTCGCCGTTTGATGACTTAAATGCCATTTCTAATTTACAATTTCGAGCCAAACATTGAGACCAGCATTTTCAGGTTCATTTCAGCTTACAGGCGTTGAGAGGACAGTCAATAGCTGAATGAAGCCTGCCTTGCCGCCTTGATCAGTGAAAAGACATGCATGCTCTGTTACAAATTGTTTGTTATACTTTTTTTTATCTTATCGCCTTTTTGGTATGTCCTCGGTTTGGTTTGTTGAAAACGGATTTTGTGTGGTTTGTTCATAAAACAATTGAACAAAAGAACCAACCAACGATCCGATTTCGGAGAATTTCGAGACCTGGGTTCGCTTCTATCGTTTCAGCTGGTGCTTAACCTACTGTTCCTGTGACACACGTCTTTGCTTCGAAAAGAAACTGCGGATATCAGGCGTGCTTGACCTTTTCAAGAATTAAATACAATTCACTAATTTAATAATTCTATCCAGATTAAAAATTCCCTCGAAGCGATGCGTGTAAGTTACAGAAGCTAAAAGCTTTTAATATGAAAATATTTAAAGCCGCTGTTACCATACTTTTGTTGCCGTTGAAGGTTGAAGTCGAATCTACGAGGCAAAGGGCAAAGTGAAATCGGGATTTCGCAATGCATTCAAATCACCCGCTAAGCAAGGATGAACACAATAAAAATATACTCTAGAATCACAGAAAACGTCTCTTTAGTGAATGGTTTTTTACCCACGGCTTCTTCCCGTCAAAAGTTGACCCATCCATACTCGCGAAAATCGCATCGAAATGCTTTTCCATTTCGATAGAAATTTATTGATCTAGAAATCCTTTGCTCTCGTAATGGGCAAACATTGCGATACGATTTTAGTGCTATGGATGGGTCAATTAATGACGGGTGGAGCCGTGGGTAATAAACCATTCACTTACGAAACATGCAAACTTCATGTTATGCTGTTTGTACACAGATATTTACATGGATTACTGCATATGTTGAGTTTCGCAGTGATTTTTTTTACAAATAAAAAAAATAGTACTGTTAAATTACTGAAAAGGTTTGCATATCTCGGTATGGACTGATTTATTTTTAACTTTTTGAGTGATTTGAGAGTATTTTATTTCGAATGGGGGGGGGGGGGAATTGCCCCCTTTGCCCCCCCTGGCTACGCGCCTGGGTACTTATAATCAGGTACGGGTCTAGGTACGATTTTTGTCGGTACCAATTATTTGAGTCCAGTTCCAGGTACAACATTTTTTTACGCATGCGATGCACTGCTGTGAAGTAGTTTCTTTGGAACAAGTTGACCAATATTTTGATATTTAAGTAGTTCCAAAGTCTCATTTTGGTTAATGGTAGTAATTAGTTCCACGACCTTATAGTTTGACCGGCATAAATGTCTAGTCGTTTGTCCTTAAACTGGCTAATTGTGGTAACAAGTCCTGTCTTAGAGTTTGGCCGATATTGCAATAACTGGTTCCAGGATCACAGTTGGCCAGTGAAGTTATCTTGAAATGAGATTTGTCAATATAGGTCACGTGCTTTGTTGGCCTCAGGTTAGGCAATACAGGTAGTTATTAACTAATTCTTACTTCAAAACTAACCCTTATTTGTAAAAAAACGTTTCCAAGGCTTCAAATCGTAATGATACATATCGTTGTATAACTTTGAATTTTAATAAATTATTCATTGTGCTTGTGTTAATAAATCGTCTGAAACTAGTTTTCGTCATATTTTAGAGTACGTCGAAGGTGTTCAAATGACTTCGCCTATCCTATATACTTCCTATTTATAAAATTTGAACCGAGCCTACATATATGTCTACATTTTAACCGCCGAATAGGTTAGTCTATCCTTCATAGGGGTCGAATTTTTGTGGGAAGACGGGAAGATTCTTCCCAGGGAAAAAATATTTCTGACAGGAAAAATCTCAAAGGGAAGGGATTTATTTTTACAAACAGGGGTTTTTAAAATCATTGACCTTTTTTTGGCAGGGATTTTCAAATTTGTTGGCGTGCTTCAGGGAAATATGTTAGGCAAACAGGGATTTTTAGATTGATTGGTATAATTTAGCAGGGATTTCACGTCTTGTAGGATATTTTTTTTGCCAACAGGGATTTTGAAAATCGTTGACCTTTTTTCAGCAGGGATTTTTGAAATCGTTGAGGACCTCCCACCAGGGAAATTCAGAAATGATCTTCCAGGGAGATTTACAAAAATCCGACCCATGTACATCCTTCGTACATGGAGAGCACCAAGCCTACATACTACAAATTAGCCTAAATTTCATTGACAAATTAGTTCAACGAATTCTACACCCTTCACCCTTCCTACATCTTATATGCTTTGCCGTTACAGACTATCTGAGGGCATTCTATTGTAATAAATTAAAAACAATGTCTCAAGTCAATGGAATCGGTATAAACTAGTTTGAGTTTAGTCACCTTGGTCAGTCCCTAAGAGCAGAACACTCGCCTAGGTTTGCGTCGGAAATAGTGCCCAAATTTTACAACGTTGATCAAAAGGGATGTCGTACTTAAGATTCCACAAATTAAATACCACAAAAAACATTTCCAAAGTCAGCTGGACAATAACGCAATTATGACAACGGAAATCAATTAGCTGATAAACAACATATATGTAGATATCTCATAGTAAATCCTATTTGAAATTTGAATTGTGTTCAAACGTAAATCTTCATTTTAGTGGTCGAGTTTAAACAGTTTCCACTTTACCAAGTATTTAGAAGTGTTAATTTTGGTGAAGTTTTAGTGCATATCACGGCGAGATTGCACGAACGCTTCATGCATGAACTGCACCATGAAACACAATCTGCAAGTACCAGGAGGGGATTATTCTTTAAAATTTTAAATCATTTTGCCCGTTCCATATGCCATTAAATGAAAATGACGTGCTTCATAGCCTACATGTATGCCTATAATTCTATGACTGCTGATTGTGAGCTTACGTATTTTGTAGGTTAGGTTTTATGTAAGTGTATATTCGTGCACCTTATTTTGCCTACAAAACTCTTTAATAAAATCCTCGCACCCTGTTAATAGCCTACAAATAGACCTATATGTAGGATAGGCGGACACCTTTGGAGTACTTACTTATTAACTTGGGTGATTATTATTAGCTAACCTGAGGCCAATAAATTACTTGTGACTTATTTTGGCGCTAATTTATTTCTTAGCCTCAGATTAGCCATTATTGGTCAATCAGGAATCAATAAACCCCATTGAACAATATTACCGGCGTTGGGCCAGGTACTACCTATAAACTCAGAAGTCATTAGGATCTCATGAGTGTATGGGGCGAGGGCTACCTTTAACTGTATGTAAGTACATCTGAATACGAACATGTCTATGAGCACGCTTTGTTAATTGTTTTAGTACATTACTTATGCAATTACTTGCGCCTCTATACACAAGCAGTATTTATAAAATACTTCTAATAATTTAAACTCTGTTGTAACGTTGTAAGGTACATTCAATTTTCATACAGTCAGTTATGTCAAGATGCCGTGCAGGCTAAATAGGCAAGCATTTCGAATTACAGTGATACCAGAGTACCTGTAAAAATATCGAAACAGAAATAAGTTTGAGCTCAGTTATCGGATGTACCGGGAATGCGTACGGATCCTTTTTTCCAATGTTTTGGGAATGGGAACAGGAACGGGTTCGGGCCCACAAAACAAAAAAATTAACTTTACCCTGTGTTCCCAAATTTTTGGATACGGGAACGGGCTTGGATCTATAAAATGACTTCCCAAAAGGGAACAAGAACGGGAACATGTTCAAGAATGTTGTTCCCATGACGAGCATCGAACCACCCTATATTGTAAAGATATAGCTGCTCCATAATAGCTGTATTTTGCCCTAGAAGTTGTAAAACTTCAAGGACAATTCGGAAGGAAATTATGAGGAATCAATACAACTCATAGGATACACAAAGTTATAAAACGATTTACCATAAACGGTGGGTTTGTATGAAATAAAAATTAACAATATGAAGTTACTTACTAAGAATTTCTGCATCTTGCTCATTAAATCTGTACACAAGCACACAATGTAGTTTTAATTTTAAACAAAAATTGGTTTTTAAATTTATTTCAATTCATATTATATAACTTTGTACAATATTTATGTAATAATAGTAGGTGAAAAGACTTTTCATAATAATTCCTGCTCTGAAAAAAATGTTCATCTTTATTCTTACATGTTCTCACGTGTTTTATGTAACATGATGATTTTCTCATTATATTAAATTTTTATGTTCTGAGGATTCTATTGTTAGCAAAGGTCCCTGTCTTCCAAGTACCGGTACTCGAACACGAATCCATCCTTTTTCCTCTGACCCCATTTCTCAATATCAAAGTAAATGTACGTTCCCTATGAATAAGAAGGCATAATCAAGTAAGCTCCAAAGCTGTACATACAAGAAGCAAGACACAAACGTAATACAACTTTCTTCGTATTCAAATAACACTAGCCAAACCTGTTCATACTCTTCGTTGATCACTTTGGGCTCCTCATGTCTCTGGAACCACATCATGTACTTCGTATGAAAGCGCCAACTTTGCTTTTTTAGAACTTTCGCAGCCAAGTACTGAGCTTTCGTCCCTTCCAAGTAATAAAAGATGAAAAAGAGCGTTTCTATCGATAGGCGCTGAAAAAACTCCAGTGTGTCTGAATTTGTCAGAGGGTTCTGAAATGACAGTAACTCATATTAAACCACTCTTAATTATGTAGGTACTTTAATTTTGATCTTTGACGAGTGAGCCATGTTTAGAAATAGTAAAACTCACTTGTGGATAATAATGTGGAGTAGGGAATGGATTTCTCGGCAAGAACTGTCTCATACGTTCCGAATCGGATGGCAATGGCATATGGTAAGACGATGCTTCTAACATTTGAAACTGGTGTTGATGATCTTTTCCTAGCGGTACTGGGCCCATAGGCGCAACACCAAGCAAGGGTGGAATATGGGCTTCCATCATTTTCTTTTCATGATTATCTAATAAACAGAACCAAACAGTTACAGATAAAAGTTTAATAAATCAGTTAGCAGATATTTTCACTTACCATTGAGATTTTGCCTGGCTCTATCAATAGCCTCTTGCGCCATAGACTTGAGCGTCGCCATAGAATCGCTTGAATCGCCTTGCATCAATTTTTCTAGCATCTGCTCGTGCTGGTATCGAATCAATTCTGTTACTGACTGAACTGCTGGGACTATACTATTCTGCTACAAATACAATTTAAAAGTTGTAATATCAACTTCTCGTGAGTTTAAATTAAAGGAATTCACACAAATAGTTTAGTTGTCTGGCAACAATACTTACTTGAGCACTAGGCTGACTCGTTGCGGAATTTGTTAAATGAGGCTCATCCCCAATTCCTCCATTTAGGGTAGTTGCAGTCACTGCTGTTGTTGTAGTTGTCGACGTCATATTACTTGTCGTCACAGTCGTTGTTGTAGCTACAGCTCCTTCGCTAACATTTTCGATATTGTTCAATGGCGAATCCGAACGTTGGTTACTTTCACTTACATCTACAGATGGATTTTCTATTGACGTGTCTAATGGAGCTAGACAGGATAAACATTGAATCATGTGATTAGGCCAGAAAATAAAAATAGTTAAAAAATCGTTGCAAAATTAGTAATACTCCCAATTACTATAATATTTAACAGTATTTTAAATTCCCAACTACCCAGAAAATATTTTTTAGTCTGACTGAACTTACGTATTGACTTGTCTTGATGGTGATGTGTGGTTGGGGATGATGAGAGAGACGAAAGTGATGAGACGTGATTACTGAGACCTGAACTTGGAGATGAATTATTTGGGGTTCCTTGGAGACTTTTCTGCGGACTGCTACTGGACACTACCTCTTTCGGGGATGGCGTTTCTGTCTCACATTGTTTCATTGCCAAAGGACGAATCACCTGGAGAAAAAGAAGAGAATCGTATAAAAATAAGCCAAGCAGATAAAGTATATTTAAACTATAACCTTCGTGGAATCATCAGAAGATTTATTGACAACTTCTTGGGATTGATCTTCACTGCTTCCGCTCGCACCGCCACCACTCCCATCACTACTGGAATGAATAGGTGAAATGGGAGAGTTAAGTCCAGATGTATTTGGACTACTTACGTCCTCAGCCGAGGGTACAACCATGTTACCCAAAGCTTGTTGTTGCTCAACCTATAGGAATAAAAAGCGTTGTAGTCCTATTTATATTTATATCCAAACAATTACGACAAGAGAATGTACGCAACGATCATAGATTAAACTGGTATAATCGAGACTGGTGTACGACAAACTAACACGTTGTCCAAAATATCGCTTTTCTAGTGTTTATTTGTGCTAACGAACACAACGTACGTAACTTGATTGTTACAATGTATTACGGCGATAGTTACATATTACATAACACAACTAAATAACTACCACCTAAAGGAATGTTTGGTCAAAGTTTACCAGTATTATTGTACCTGGTGATAAAGGATAATGGTGAGACAAATAATTTTCGAAATACACAACAACCTACACATACCTGCTTTAAGGAAACTGATTGCATAGGTTAACAACTATTTATACTTAAACTTTAGGTTGGAAAAAGGTAACAACATACCTCCTCCAGCCCCTCGATGTCATCGTACAGAAACTCGTTTTCTTCGAATTCAGGCTCTTGGTTAGACTCTAGGTAGTACTCGATGTCATCCTTAATCTTTTTAACTTGACCCAAAAACTTTCGTAACTGTTCATACAGGAAGGTTACATTACACACATTAACTCCATTCTAAAACAATACGTTTCGGTAACCACACAGCTTATAATTATTTATAATAATTAGCAATTAGCACAATGTATATATGCGGTACTCACGCTATTAATCGAGTTTATATCGTTAGCGAGGTTGTCGAGCATCCTCATAAGTGTTTCTAGCTTACTAGTGTGAAACTTATGTTTATCCATATAACTCTTTAGCTCATCCAGCCGATCTTGTTTGTCTTTGTCCAGTCTCTTTTTCTTGTTGACCATCAGGGACTCGATTTCACTTTCGAACTGATCGATTTGAATCTGTAACTGATCTATTGAGTTTATTATCCACGAATTTATCTCCTCCCGTTCTCGGGTAGTAGGATCCAGTTTCTGAGCTGCTCCAAGACCTTCTTTTGAGTAGGCCTTTGTTTTTGTCTCCCTTTCTACGACCTTAAAACGCTCCATTTGCTACACAAAGAACATAGAAGTTCACAGCACTACAACCTTGTGATAAAACTTACTACTTGTCATAGAAAGACAAAGGTGACAATGACTGAAGGGTCACTACAATCAAAACAACTATATGTGAATTAATATACCGTTTCAATAAGTTTTCTCGTATCAACAAGCATAGTCTTGTCCTTGATTTCTCCAGAGGCAATCCACGATTTAATTTGATCCCTCAACCTCTGCAACTTCTTAATCTCCTTCTTTAAATCCGTCTCATATTTTTCTTTTTGATTAGTATTGGTGGCATTATGAACTTTCTGCCATATATCCTCGAATGTCTCCACACCTTCACTAACCTTTTTTAAACACCGGTCGATCTCACCTGGAAAATCACAAGTCTTTTATGAACCCCAATAATAATAAACTGAATTCAGAATTACAAATACAAAAACCAGTTGCACCAGGGCAAACAAAACAAGAACTTCATATTCAAAACTCAACTTAGTTTCTCTACCTCCTAAACCATAATGTTTCTTCGCAGATCTTTCTAATTTTCTACCCCCACTGCTCATTGCACCAAAATAATTTAATACGCTGCACTTGATACACTCTTTGGAATCAAGCAGCATAAAAAAATGTAAACAGAGCTGAAGATAAGTAAATTAACACGTTATTTTAATTTCAGGGGAAAACGCCAGTAATAATACTTATTATTAAATTGAGGGAATTTCCCAGTCTTTTTCTCAGATCAACCGAAAAAATAATCTTGTGAGGTTCATGAGCTGAGACAATTATAAATGAGTACAACCTTGATTTACATATGTGATCTAGTATGTGTATTTACAGAGATGCTCTCTGAATTCGCTTTTCATGGACAGAGAACTACTGGCAATGTGTCAGATGTGGATGGATCGTTTTCGACATCCAAGAAACTTTCAACATTAGGTAACTAGTCAGTAAATATAGTCAACAACCCGTCCTACAATGTTTATTAATATTACTATTTCTTACACAGTAGAATTCATTCAACGGAGAGTTGCTCACAATTTGAGGACTGACAAGTAAGAGGCTAGAGCTGTGCAAAATACACACACAGTGCCACTGTGGTATGAACCCGATTGAGCATTACTTAATATGTAAGTCGTAAGTCTGCAAGAAAGTCACAACAATAGTCCGTCTCCCGTCTCCCATGATGAGTCCCATGCAATGCAATTCAATGCATCACCCAAGTCAGCCATCAACCATCAACCATCAATCCAGACTTTCAAATTCAAATGACTTTCCGGCTGAACCGCCTTCACAAACTTCAAAATCGAATCCATTCAATTTTCAATGACATTTACTCCAAGCCCATAACTTATATTTTTCCTACAATTCCAACGAATTTATTCTACCTCCTCTTCTCTTATTTCCATCTAAACTTCTATTCCTCAATTATTCGACAAACTAATTTTCAACCCAAAGTCCATTCTGCAACGGACTCAAATAAGCTCTGCTTCTCGGAACAACTTTTTAAACTTGGAGTGATAGAGTCATATCCCATTAAAGTGTCTCGCTTGCAAAAATGGACTTCCAATTAGTTCCACCGATTTTTCCAAGCCACAATTATTATTATGTACAGTACAATTTCTATTGCAATATTTAAAGAGAATCTTAGAGTAAACACTAGTTCTGCTGGCAAACATTTATATTGAAACTTTCAATGTTCGACACTCAAACAGTTACTGGAGGACTCGATACTCGATTCAACTAGTTCAACCGAACGTCAGTTGTTGAAGATCCAGTGTAGTGCGATAGTGCGAATACAATGAGTCGAATTCAAGTTTCAGTTAAATTAAATTTTGAACAATTTAAATTAACTCGAGTTAAATGTGCAAAATAGCCGAACATTTTAATCAGATGCTCGTGATCACAACAAACCCAGACTAAGGTGGGTCGTATCTACTTCGAACTCAAACGTAGATCACAATAAGTGACTTCATTAAGATCTACGGGCTTAGTCATTCCCCTCAAACATAGTGTTTCGGTCTATTTGTATTTTACATTAAAAATCGAGTCATTCTAAAACCTGCAAGTTCCCTCCAAGCTCAGATTATCGATTGAGTTCATAACTACCTCTTGCCCATTTACATTAATGAGTTACATCGGATCGGCTCACTCCAAACGAGTTAGAATGGATTCGATCGAAGTCAGTAAGTTTTCGACTTAGAGTGTCTCTAATAACAATTATCTCATCGGAATTTTAGTTCTCAAACTAACAATTACCGCACTAACTTAATTCATCCTAGTGACTCAATCCAAATTAGAGTAAAATACATTACACCTAACCTAACTGAATGGGAGGGGGGCTGTTACGATATATCAGAATGTGTAAGTTGGGAAGAGTTACTGTAGTACACCCTTATTATTAGATTATATAAATTGTAGCAGCTGAGTATAACTGGCTGTTATTTGATTTGGTTGATGCGTCCGTTGACAGCTTGAATTCATGAAATGGGCAGAAAATCTGTTGAATTGTTGGAGAATACTGGGAAACCCATGTTGCCGAATGAACTACTACTGACTGGAGAAATTTTGAAATTATATAGACAATTTAATATTTGCCTGCCGTATAAAATAGTTCTTCAGTACAGTCAGTCGACCAAGGATGAGCCCAAGCCTTTTCAGATAAATTTAGTTATTGGAAATTTGAGAGAAACATTACTGAATATATAATTATTATTTATATATCAACATGTGGATGAGCACACAATTATTAATTATTTCAAATGTCGCACATGTATAGGAGCAACAGGATTTACATTCAGGAATAAAAACCAATTTGGTCTAACATCTAAGGAGGGCAGTTATTATAACTGAAATACTGTCTTGAATCAAGTACCGATGTAACTATACTTACACATTGATAAAAACAACCTGATCATTTACCCCTCCAATCGAACTCCTAAACCTTTCGAGCATTTATAAAGCTCCTCTTTGATCTTTAATTTGTAAGTTATTTAGCAAAAATGGACAACGGCCAGTTGGTCAATACTCTCATAAGTGTTTAAAAAGTCAATAAAAATTGCCAGTACTATCCTCTATTTCTAAGTATTTGTATAATTACCAATTCATTATTACTTAATCAAATCAATCATCTCAATCAGGTATATTCGAAGACTTTGTTATGAGCGAAATATTATCGCAGTATTTCGACACTGTTTCTGTTGTCTCCGAACTACACAAAATACGATAGATTCGAAATTGTTTATATTCCAATATGCCTTGATGCACTAATTACTTTAAATTACTCTTTAAAGTGTACAGATACCGAAGCATATTTTTCAAACAAAAGGTTATAAAAGACAGTGGGGGTTCAAAAACTGAGTTTGGACCGCTCGGCATTAGCATCGGATTTGATATTTTGAAATGTATGAGGAGCAATTAATCACCTGCCTGACATCCGAAAATGGTTTCAATACTCTATTTCGACGTTCTAACATTTGAAATAAAAATGATCTAGTCAGATTTAATATTTTTTTCTAGTGTATAAAGGAATGCTAAAATTGAGACAAGGTACTGTAGTTAGGTTTAAACCTGGATAATTATTTTTAGGAAAGGTTTGAAAGGAGGTGGTACGAAGGCACACGTAAATACTGACAAATTGGTTTATAAATTTGAAATAATGAAAAAGATTTGAGAAAAGGCCACTTACCCTGTAGTTTTCTCGTTGCTGCCATAATTGTCTACATTATCAATAGGTGATCAAATATTCCATTCATGGTCACAATAAATAACGAAGAAGAAATAAAATGCGTCGAAACCCTTGAACTCAGGTGTAACATAAAAATTATGCTCGGCACTAATTAAATAGTTGGAGAAAAAATCATTTGGAAATATTAAGGGTAAAAAATCAGGAGACTTATAAAATATTTCAAATGGAGACGGAGATTTTTATATGTTGAATGTCAAGATGGCTTCTGTGTTTACTAGATAACATTCATGGGTATGTACATATGTAGCTCCTGCTCTCGACGTCTATACTTCCTAGACAGAGTCTCCGTCTCGTCTCCACACATATAGTCATCTCCTTCATTTCCAAATACGAATTTTCCCTCCACATTCAATCATCTACTTCCAACTTTTACTCACCTTTCTCGAAAATTTTCACGTTTCTTTCTATTTAAAATTGGAGTCGGTCGCGTTCTTAGTAACGGCTCCTCACAGTGAGGAAGCAGGCCTTTCTAGTAACTCTTAACGCCAGTTGTATTTAGCCACTCTCATCAATTCATCCACAATTTCTATAGTTATTTATTTCACACCTTTACATACACACAAAATATGTAACCACTCTCTCCTAACTTAACCCATTTCACCAATAATGTAATATTACAATAATAATTGACCTCTGAAAGAAAACTCATCACGGGTTTTTCTCAATTGCTTCACATCCTCAAATTCCTCACTCCTCTTGCTCTAACAATTATTTTACTTAAAGGAACCACTATCTTTCATTATTTCATGGAACATTATTTTTCCCCAGCACGTTTATGTACCACCTTTAAGTGTCTTTAGTATAATATATTTATGAGATTTCTTGCGCAAAAATACTACAAAGCTCCAAATTAAATTAAATTTGTTCTAAACATAAATTAAACCCTATGGGACCCCCCAGCCAAAGATTTTTGATGCTAAAATTCAACGAAAAGTTTTTCAAAGGGACTCTACATATTTTCTCAGTCAGTTATGGTCAGAATGAACTCAAATTCTGTACACACATTTGCTAACGTAATACACACTTAAGGCATTTTTATTTTTTAAACTAAACTTTCCGTTTGAACTGTAAGGGTTAGCAAAGCTGGTTTCGTGCGTTGCCCCATACACATTCTATGACCTGTACAGGTCAAACTAAAAGTTTATTCAAAACAATTTCATATTACTATTATTTATTTGTGACATGTGGCATTAGTAAAATTAAGCCAAGCGGGAATGACATACCAATATTTTATGAATTATTCTATTTCTATTCTAAATTTCTATTTTCTAATATTAATCTACAGTTAATATTCAGTTGGCCATTCCGAAAGTTACCTAGCGGGAAGTTGACAGAAATTATTTGTTAATTCCCAGGTTGTTGACCAAAACTTTTCAATGCATCCTAGGCAGTTCGCCAATAAGTGTATGTAGTTCTGTATGTTTTATTCGTCGCAATTTTCCTAGAACAGAACACAAGGTAGCAGCAGTATGTCTATTATGTAAAGAATATTTAGTTACCACTATTTAGTTGTAGCGAATAAAGACCAAGTCCGTGAGAATTTTAACCTGCTTGAGGCTACTCCTGGACGGGTAGGCCTCACTAGGATATCTATTATCAAATAAAGACGTCAAACTGAGAAGATATGTCCATATCACGCCTGTATCATTGCCCGTGACCTTTGAGGCTCCCCCGATCCGTAACTAAAAGTGCTATTATCCATCGAACATTAAGTTGCCCCAATCGTATTTTAAAAGCTCCTCTTAAATCTTACATAAATACCTCCCTTAATCCTTACCTAAAAGACACCCGTTTCCCTAACCCGTTACCTAAATTAATCCCAAATCACTAACCCTTACGCATAAAGTTCTCACTCTTTCCGTTAATTAAAACCTTCACCCCATACTTGGCGTTACTAATTCAATTGTCTGTTTACTAAAAAGACTTGCGCTTCTCGAGCCGACCGATAGGGACTTAGCTTCGCTCCGCCTTCAATATTTCCCTCTCTTTATTAACTAAAACGCTCCCCAATTCTAATCTACAGCACATGTAATTCACTTAACACATGCGGTTTCCCCTTTTCGTAGCATAGAAACAGTCCCCCCTCCCTCGTAATAGTATCCTAAGCCTGAGCCTAAAGGCTGCCACTATCCGTAACCGGTTGCCTTCAATTGAGTAGGTGTGTTGCGGGGGGGGGGGGGCTCGCATACACTAGCATTTTAAAATAAGATTACTTAGAGAGTTGATAGATAAATTGGAGAATTATTGTTGTTCTGTTTCGGTAACTACTGGCACATTCAGCAGTTATTTGGTCGGCTTGAGCGTTAAAAGTAGGAATACAAATTATAGGAGCAGCCCAAAGGAAAACAAAACATGAAACATTCTCCAAATTATTACCGAAAAACATCATCTGTGATTAGCACCACGTGCTAAGTCACTAAGGGGCAATGCGTCACTACGTGATGTTACAGCCTAAGCTGGTAACTATACGTTCCCTTGTAAAATAACTACTCTAAAATGTTTATAAATATGCTAGTGAGCGTTGGCTATTCGTCAGTAAAACGCTTACGCTCACCGGTGCGGAATTAAAACGTTTGTGGTTACCGTAAATATATACACTTTCGCATGTACTGTCAGTATTATATTGATCTAACTCCCCGATTAAAATTCCAGCGTATAAGCGATAGCAGTGTGCGTATACAAATTTTGAAAAAACGTAAACATTCATACTCAAATTATGAAAGTTCGTACGACATCTACCGGTCGATATGAAAGACGATTTAATGTAAGTAACAAATACAATAGATGGCGCAAGCTTAACATCCAACTTTCTATGCATATGTTTTTACGTGTGTTTATACGGGACCTCATTTAATTTTCGGAGGTCAAACGAATGACCCCAACTCCTTCAAAAACAGTAGGCTTCTTAATTTGGCCCTAATCTACTCCTAGAAAAAAATTTAAATGTCTGGTTTCATTTTTTCGACAGTTATCGGGGCAACAGACAAGCAGACACCCCGATATTCATAACAGGGATTTTCTGCTTCTTTTCGCATAATAACTCACCGGGCTTTTACATATATAGTATGGAATGTTTTTGTGCTTATTTGGAAGTATTTCTTGCAAACAGTATTTAAAGGTTCAGGGAAATGTAGGGCTTATATTTGGGGGTACAAATGTTTAGGGAACACAGCGTACTAATATTTACCGCAAATGATACTACCCTGCAAATATTCAGTGAAACAAAGAAATGTGACGGACGGACGTCTCCCGTGTTTCCAGCCAACACAGTCGGGTTTCACTAATCGGCGGGATGTATGTGCGTTTGGAGATCGCGATGTCTGAAGGTCTGGATGTCGTGATGTCTGTATCTGGCCCGTCGAGAGGAAGCCTTGAGGTCCGGATGTCTGAGGTTAGGAATGTTAGGATGGTGGGGCAACTCTAATCTGATGGGAAGGATTTCACTGATGTAAAGAGAGCAGCAAAGCCTACATTATTGCACATGAAAATATATAAAGAGTGTCACAATATTTGTATGCACTCTGCGGAAGGTGGTGCGATGGTAAGTGCGTATTACATCCTAGCCATTGTGTAGCGTAATTTGACCATTACCTAATAATCTTCATGGGTTAGTACATGCACTCTGAAAATATGTTCATGTAACAACTAGTAATTATGAGTGAGAATTTGTTTCTACATTTTCATGTCAGCTCCATAATTGCATCCGTCCCCTTCAAACGCACAAGGTTGACACTGGAATTATAACGATGAAAATGACTGATTGTGTAGTTACAACACCTGCGTAAATGCTATTCCTAAACAACTTGTAATCTCAACAAACCACCGGATTATACAGGGAGTCAACAAAACTATACCTCCCCCTAAATCACCAACACACACACACATAGGGATTATAAAAAGAATTGGGTCACGATAAAGAATTATTTTTTCAAAGTTGTTTTGTATCGTGTCAGCCCTAACTATTTACAATTAAAATCATAATTGTAAAATTTCAGTTGATCAGCCTCAATCCTATATTTCCTCCGGGCTGCTGTATCAGTTTCAAGAGCTGTCGGTCATGTGAGATGATAAATTGTTTTGGAAAATCTGGAAGAAAATATACGACAAGACAACCAAAATTTATTATTAGTTTACCACTTCCAGTGCTCGGACTGGGTACAGCAACCGTGTACCCATACTCGTACCCGAATAATGAGTACGTTGAAATGCTGTACCTCTAAACCCGTACTCGGGCAAATTTTTGCAGTACCCATACCCATACTTAAAATTAAATTGAAGTAATTGGACATACAATTTATCCGTACCCGTGATGTACCCAAAACCTGTACCCGTAACCAAGTACACATTGTTTCTACCCCGGAATTACTCGGGTACCTGAAACAATTACAAATACAAACTGGCTTGAATCGACCAAATTTGTATTCATTAGGATCGTATCTCATAATACGTCTTAAAATAATTTTGATGTTACGCTCCCGATGAAGCTAATTAAATTCAATCTCGGAAACCTGCCTATTGAAATTCATCATTGATGAGCTCCATTGAAAATGTTTGTATATACGCGATGTCTCTTTACCGTCTTTTTCTTAATCAGAAATCATTAGAAACGTTAGACTGAACGAAAAACCAACGACCACGTAAACAGAAACAAAATGAGGCCCCCTGGCTCTTTCACTGATACGAAGTATACAAAAGAGCAAAGGGGCCGTGCTTTAATTACGTTAGGTAATTTTGGCAATTTTTGACCTCTACCCCGTCTAAATTGTCTTTCGTATGTACTTCCGATGTTGAAGGTAGAGCACGTTATGTTTTTGTGACCCATACCCACCTGGGGTTCCATAACGTTATTAAAGTATGGCCCCAAAGCAGATTTACCTCCAACTTCACTCTGACCAAGTCTTACAATTAGCCACAGTAAAAATAATCCAACCCAGTAGGTTGAAGTACCCAAAAGTACATGGGTTACAGCATGCACTGGTTCAGATATTTTAAACAATGATAACCTTATCTATGGGGTACGTACTACTATTAGTTACAAAAATTGCACCGATAAGTAACATTGCAAGTGCAGTTGTAATTTATGCTTGCAAGTTAATTGAAATGCATGCTAATAATAATAAATGCTGTCAAAATAATTCAATGAATCCAAGGTATTAAATGATTACCCATTTCTGGCCAAGATAAGGCTGTGCCATTATTTCAACATTCAAAGCGAAATCCATAAATATTCAGTCATTCAATGTTTAATTAAAAGGTTGGCCTAAGTTAGTGTATTTAAATTATTTACCTAACGATGCCATAAACAATAATAATTATAAGGGATGCAATTACTTGGGGGACTTACTGTTAGATGTGGCCTCATGAACTGATAATATGAGGCCAGGTTTATGAACTGATTTAAAAAATTGATTCAGAACAGCTATTCTGTTGTTTCAATTTCAATCGTGTATCTGATTTAGGAAGATTATATTAAGCTCAAGTGAATTCTCACTGAATTTCCTACAAATGCAGAGCTTCTTATTTTGTATGAACCATAGACCGTCCGTGAAAAAATCTCCTTTTCCGCAACTTTGCTCCTGAAGATGAATGTCCCCAACCTTGGTCTGTTCTTACGGGTCACGGTCACAATTCTAAACGTAGAGACCTGTGTGATAGCTCACCGGGAAGTCCATTAAATTTGCTACCTAAAACTTCCAAATATTTTTGGATACAAATTTTAGGCGGGAATAAGGATTTTGAAGCTTTGAGAATGTATTCAAAAGAAATCTTGACGCTGTTCCATTTCCTGGATATCTCTGGATATAGCATCCAGTTTTTATTATGCAATTATATTGCAGCCATTAGAGTGGATTTACTTATATGTAGTTACATTTTGTTGATTTTAGGGCTCAAATCAGAGCTGCTTTCAGGTAGTAAAAAATCAAGATCCGCACCTGAACCCGACCCGCACCTGAAATATCAGGTTAATTTTTTTCGTCGACCCGAACTTGGCCCTCCGGATCCGAGTTAATATCCGCACCTGTCAGGTATTTTTGGATCAGGTATTGCTTGGCTACCCGCACCTGAAAAAATACCTGAGGTGCGGATCTCAAAACAAACCCGACCCGAACTTGAACCCGACCCGAACTTGAACCCGAACCTGAACCCGACTTTCAATTATTTTGTCAGAGGAAACTTATAAACATAAGTTCTATCCTAAGACTTTATTAAAGTAAATATGATTTACAAATGACGTTAAGTTGAAAATGCAAAAATTTGTACTAATTTTAAGTGACATGTAGCACAAAGAGAATGGGAACAGCTATTGAAGCTTCCCCAAGCATTCTCTGAGTGATAGCTTTAGAAAGAGACCGCAGATAAGCGTCATGCTTTTCAATTTTAACGAAGTTAAGGCACAAGTATACACGAAATAGATTCCAAATCGATGATGTCTATGTCTGCTACAACGCTAAGACTATATCATGAAATTAATTAGCAAAGTTTGACTGTTTGTTAATTTAATGAATATGGCGGCTCTCACGCATCACTAAATACAACGTGTCTTTCAGCCATGTGAAGCTACATTAACGTTCAGATCAGCCTGAAAGTTTCATTCACTTGAACTTAAAGTTAAATTATTAAGGTAAAAAAATACTTCCAAAATACCTGAAATTGCAAGTTCGGGTTCAGGTATTTTGAATTCGTCGTACCGAACCTGTACCTGACATTGAGGTCAGGTATATTTTTCAAACCCGAACTTGATCGTAACCCGACCTGTAATATCAGGTGCGGATCCTGGATGTACCCGCACTTGACCCGAACCTCAGGTACTTTTTTTTGTAGCTGACCCGAACCCGACCCGAACCCGACCCGACGGGTATTTTTCAGGTACTACCTGATACCTGCAAGCAGCTCTGGCTCAAATGTTCAAACGTTGCAATTAAATGGAACTTATAAATCAGATAGGTCACCCCACCCCCAATAAAATTCTTAAAATTTGCACAAAAGTCAATCAAGAGTATACGAACTCATTGTAATTGATGTCAACTAATTGTAAGATTGGGAGGAAATTACATATTCTATCATCGCCAGCTCCGGAGCTTTGATAATTGTTACTCATAACCCTAATTATAATAATAATTTTATTATTTTAGTGGAGACTTGCTAGATAAACCGGAGTTTGATCTGTGATCAGCAATCAGCA
This sequence comes from Allacma fusca, assembly GCA_947179485.1. Classification (NCBI taxonomy): domain Eukaryota; kingdom Metazoa; phylum Arthropoda; class Collembola; order Symphypleona; family Sminthuridae; genus Allacma; species Allacma fusca. The sequence continues at coordinate 50,933,585 of OX359249.1, read as the reverse complement.
CTACTTGCTCAGTCACTAAGGGGCGAAGCGCCACAATATGTTACTAACACATTAAAAGATTTATACATATCTAATAAAAATAAACAGAAGCACATCTACGGAATTATACATAGAATCTGCTTTTGTATTGTTCGTATTATAGTGATCTAACGAGGAAAAATTCACACTTATTGTAGTATTCAGTGTGTAGACACTTTTGAAATCAAGTTTTACAATCAAGTTCATTTGTGAGCTCGTGCGACATCTACCGGTTCTGTAGCTAATTAAATATAAACTACAATTTGGACTATAGATGGCACAAGCTTAAAAACCCAGTTTTTGCTCATATGTATTTGCTTGTGTTTATACGTTACCTCATTTAATTTTTGGAGGTCAAACGGTTGACCTGATCTTCTTCAAAAACAATCAGGCATCGTACTTTTTATTATCTATTCTACTCCTACAAAAAATTTGAGATCCCTAGTATCGTTGGTTTGCCAGTTATCGGGATGACAGATAACCAGACAAGCAAACACCACGACCATCGCAATAGGGACTTTCAGCTTCGCCTCACACCTAAAAACCATCTGTGATCTAGCACTACAGTACAAAGTCGTCACGGGGCGAATTGATATTTGCGCGACTCCTTTCGGCAAGTGTTGTAACAACGTCCGTAAAAGTTTTGTGTGGGGAACTTTGTGCTTTGGTCAGCCCCTCTGTGTCGTGGACGTATTCATTTTATGTATTCAAAGAAAACGGATGACCCGATCTTCCCCAAAATCAAAAGGGTTGTGACTCCTTCCGTAACGTGTCCCTGTAAAATGTTTGATTTGACGGACAAGCATATGTACATCAAGACGGTAACAATAGGGAATAGGGAACTTACTGTCGAGTCAAGCCAGGCTGATACTTTACCAATTAAGGACAGGTGTGTTACGCACGCCTCTCTTGCCTGCGATTGGCCGATAATTTTTCATGCGTTTCAGCGCGAAATAAAAGAATGTATGCATATGCAATGTAAATATCTTGCAACATGATTACGAAATTGAAACTCGATGGTTCACTCACTCATTACAAATACAGAGTCAATCTATGGTTGACAAGTAAACGATGGTTGACAGTCACTCTGTGGTAACTAGCATAAGCCTATCGGAGGCAAGAGAGGCGTGCGTAACACACCTATCCTTAATTGGTAAAGTATCAGCCTGGCTTGACTCGACAGTAGTTTCAATTCGCCCCTATGTGTACCACGGTCGTCGTAAACTGGGTTCGGGTGTAAAAGAAGGTCTGAGAAAAGTTAAAAAAATCATTCATAAGCATTATGTAACAAGTCTTTCTGTTAAGTATCATACTAGCTGCATTTTCTGTTTTTGCGGATGTGGGAAGTATTATTTTAGTGTAGTTATGATTAGAGTGTGAGAGTACGAAAAATCAATCTGACAATAAGTATCAATTTATCGTGCTTTGAAACAAGTTCTAATAGTTTAATAATATTAAACTAATATAACAATAATTATTATAGCAGTGTGGATATTGAGTTAATTTAGTAGACAGGTATGTATAATTCGCCATTCCGAAACTTTAAATTCTAGCCTGCATTCCATTATCTGTAGTTTGAATATGTTGTGTATGAACTGAAATATGTGTGATTGTTGTAGCTTGCAGCCGATGTGTAAACTCAAATACAGTATGTGTTCTATTTGTAGGTGGTTTTGTTTTTCTTAATTAACTCGCGATTGTTCACCAAGACAGCCAGTATAGAGGTACGGATAAGAGGTGGTAAATTTGAGTAGCGTAACTGTCAACGGGACTTGCCCAACTTGCCCCTTTAGTAAATAATAAATTTTGGAACAAGATCAGTTTCGCTGCCCGTAAATTGTTCTAAAACTGGCTAAATTCAGTGTGTAGATCATGAGTTCGATCATGATCATGAGTAGTTTCAGAGATACAACAGGTCAAAATTCACCTACTTAATGTGTTGCTACAGGTAAGGAAATGCGTTGTACGTATTGGTACACTATTTGGTGAGTAAATTAAAAATTTGAAAGATTGTTTTTGCCTCACGCTTCTAATCGACGAGATATGAGAGGGCAAAGGTCACATGTACGGAGTGTACAGTAAAGTAAGTCATAGTAGTAAGTACAGGAGTATGTACATAGCTCACTATGTGCATAAGCATACTCCCTTAAAGGGATGTAGCCCGTAAAAGGGGTAATGGAAAACTATAGGTGACCTCGTTGAACTTATATCTCGGAAACCAGAAGATTCCGGTTTCTTCAAGTCTTTCAAATTCTTGATCTACTAAACAATGGTACCTGCGTATGCGTACCAAAGTACCAATACGTACAATGCGTTTCCGTGCCTCTCTAATACAACATACAAGTGATCTTTGACCTGTAGTATCTCCGAACCGACATCCGACTGAGATACGATTCTTCCAGATTCGTGGTGGACACAATGGATTTATCCAGTACACCAATTTCAGTAAAAACGAAGAACAGAGAATAACTAGAATTGTGCCGAATTTATGCTCCCAAAATCTCAGCTTGAACGATGTATGTATTTGTGTAAGGAGACCACAAACCAATCGGTAGCAGGTTGCTTTGGTAAAAGTTGCAGAATTTTTCTAATTCAGACTCCATTCACTTCGACTGAAGAAAAGCCAGACGCAATAGGTGTATGGTAATAAGGTGGCAAGTGGATTGAAACAAAATAGGAGTGTGAGTGTATTGTATTAATTACCACACGTAGGTCTTTACTGCTAAATCATAAGTTGCTTATACATGATTGCTATACATAATTACGTCTATATAATAATGATCTACAATATTAAATCTGTCAAAGTCTAACTAGACACAAAATTCTTAAAAATAACTTGTATTAGAAGACATTGCACTTACGGTGGGCAGAAAAAAAACCTTCCTATTCATTGAGGTTTCTCTTATTACTGAATACAAATGGATTATTATATGAGGGGTAAATATGTACGATATAATTATATTTACAATAAATATAATTGTAAGGTTGGGCGAAGTAGATACTGCAGATCTAATATACAATGGTATTAGGGTATTATTTTTTAGTTAATAGACAAGGATTGTTGTGTGTACGGTCATTTAAATACTAACAAAGTACGAACGAGCTAGGTAATACGGCGGAATAGGAATAACAATATTAATAAGGATAATGATCTATCAGTGTGTATATTTTCCGTGGAAGGCCGTGGCTGCCACGAGATGCCACACAAATATTAAGAAATCGGCCCTTTGTCGGCCAGTTTTGTAACAGATGCGATACTCGAGGATTGTATTTTGTTCGTTAATTATTCTACTCTCTAAATTGAAATGGACGGAATATGCAGACGTCTCTAAATGTTTATTTGGACAGTTTCTGAAAACTTGATGATCTCAGGATGGACTTCCTTGTTTGACCTAACAAATAATTTTAACAAAAAATTATGCATGGCCTCTTTGATGTGACAAGGACGTAAATCCTGACATAAAGAGCTACTAGTGCTAACTTACAATTAGAGGATTTCTTCCAGTGTTCATTCCTATCTCAGGCAATTCAATGCCAGAACTCACTTTAATAAATTACCCACAACTATGATTTTCTGTGTGGCGCATTCTTGATCTTAAAAGTAAACATCGCAGAAAGGTCTCTATTAACCGACTTTACTGACAGTTCGTATACAGACTTTATCTGGTTAGTAAATTACATATTCGAAAATTTTTCCCGGCCGGATTTCACAGATATGGGAGGTCAAAGTTCACATACGAAGGCTAAAGCCAGGCAGAGGCAACGTGTACTTCTCTTTTAAAACCAAAATATTCTGCTTGAAGCAATGGAAAACTATAGGTGACCATTGATTTGAAATTTCTCGAAAACTTATAAGCTTGAGATTAAACTCGAGTTTCAAGCTCCAACGAGTGTGAACTCAAACTGACAGTTAACTCGAATGAGGGACAGTGGGCCAGATATCTGCTCTCACACAAAAACTCATTCCGATCCTGAGTGGACGTCGCGATGCTGGCTTTTAAAAAGATTGTACTACGTTTAAATTTATTCTGGTTGTGGTGGTCACTTTAATTTAGATCTGGTATTGCATTATCTAACATAGGATTGATCAGTGGAAGAAATCGTCTAATTGTAAGTTCACAGTATTTAGCTCTCTATGACAGGATTAACGTCTTAGTGGAATGTATCGTCCACTGTGAGACAATGGACTTTTTTTACTCATGTTGGGACTTAGTTGAACATTTACTTAATACCCAATATTAGTTTTTTAAATTTAAGGTAGGTTACTTACTTGAGCACTCACTTGACTTGGAACTAGGTTCAATGTCCTTGTCGTTATTATTCTGGAGGAATATAATTAATAATTAGTTAATCGTGAATAATTTTATTAATACATGTATGCTAACCGCGTTTCCACGGTGAAATATACTATGGAACTACAAATATTTGTATACTCACATCAAGGCTGTAGCACAGTACCCCAAGAAATCCCGCTCCTTCCAGAGACAGAATCCTTCTTTTGGCATCGAGCAGTAAATTATTCAAATGTTCAATAGTCTCTTCCATTTTCGAAGCTTCAAGGCATTTATTTGAATAATTATCAGAAAGTAATAAAATCTCATTTTTAATCTCCGTCAATTCTTCTCTAAAATCAGAATCCACCATTTAGCACATTTAGTTCAAACTGTATTAAATGATTTTTAAGCTTTTTTTATTTTAAAATGAGATGGTCATTCTATTTTCTTACTCATGCTCTCTATGCAAAGCTGACAGGTCTTGTCCATCTTGAAATTTCCGTATGAACTCATCTTTGAATCTTGTCATCTCCCGTTGTAACTCTATTTCGTGATTTTTTCTGAGTGCATCCAAGGCTACATAGTTTGAATGGAAAAAAAATCACGGACATCGTTATCATTAGAATAAATGTCAGTACAAATGCGCACTTATTCTCCATTATGACGAAGTCATGAGAAGGATTTTATATTACTGGAATTTCAAGATCATACCGGCGAGAGTAGCATTAGTCTCCTCTTGAAGGGCAGCCTCCTTTTCAATTCTCAAACTTTGGATTTCCCGTCGATGTTTTTCTTCCAACTCAGTGATCATCCTTCTGTGACTATTTTCTAGTGCTTCCAAACCCTTTGAACATAGGTTCTGCAATTGAAGATAAAATAGTGTCCAATAAGATCTATGAAATGCACATCGAAGTCGACATATCATCTGGGTATGGGCATCGTATTTGTTGTAATATCATTGTGTGCCATACATGGGTATGGTATCTACGTACGCTAGTAGAAGTAGGGGCAATTTTGTATTTAGTACCTATATCGATCATGAGTAGAAATAAAAACGTTTGGGGAATAATGAAGTTGAAGATGAAAATAAGTAACCTTTAGTTCGCCGATTTCCATTTGGTATTTAAGTCTGACATCATTTTGACTTCCATTGAGTTCGGTAGGAGTGGTAATGAAATCTCGAAGTTCTTGTATCTTTTGATTGAACTGAATCTCCATGTCCCCAATGCAATTCTCCAGTTCATTCAGTTTAATTTCCCGGTCCTTTATCTGTGCCTCAAGATGCTGACATTTAGCACAAGAAACGTTTTCATTTGGATTAAAAGTATAATTTTTGATTTCATCCTCCAGAAGTGAGATTTTGTTCAAGAGTTCAATCTCTATCTGCTTATCCTTTAAGCTCTGTCCTTTGACACGGTTCATTTTTAATCGTAGCTGCTTATTCGTCTTTTCGGACTGGTAAAGTTTCTCAGTGAAATCATTGAGCCTGAGGCTTAATATCATCCTTTCTTGTTCTAGAGATTCAATTTCGTTTTCAAGTTTTCGGATGGTTGTTTTGAGTTCGACAATCTCATCCACGGAACTTGTATCTTGCACCATGAGCATGGACGAGGTCATACTGTTATTGACACTGTTGAATTTATCCAGTTGTTCTTTGAGTTCTATCACCGCCTTCTTTCGCCATTTTAAATTCTTTTTCGATTTTAATAAGGGGCTTAAAACCACTGATGACGTTGGGGAAGAGGTCGGTGTGGTAGTACTTGCTGCTGTGACGGGTTCTGGTCTATTCTGAGGTGCTTGCTCTGTAATGACTTCGGCTGGAGGCGTTGCCTTCGCAGACTCTAAAGACTTGATCCAAATTCCTCTCATGCCATTTGTGATGGCAGCGAGTGACCAGGTGTTTACATTGAAGCCATAATGACGGGTTGACTCTACTGGCTCAATTTTCGAATTCACATCCAGACTGATAGACCCCAAGCACTCTTCTTCATCCGCATTTGTGAAATACAATAACTTGCTATTCCTGAGAACAAACCAGTATTTGCACCAACAGGAATCCTCTTGCTTGAATTTTAATAGCCAACCCTTCCTCAGTGGTCCGTGGTCAATGGATTTTTCTCCACAACCATCAGGATCTCCACGAGGACTCATCAGACTGACATCAGAAAGGAACCGAGAGGATTTAACACTACTAGAACTACCACTGGAAGAGCTGCTACTACTACATTTTTTATTGACACATGAGGAGAGTTGTGGTGGGACAGAGCCACCGATGGTCATGCGACGTTTGCTGCTCGAAATTATTGGCACAACTCCTGACGTGCACTTTTTAAACTTGAGTTCCCATGATCGAATCTCTTCATTTGACACACCTTTAATAAAAACTGTGGTTCCTTTCGATGTACTTAATCTTAAACTGTACTGATTATCCGTCACCGACTCTGCATTGGACACTTCAATGACACTGTTCATATCCAATGTTCCTTGAGGAATAGTGTCCGGCTAGAATCAAATTTATTCACTTTATAAATATTCAGCATTTTGGACAAATTTTACAGCCCCTTTGCCTGCTAAGCCGTCATTTTATATACTAATAAACTAAATGCAATAGTTGACAATAGTTGTTTTTTGATTACGGTAGTGACTTTCTTATTATCATTCTTAATTCGTAAGCTCACCTGCTCATCCAGCGACCAAGTGAGCTCCCCATCGTCATACAATACGAACCACCTTCGCTGCCACCTCTGTAGAATAATTAAATTACCAAAATAAGAACTTAGATAATTATACCTATTATTTAAAATTAACGACTCCATCAAATATTAAAATCCTTCCATGGGTCCTAGAATAACCCATAGTTCTAATGTACGGATTTAATGATTTCAGGAACACATTCATGACTGCATTACGTTATCCATTTTAATTGGTCAAATAACATGATGAATTTAAATGAATAGGAAAAAAGCAATCGTATTTTCACCTTTGTTTTTTGGACGGAACTTGAAAAATCCCAGTCTTTGGGAGCGATGAAGAGGTACCCACATTTTGTCGCTTTCCGATTGATTGCCTGTGTAAAGTAATAGTAATCATTATCAGGATTCATTGAAAATGAATTGCTTGGAATTTCCAGGTCGCCTAAAGTTGGACTTAAGGAGTTTACCATATGACTCAAGAATAATTTATAAAACATATACAAATTTTACTTCAATAATACTCAGGTCAAGTGGTATTTCCTAGAGAAACAGCCCTTAAATGATTAAAACATTAAAAATGATTGAATACTTATTATTTGAGCTGTAATGGGCTATAACGCATAAAAACTTGAGGAAATAAAAAATTACAGGTATTATTGAACATTTTTACCTATTTACGTTATACCTTCAAAATGTGCTAATTAAGTAATTAATACATGCTTGCACGGACTAAAAGGTCAGATATTTCAACATTTCCAGCAAAGTATGGATATGAATGTTAGAAAAACGGGATGGAAGGCTATGCCAAGATATTGAAGTAATAAAAATAATCCTATAATTTGACCTTTCTTGAAGTTACAAGTGGGAATATTTATAAAATGTCAAATACTTACATGTTCTCCTGTGATGACAGATGAATGTTCTTCCATTAATTTAAAACAATTTGAACACTTTGAAGGATTGAATATATTTGGTATAAATTTTGAACATTCTGACAACATATTTACTAGTCCCCACGTCCCCTACGTTAACTCAAAGTCTTCAATTCAGTTTTTCAATTCATTTGGCCTACTTTCGTTTTTTTTCTTCTCTCTCTCTCTCTCTCTCTCTGTTCTTTCCTTCGCAGTGTATTCTGTACACACACTGCACAGACATTCACTTCGCGTACTATTTATCCTCGTACTTGTTCAGAGTAGTAGTGACAGACTATGCTCCTCGTCTCCTCTTCTCTTATTTACACTTGTATCCTCTGTCCCTTTTAGCTGTCATGCATAAAAACCAACTTCATGTTTTACTAGACCGTGGCGTTTAAATCATCGAGAGACTGCACTGTGTGCACTGCACGTACATTCAGATTTAATGCACACCTTGACTCTTCCACAAGGAAAATCATACATAAGCTCATCTCAATTCTTCCTTAACATTTATATCTGTAAGTACTTACAAACAAACCGTCTTCTCACTTGCTTCTTTTAGTACCACTGTATACATATATATACATAACTATATTTTTATTTATATATATACAGTGAATGTGAGCATCAGCAAGACCTTCTGACTTGAGTAAATCTCTTCTCATTCAAACTTAACTCTCCAGAAGTTTGTAATAACTACTAAGAAAGGGTTATATTGTTGGGACATAAGTAGTGAGTACTTACCATGTATCATCAAATGTACAGGGAGTCAGGAAACTTCCATACTTGATAGTATTCAAGAAGGAGTGGTAAACGATATTCAATTATTATATTTGAATTAGCAAACATTTTTCCGGATTTTTCAAAACTCCTCAATATGACAGGCTATTTTCAATTCCTGAAACCTCAATCACTGTGATGCAAAATGACAAAAGGTTGCAAGGTCTTCTTGTAGTAAATTATTGTAGTAATGCAAATACACAATATATCAAAAATTATCCGTATCTTGTGGAAAAGTCGCGGGTGATGTCCATCTGTCACACTTTTTTTTGTTTTCATTATTTGGTCTAATTACTGGTGAATGGTACCTATTTCGGTAAATATTCAAACGTTCTGTATTTTTAATCGCAGAGCTGATCTCATTGTGGAATTCCTTTGTAGAAATTGTTTGAATGATTCGATGTTTAATTGAAACTTTGTTCCGTAATTATTTGGTCACTGAATTATTCAAGTACTGAAAGTTGTACGGGTTGAACCTTCAAAACTGAAAAGCATTTCCAAAATAATCACTTCAGATAAAGTCCCATAAATAAACACTGAGTGAGAGAATGTTCCCGCATTAGTCACTGCAAAACAAGAACATTTTCTAAACAAGTGCAGTAACAACATTCTATCGAATAATGTATAAAATGGAGGTTACGTTTTTTTTTGAAAATTATTACGAGAATATTTACACCATACAAAAAATTAGTGGCGTGCTAGCGCATTCCATTATTATTTGTACTTTTAAGGACAAGCCGACCAAATATTTGCTGACCGCCGAAATCGTTGCCGAATCAGAACAATAGTAATTCTCCAATATTATTATTATTTATGAGTACTCAAATATGTTACTCAGTACAACACAAAATTATTGTTATCTGGTTTTTAAAGAAGATTAAAAAAGATTTGCAAAAGCATGGAAGAATGAAATATTGTTTACCATTCCTCCTCATATGGGCAATTAGGGATTGGGTAAAGGTTTGACGGTATCCTGTACACATGTGAAATTTGTTCATTCCTACAGTCTCACTACATTATGTAGAGGTGGCACATGCCGACGTTATAGAAGTTACTCGTTCTGTTTCACGTCTTCACACATGCTATCTCATGCTTTGTTATTCCTTACTAATTTCCTTCTCAGTGAGTGCTTCTCCGAAATTGGATCCTGCTTTAGTGAGACTTTTCTAAAGGAAAGAATTTTATATTGATGTTGTTGGTATCCGATAGTTTCTGAACAGCTTGTTGTCTGAAAAATCCCTCATGGTGATGAAATATTAGTGTTTTTTCAGATTGTTGTGTACGGTTACTAAGTCACAATTATTGCGGCTTGCCAGCGTGCCATTAGTGCAAGCCAGCACGTTTTTAGTGTCGTACTAACTTTCCAAATTTATATTGTTTACAGTAATTTGTTAACGATGGGTACATAGATATATACTGAGGTTTTCATGCTTTCTAGGTCCTAAATTTCTGAAATGTGAAAATATTTGAAACAAATGATAAAGCTCTATTGTAAGGTGTTTGTTTATTTATTCAGGAAAAGGATACTGAGCCTACGGCTCTTGATCACAATAAAAAAAACCATTCACCTGTTAAATGCTAAACAATTTAAGTACAGATCATCTATCCAAATATGTAATGCAAAATTTAGAGCACAGGAGGACGTGAAATTTTTCCGATATCAATCTTTGGGAAATAAAATCTTTTTCAGAAAGTCTTGGAGAAAACGGATAAGTTTTTATTAGTTTTTATTATGAATGAGTGGAAGACACACTACATTGGTTTTTTGTGTCAGCATTACTGTCGTTCCTATTTCATTCATCAGTCGTGGAGGGGAATCTAAATTCAGGCTGCTTTCTTTCACTGTACTTCTTTCCTGTCTGTCATTAATCTTGATTAAGGTCTACTTCTTTTCATTAGGTATTTCATAAAGCAGTTTCAAATCTGATGATAGGATATTACGTTTGCTTTCGATAATTACTTACTTACATAGCCATTTTACGATCAATTCAACTTGATTTTCCTTCGGGTTTGGATTGGAAAATTAGTGGTTCTACCCAGCAAAGATATGCTCACCAGACATTTTCGTGGGAAACCAGTACACAAACTGTGGAAGAATAAAGCTGAAGTTATGTTACCGTTGCTCACACAATCAACGTGTACACTGATTATGCATAAGTGTTGGACATCATGATGTTCATGGATAATTCATTAAATATTCCGTCGCCATTCCATCCTTCGCCTAAATGACTTTTCGAATTTATTTTTCCCGTTATTATTTCGCCAATTTTACTATACTTCTCAACCACACATAAACACATTAACGCCACTGCACTTATTACTACTGGTCAACGGTATGTAAAGTAGAAAACCTGAAGCTTGATGCTATTCGTATGTACATACATACATACGATAAATTGCACATAGACACATCAACTATAAATGTGCTACCTTACCACACTTTAGTGAATGGTACAGATTTAATTCAAGGATGCTGATCTGTTGAGATAAAATTAGTAAAAACAACAAGACTTCGAAGTCCATAGAAATAGATCAACTTTATTTGCAATCAAAATTATTATATGGGTATCTACCTAGGGAAATAAATCACAAAATAAATAAAATACTCGACTGCATTAATATAATTCCTTTAATTATACCGAAAGTTGTACATTGGCAAATAAAGCTATAAAAACGTACTGACTAAATACTATGTGTCATCACTCATTACCAGAAACTTACTTACTACATGTATATGCTATAGATCATAATGTTGAGTATAACTTTTCTGTAAACAATTCGATGGCCCACGTAGGACATATATGTGTATGCATGTATATGTGACAGGTGACTAACAGAATTCTGAATAGTATGTATAACTTCATTTTATGATTACAATCATCTACTTGTTTCCCCGTATAAATAAATTTGTACACATTTTTCACTTTGTCATGATCATAGAACTCATTTTAAAATTATTACTTAACAATAAATGTTCTCATAATGCATACTTGGTCTTTATCACCTGAAGTGTTTAAAACTTTTAAAAAAAGCGAATAAAAAAATGAACGAGATGCAAACGCATTTTTGAGCTTTCTCCGAAAAGAATCTAACTTCTTTATACTAAAAGTGTACTTAATAAGTTTAGGTCAATATCAATTAACCGGGAAAACAAAATTAACTTAACCGTGCTTTGTTACAGTAGTACATAGTCAAAACCTTTGCTTTTTCCCCGCAGTTGCAAAGATTCCTTCTTTGAAAATTCTAAAATTTGTAAAATATATCCTTTAACCAATAAATACAACTTGCCCTTACACCCGTCATTAAATTATAGATATCCGAATTCCAGTGACAAAACTACAGTATACATTTGACCGCTATAACATTTGCTCTCTGGGCATTGCAAATGCTCTCGTGCACAAGATATACATATATACTTATAAGCATGGATGCAGAAATAATGATAACCATTAAATGAATCTCCCAGATTATCATGAACATGCACTTGTGCGAAGCAGACCTACTCATGAAATGACGCATTTGGAAAACCAACCGCGATTCGCTTCCACTGAGGTCGTACTTATTTGTGTCTTTCCCTTTACCACCGTCACAGAACTGTCACTGAAACTTTCAGGGGATTCCTCGATAGTACGAGTTGAACTTGTTATTTCATCCTCTGATGGTTGAATTCTTGGTCTTAATTTGTATGATCCTGGAAATTTTGTACTGTTGCTTGGTCTCCCACGAGACCTCTTAGGCGCAGATTGATCCTCCACTAGCCGAGGTCGCTTGCTTGCAGATTTCTCATCAGTCAAGCGTTTCACCTTTGGTGTGGGAGTTGGCTTCTTCGGTTGAACCTTTTTTTCTTTGGGAGGTAGAGAAGTCTTGTTGGCCTATTTAAACAAATCAATTATTAAAATACGTATACTTCACTTTATGTAAAATACCCTCACTTCTTAAACTTTCTGCGTCATCTGTAACTAGGATGAGCATACTGTTCAATTTTGAAATATCGTGAACCTCGTTATCGTTCACATTAAAAATTTCGGTAATACCCATGAGTGAGGCAACGTTCAATTTCAAAGAAGGTACCAATTCTACAGTGATCAAAAACAAATTTTCAAAAATATTGACAGAATCACATAAAGTTACAAGAACAAATCAGTCTGCAAAGTATTTTGTCAATTCCACGTTTCAAAATTTCAACCTGAAGTTTACATGTCTCCGAATGCGGCTATATTTTTCATTTGAAGAAGAATTTTCAATCAAATCAGAATTATTTTCTGAAAGCTGTTCGTCATCATAATCTTCGCTTACTTGCACAAAGAAAAAAATATTCGGATTTGATTGAAGATATTTCTTCGGATAAAGGAATATCCGAATTTGTAATTATTTAGACTTTTAAGTTATTAGGGAGTTTGTACAACAATTGCCGCGCCAATACTTATAGAACTTATGTAACTTATAGCATCAAAGTGACGTCAATTTCGCTGGTCACGTGACAGCTACGTCACTTTGCCTCACGTATGAAACTTATAAGCTTGCTCTATAAGTTTCAGTCTTTTCGTGCGGAGTGAGTCCCTCCAACGTTTAAAGCTTGCGTGGACTTATATTTGGCGCTAACTCTTACACGCATCGAGTGGAACTTATGGAGTTAAACTTATAAATGTGCGTATAAGTTTTATAAGTTTGGAGCGCAGAAGTTTGTACAAACTCCCTATTAGGGAGTTAGCGCACCCTTTAGATGAGGGAAACTTATAAACTTATAAAGCAAAAGTGACGTCACTTTTCGCTACTTTATAAGTTTACGGAATGAACGAAACTTATACAGCAGCTCTATACGTTCCGTAAGTTATGGAAAGTGATGTCATGATCACGTGTGTAGCGAAAAGTGACGTCACTTTCGCTGTATAAGTTTTATAAGTTTCCCTCATCTAAAGGGTGCGCTAACTCCCTATTATCTATACATCTGGCGTATTTCTTGAGCAAAAATGAAAGGCATTCCATTTTTTGCAACAACTTCAGCAATTAAAAAGGTCACACAAGTTACAGCACATTCTGAAGTCAGGCAATAAGTTATTACATTACACATCAATTTTTGAATCTGAAATAACGCTACTAAATAATAATTATACGCAATAACAATAACATTTTAATAGGCAATGTTGCTGGAGTTAGATCTCTGACTGAAGAGAAATCGTATTGTCAGTTGTGTATTCCATGCTTGGGTGTCCTCTCTATTCTGTTCTGACATACAGTACACGAAATTCATCACCGTGTGATGAATTTATAGAATAATTAGTTATCTTAAACCCCTTGCCCCTTCCATGTTTTAACCACTTCTACTTGCTGTATGCCATAAAAGGCCGAATTTGGCGTTTTAAGTTTACCATAAATTGCAAACTTCAGTTCAATCGAATGGATGGATTATTATTCCTGATAAAATTTGATAATATGCAAGCATAACCAAGTATATGACGACATGACGAGCTACTTCAACTTACGCTGGTCCAGAGTTGCATTTACATAGGAGAAATTGAAGCGCCAGTCTACCCGCTAATTGAACTGTCATTTTCAATGAGATATAAACGTTTTACTTCGTCAATATCGTTAAATTGAAAGCAAATCAAACGAGGGTCTCAAAATGTACGATAATAGGGAAGTTAGCGCACCCTTTAGATGAGGGAAACTTATAGAACTTATAAAACTTATACAGCGAAAGTGACGTCACTTTTCGCTACGCACGTGATCTCATAACATCACTTTCCATAATTTATGGAACGTATAGAGATGCTGTATAAGTTTCGTCCATTCCGTAAACTTATAAAGTAGCGAAAAGTGACGTCCTTTTCGCTGTTTAAGTTTCCCTCATCTAAAGGGTGCGCTAACTCCCTAATATCGTCTCGTTATATCGTTACGCTCATCCCTAGTATTCACAGTCTTGGCGAGTGGGTAGTTGGGTAGCTTAATCATTATAATATATTCCTTTCTAAATTCATTCGATTCCTTGAGCTATTTCCACATGCCTTCACACGTATAAACATGTTCTGTTATTTATTACAATTTTATTAATTTAAAATTAATTAATAACTATTAGTTTTAACTTCAACAGTTCTTGGCAACCCATACTTCCTGATAATTCAACAATAAAAATGTAAAATTCAAAAATAATTGCGTAATAGCCATGTTTTTGAGGTTTACAGACAACATATTTTATTGTCGTCTCAGTACTGTATAATAACAATAGCAGATCCCATTATTAATTGCCTGAAGGTTGTACTTTAAAACTTGTGGAAATTAAAATATTGTGCTAATTTAATTCACGTCAACCGAAAAGTCCTTATTGTTATTATTTTATTAATTACTAAAATCTGGTGTAAGTCTAATTGTATTAGCACAACTTCGAAACCAAATTAGATGAAACTTGATGTAAAGGGTATATTTAGTGCGTGGATCATGAATCTGAAATACTTTTAATGCTGTGACGTGTAGTTTCAGAGATATGAAAGGTCAAAGATCACGTTTACTACAAATACTATTTCACTGCAGGCATGAGTTCCATGAGCACTGACTGTCCGTCTCACTTCTCACCATCTAGCTGATTGTCAGGTACAATTCTATACTATATGAGTAAATCACAATTCACGCTATCCTTCACATGTGAGGGTCGTTGTAGTCCGTTTTCATTCATACTTTATCTGTACTCTCATTTTTCCAGATTGGTAACTTAACAATATAACGGAATTAGCATTCAGGGCTTAAAGGTTCCGATTACAGATATTTCCTTATTTTTATTAGATTACGTCGAAACTTTTTAAAATTACACTCAAGATATTTTTATGTATTTTCTCTGCCAGCACCACTTTACTTTGAGTTCTGGTTCTTATTGGTTAGGTAGGCTTTCTGCTCAGAAATTCTAATTACATTCACAACTTAATGCCTAATTACTAACCACACCGCTTTGCTAATCCGTTAGTAAGGGTTAGGTTAAGTCTTCTGCTTGGCACGAAGTGTCAAGCTAAATTAGAATAGACAATAAGCGGGTGTAAGTGCTCACGGAACTAACATCTTCAGTGAAATATTACTTATGGTTGTGAGTTGTGACCTTTGACCTTTCATATCTCCGAAACTACGCGTGACAGCACTAAAATTATTTCATACTCCTGATTTATGTAGTATTTATCCTGTACACCAAGTTCCATGAAAATTGGAAAATGGCTAACAAACTAGACTTGCTCCTAAATTATTATTTTCAGACATTTTGATATTTTTTCCACTGTGGACAGCTCGGAACGCATCATTTGGGGACGACACTGGGAGTTCGGAAAGTTGTAATTTATGAACAGGGTATACAGTTATGACAGAATCCCGATTAAAACTCACGATTATTTAAACAATTTTTACATATATGTTGGGAATATTAGCAATATGTCTAAAAATTGTACATAACGTGAGGATGTTTTATGAATAAAAAGTGCTCACCCGAGTAGGTGTTCTGGATCTTGACCTGGAACGGGGTTGGATGGTGAGAGCTTTCGGAGTGGCGGGTTTTGCTTCGTTGCTCTGTCTCGTCTTTCCTCCCGCCTTTATGCTTTTTTTAAGAGCATCAAGTGACTAAATAATGGAAATTATAAAATAAAAATTTCTAAAATACTCTTTGAATAATAAATTTAAAAAACACTAACCGTACCTTTTCATTCACCTTCCCTTTTGCTTTTCCCATAATTTGGCTGGTTTTTCAAATGAAATAAATAACTGAATTATGTGTAAGTATATACTGAATTGGCGAGCGTCCCTTGAACTCTTCTGGCATGCACGCTATGTATTGTGCGTTAAGTTAGTTTGGCGTTGGAAGGAGAAGCCGTGATCCTGTGCCTGTGTACAACCAACAGTTTTTCAAATGAGCCAATCAAAAGACGTTTGTGCAACGGAGGAAAGATTCACTGGAAACTCTGAGGCCCTGTCATCCAATAGCAGAGGCAAGTTGCCCGCATCCGCTCTCATCCCATGTACTTATTGTTAGTAGCAGGGAACTCTTTTATTCCTCTTTTACGTACTGTCCTATGCCTTTGCATTACTACATGCACTGTGTGTGTACTGGGTCTGTGTACGTGTACAGACGTTGCGGTTGTATTCACGTTACACAGCACAACACAACACAGTACGTGTACACACTCACATTATACGCGGCACACACGTACGCTTAAAAAAACCAGCGTTTTTGTTCAAAGTTTTTTTCATTGCATACCCATTGGTTTGGTCAGTGATGTGCAATCTTAGACTCACTCAAATGAATGACTGGGATGAACAATTGTGTCGGGATCGGGAGCCATTTAGATCTTCATTTTGTACACACACACTATGATAAAACCCTCCGAGTAATTGCCCCTCTGAAACACAGGGATTTAGGGCTATTCAAGTAAAAAGACCTCTTGCAACAACATTTAAAAGTTCGTGCAATTTTAAAGATAATTTTGATTGATACGAGGACTGAGTCTGAGTAGGACTTTTGATAAGAGGTGGGCCTGGTCCTGACTAGG
The DNA here is from genome assembly GCA_947179485.1 of Allacma fusca. NCBI lineage: Eukaryota > Metazoa > Arthropoda > Collembola > Symphypleona > Sminthuridae > Allacma > Allacma fusca. Next base: position 50,916,387 of record OX359249.1, on the reverse strand, counting down.
CTGTCTGTTTGGATGTTACGCACTACTCATTGAAGGTAGGGCTGAAGAATGGAAGAAGTGTACACCACTGGTTTGAGTCAGGTGATTGTGTGTGGTATCACATGCACAGTATTACGCTACATCCAACATCCAACCCAGGATGAACCGAGATGCCTTAGGATAGGATAGGATGACAATGTAACAGCAAAATGCGCTGAAAATAATGCTTTAGAACTGTATGTGTAATAAAAATAAACCCGTTGCTCTTGCTCTCAATCGACACTCAACAGTAAAAAACCGTCAAGTGAGTGGCTCAATCAGATGACTGTACCATATCATACAGCTATCTCTGTAAATAAGTACGTACAGCAACTATTACTATTTCAGATATTACTGACATCAACTGTATCCTACTTTGCATGACTGTATACGCTACTGAATATATCACGAAATTAATATCTATTTGGTAAATATTAATTATATAAATTATAATTTCTAGTAAAAGGATTAAAATGTTAATGTATGCATCATCAAGCGCAACAACGTGTTCTTTTAAAACTCAATTCTGATTTGCTTGTTGCAAAGCTTAAGTACTTATTATATGTGATTTCAATTATTATAGGTATCAGTTCTTTCTGTAGTCTGACAATGACCTGACACTGACAAGCTTCGTCCGAACTTATGATACAATAAAAGTCACTACGCACTAATCAACCACTAGCAGAAAGACCTGCTTTGTGGGGGCAGTTACTATGGGGGTGGGGGAGTCATGTTCACAAACGTTAGAATGTATGGCATGGCTGTAGTTACACATTTTAAATATACATAAGTATAACAAACTATCATCGTTGAAAATTCCCCACGAAAGCTCAGCCAATTGATAAATCTACATACGTGCAATTTTGATTAAAAGTAAAATGATCTATCTATGCATAATATGGTTTAATATGTTGCGTGCAACTGGTTTATTTTACTTGCGGTATATTTATTTCACTTGAAAGTTGGCCTAGTAAAATTATTGATGTACAAACCCAAAAAAATATGCGGTAATGTTATTTACGTTTACACTCCCTCGCAATCATGCTCCTCTTGTTTCGGCTCATTATTTCCCACAATTTCTTACAGGATGACGTGGTGTAGGGACATTCAAATGAAGTTTCAACCTTTAATCAATTAACCTTTAACTAACTACTCTTGTTTGCTTGTAGTAACAATACAAGCAAAACGTTTTATTTAAAATTAAAAAACCATCCAACCCTGTCGTTTCAACGATCTTATTTTCTTATGACTCGAAGACGATTCCAAATGAAGTATTTGAAAGAAGTTTGAGCAAGGGGTGAATTAATGTTTAAAAAATTAAGACAGATTATAAGGGGAATAATTATAAAGGTACAAGGAATATTCCGATAAGGCTTGAATATAGGGATTTTAATTGAACCTCCCTGGATCACGTCATCCTGTAGAATACTGTGCAAAATATAAAACCGAGTAAATGGGGTCTTTAAAAAGGCGGCAAATAATACGTATGACCTACGGGTTTTATGATTTCATTTTCAGGCACTTCCTCGATGTGGCCCAAATCTATAAATTCCTGCATGAAGTCATCGTAGTTTTTTCAATTCATTATTGGAATTGAGGCGTATCTCGACTGAGTGATACCGGTACATGACAATCTGACGAGAGTCTCCCAATGCGAGTGTAGGATTCTCCTTGAATGGAAGTTTTACTGTGTAACTGCCATCATGATTACGAGCGGTGCTACTTGAATAGTGTTCTTCGCAGGCACGCTCTTCTGCTGTCATCGTTCGCTCTTCGGAAATTTCTTCCACTTTTCAGAACTTTTCGAGGGCAGAATTCAGTTCACATTGTGCTATGTGAACATTGACTTGAGTGGTCGGAGTGACGCTGGAAGTATGACCAAATACTATCCAACCTAATGAAGTGTTTTGAGCAATGGGCATGCCTGTCTCTCCCTTGATGATTCCATTTGCTAGGATGTCAGCGAAAATGTCAGCACTCAACAGAATATCTATTTTCTGTCTCTGGTGGAAGTATGGATCGGCTGATTGTAAGTTTTCAAGATGAGATCATTTATTCTTGTTCAATGCTAATGATGGCAGTTCTCCTGTGACTTTGTTTAGAATGATTGCATTGAGTTTTAGGAGAATACCGAGAAGTGATTTTGAGCCTCACCCTTTGATTTCCAGTAGCGATCCTGTCCTATCCGATTCCATTAATGCTAATGTTGGAAGATTCTGCCCTCATTCCCAGCTTCTTCACGCAGCCAGTTGAAATGAAGCTTGTTTAAGAGCCATTGTCCAAGAGTGCTCGCAGTTCGTGCTCTACACTCTTGCTGTCAGTAACTCGAACGAGAACAGTTGCTAACAGAACGCTGGCAGGGTCCGATTGTTGTCCCACACACGAATTAGCTTCCCTTGGTTTGTTCTCCACCTGGATGCTGTCAGAGTAAAGAAGCGTATTGTGCTTTCGACCACATTTCCTACAGTTTGATGATAAGCATTTCTTGACGGAGTGCCCAGTCCGGAGGCAATTGTAACATACGGACTTTTCTCTGGCTAGCTCTTGTTTACCTCTGAGGTCCTTGTTGGTGAATATTTCGCATCGGTATGCTGGGTGATTTCCTTCGCAGAATGTACATTGAGACTCATTGGCAGCAATGTGATGGTTATTGGGTGCTGCTGGCTTAGATTCATTTGGTCTGGGCTTATTTTCATTTGCAGCCTTCACCTTAGACTTAGTGTTAAGGGACTCTAGAGCTAGCGCTTGTTCATTTAGGAAAATCAAGAGTTCCCCGTATGTTGACATTTTTATACCCTTAAGTTGCAGCTCCCATCTCTCTCGAGTTTCTGGGTAATGCTATACAATAACAAATCGCTCCATTCTGTAGTTGGTGTCTTCATGTTATCAAACGACCGAATGACTTCATTTGTAGTGTCTACTAATTTTCGTAATTCGAATGCCGTCTTAACCGAAATGCTTGGCTGTTCCATGAGCCTATGAATGAGAGCAAAGACTACTACCTTTTCGTTAGCGTAGCTAGTCTCCAACATGTCCCAAGCATCCTTGTAGTTGGCATCCGTAATCTGGCGGCATCACCCTTCAAGGCAGACTTGAGAAATTGCAGCTATTGCACTGGAGCTAGGCTATCATTGTTATGAACCATTGACCTGAATAAATCCTGGAAGGTCTTCCATTTCTGTACGTCCCCGGAGAACGTGGGTAATTACATTTTGGGAAGATGGAATTCTGGTTTTGGTGTATGCGGAGGAGGTGGTGGTGGTGTAGGATGAGGATTTGCTGCTCTCTTCGCTTCAGCGTTCTTCTCATCAAACTCATGGAGTTGGTTACTGATACCGTAGATCCTCTGCTCCGTCCCCTGGTAATCGGTCTCATGTGCGGCTTCCTCGTTGGTGCCTGCTGCCTTTTTCTATAATTGTATGGTGATTTGCGCTGAGGTCCGATTCCAGCTTTGCTAACTTCTCCCGTGTAGTTTTGACTACCACAAGTGTAATGGTGGCATCAGTGTACCCATCCAATGTATTCTTCAACCTTGTAAGGGCTGCTTTGAGAGTTGCTCGTTTCTTGAGCTCGGACATTATGTCAATCTACGTGTCGCTCAAACATCTATTATCGTAACGGTTAACTTTTTTATGATGTCAATTAACGGAAAATCCGGCTCGAAGGACCAATGTTCGGGCGTGGGTACGGTGAGAAAATGACAAAATGGGGTCAACATTGTTCGTGTGTGAATGCTCAAATGAGTATGTATGTGGGCTCGAAGATAACGGTAAAATGTGCAAGGTTTTACACTGCTTATCTTTTTAACACTCAAATGACGCGATGAACGGTAGTTTATAATAAAATGTTTAACTTTATTAACTGCGCTTAAAGAATTCTGGCATGAGTTCAAGCATAAATGTGATTATGATGATTGCATTAAAATAGTAAATTGAATTGAGTCGTGTAGTTTCCGGATTTCGTCCTACTCATTCCTTTGGAATACACTGCAATAATTCACAAGTTCAAGAGTTTATAATTGTACGATCGTAGAAGGCTAGCCTTCAATGAAGGCTTCATTGAAGGCGGAATATCAATTTTCCAGAGAGTTAGGAAGGGAAGGCGGGATGGCTTAATTAATTCGGAAAGGCCGAAGAAAGCCTTCCTAGTATTAACAGAAAACGGAAGGCGAAGTAAGGAACTATGTAAAGTAGCCCTCTGCTACTTAGAAGGCTTCGCGCATGCAATCAGCTACAATAGATAGTTACAAATACAAGAGTGTACTAAAACACTACAAATGCACAAATGTACAGTTATATGCACAATGAGACCTACTCCATTGCTTCTGATTTTAATAAACGAACTTAATGGAGTAAACTGTATCGCTGATTTTCAGGTGTTTTACCTACAAAAGGGTTGTTTAAATGCATTGCTATGGTATTTCGTGTTATGAAGGCTGAATAGGAAGGAAGGCTGCGATTTTGAATGATAGATTGTTAGTAGTGCTGCATTTTCAGCATTTGCTTCATCTGTCAGTGAAAATAATTCCACGCAAATATCTCTTGGAAGCACTGAATAGTCCACAGAACTCGCAGGGGCGGAATGATCTAACTAACAGATCTACAATGGTATCCTTATCGTTATCCTGCTCTAACTTTGCCTGCGAATAACGGAAATTCGGGTTAAACCTGAATAAATCTTTTGAAAACAAAAAAAGTTTCACATAAGTTTAATTCACCTCGTAAGTCATTTGCTGCAAGATTTTACGCGTTGGTAACGACGAAATGTTTCCACCTCGGGCAGCTTCCATGTCAGCGTACATGTGAAGAGATTTTGCAACAGCTACAGCGGATTTGTTTAACAACTTCCGTTCCAAGTTTTGTCTTCCGGAATGTATTATTGGGTTCGTAATCACGTCACCCTTTTTGTGCAAAAACTGACCTTCAAATATACAAAATAAACAGTAATTCAATAAAGTCAGTACATTCGGAAGTTGTAAATCCAAATAATTGAATACCATAATACCTGACATATATCGTCGGTGAAGAGGCAAACTGATCTAGGTACATAATCGATTAGAATCAAAATGATCTACATAACTTTTTCCCTAAAGGCAAAATGAACTTGGTATTTTGGCCTTTAAAAGCAATATGATCTACATACAGTTTTATATAAAAGTAAAATGATCTAAGTGATGGTCTGATTTTTTAGGTGAGAAAAATAGCTTCTGCAAGGGGGACACGGGCTAACTGTAATTGACCTAGGGTAGTGGGCTAATATTGTCTGAAGGGTTTGCTATTACTAAAGTTAATTTGACTTTATGCATCTAATAAACATTGAATGCACATTGAATTGGTTTTCCCTTTAATAATTCTCAACCTGGCGTTTCTTCAAATCGTATTTTACGATCATCAAAATTATCATAACATTCATCTTATTATTAATAATTTTCAAATTTTAAATCATTATTGACATTTTTTTTCAATATAACTGAAAAAATGGAAGCATGGAAGAATTGAATGCATGTATAAGATTTTTAATACCTTGCATATTTGTACACTGGCATTAGAATGTGTTTATTTCTATTGTTTTTTATTATAGTTTGTATCTAGATCATTTTGCTTTTAGGAAAAGCTGCATCTAGATCATTTTGCTTTTAAAATTCAATGCAAGTAGATCATTTTGCCTTAAGTGAAACTGCAAGTAGATCATTTTGCCTTTAGTGAAACTGCAAGTAGATCATTTTGCCTTTAGTGAAACTGCAAGTAAATCATTTTGATTCTAATCGATCATGCACCTAGATCATTTTGCCTCTTCACCGACGATATGCTACAAAACTTCGTTTTGCAAGGCAGGAAATCCGTGTGAGCGCAAAAATTCAGGCATCTACAATTATTGTGACAAAGCATACTAGCATATCTGAAATGAGGGATTGCACCTTTAATTTTGTACCACTTTGTCAGCCAAATACAGTACGGGTTTATGAACATTATCTTCACTGAGATAATCCAATGGTTTTCACACGGTATTGAACAGTAAACATCATTTCAGAAGGTGCATCCCGAAAATCAAAGGCAATGTTATCTTCCTTCCCTAAATGCTCATTTACGAACGTATTACATTTGTGTAAGTTACACAAAGAGGTTTCACATTTATACCTTCACATTCTGAACTATTAGCTGTTTCGTCTCAGTCTTCATCAGAAAATATGCAAAGCAACTCCTTCAAACCTCTGACGATTCAAGAATTCGAGGAATCTAACGACGATTGGAAAAAGTTCATGTAATATTTACTGCAAGGGTACATTTACAATAAGATATACATACCTGATTCAGGTGCATGCACCTCCCACGTTGGCGTCCTCACGTGAAGACCTCCTGTTAAAAATCAACTTGTTACCTGTCGAAAGAAAGGAACGGGTATTAGATGCCACGACGGGACGCATAGGAGTCTCGTGGATACATAGTTAAATTATGTGTGCGTTAAACCTTTAAAGTAACATAAGATAAGTAAATAACATGATTCCAAAATGAAATATATTGAGGAACCTAATTTCAAATGGTGAGCATTATCCGCGCTGTTTTCCATCTTTAAAGCAACGCACGACTTCATTCAACATCAATCGACTGATTTCATTTGTATTCAATCGGCGTACCGGTAATAATTATTTGTAAACATTAAACATTGGAAATACAACATAAATTCGTACACGCAAATTTAAATTTTTGCTTTAACATGATACGAAATCCAGCATTCGTGACAGAAACGACACATTCGACACTCCAGGACATTTTGGGCGTAACCACGAAGGATTTTTTTCAACTTTTTTGAAATCCAGTAGCAAGTTTAGAATATGGTACTATGTCCGACAAGATGTGCAATAGACCCAACTACCTTCACTAGACCCTACACAAAATCCACATCAGAGTTAAAGGTATAGGTGTTGAATCTACTGGTGATGGCAGCAAACCCTTGTTAGTGGTTTAGTTCCTGTAAAAACTGAACCTTCTAGTTACGAATATTTTAAATAGGTAAATGGACCTCAAACAACTAAATCTATCATTTTTCAAAACAAATTTGCATGCAAATCAAATGCTCGTAAAACAAACTTTGAATTTTAGCAGTTACTAATGTCCATAGATTCGAGCTGTATACAATCTAAGGGATTACATGGGTCAAAAACGATCACCACAACTGTTGGTACAATCCACCTCCTTGCCGATTACTTGCCGATTTACAATATGTATTTAAATGTAACTTAATGCCGTAAACCTAATACAGTTCCGCACTGAACGAGGTATTAAACATTATTACGAGATAAAATTGAAACACTGAAACATTGCATTATTATTATTAGTCTTTATTTCATTGTCAAGTAGATCAATGCCGGTATTGGTTTTCATTCCAGACACTATATGGACACATACAAACATACTTCGCGTAATTTCAAAATGCAAACCGAGTCAGTAAACCAGTTAAACCAATCGAAAATAAAGTTAAAAAGTTACGTTGTCTGAATTACGTTATATAAGGATGTGCAATTTGCTTATGACGAAGATACAAAATGATCTGTGCATTTTTGATTTGTAGCAAGATGGCATACATGCTGTTTCACTAAATTAAAAAAAATTTATTAAATAAAATAATCTAGATACAATTCATAATGAAACAGATGCACAAATAAAATTGCCTCCCTTCAAGGCTTCCAAGGCTTAAATATTGTAAAATTTCAATGTTCAACATATCTTTACAATCCTTAAAATATTTGGCCTCTTTTGTATAATTTTTTACAAATGGAAACATTTTGATGCTGATCAAATATTTCCTTAGATCAATTAACCTCCTGACCGACGTAATTGTACAGTCAATACCGTAATAACGCCCTTTGAGACAACACTCGTGTTTATTATGCACATTAGTTATTAGAGCGGAATGACGTATTGAGGCATTTTGTAGAATTTTGCGCTCAAAATCGAAACGGTTGAGAGTTGCAATTAACTTGATAAGTATTTTTAAAATTGCAACTTTTTGCAGTGCAAGCCATTTGAACTTCTTGCAATACCAGTTGTGCTTAACCGGTAATATCGAGCGTTTAATGCCTTTGTACTTGCATTTAAGTACACACAAATTGCACTTGCACCGACAATTGCATTTCCCTGGTGTAAAATAACCGGAATTGAACCGAACTTGCAAGTTCAATTAGTAATTGCGTTTAACTTGCAATTGACAAGAAACATTAGAAGCATCTGTGTGCATTCGCAATAGTAAAGACTTTATTGTTAGTCTGATCTGTAGCTGATATTGCGATATATTTGGGTCTGTTCGGTTTCGTTTTCTTAACATATCTAAGTTGTATTTATAATTAGTTAAAGACGCGAAGTGAAATATATATAATATATTAAATAAGGGTATACGTTCACTTTTTAACACAAGGATTATATTTTATTCGAAGCAACGTTTTGAGCTTTCACTCTTCGTCAGGCAAACGATATACTAGTAGTAACATTCAATATATTGCGTATTACAATGAATAAAATTGAATAATTGAAATATTGATTTTTCGAATATTTAAAATAATCATTACCGTTTTTTAAAAAAATATGAATTAGTTAGCTATTAAAAAAATTTAATGCATTTTTGTAAATTTTAAACCGGACTTGATTTTAAGATATATTAATGATTTGCTCAAATTATTTTCATGCTCCAAAGACGAACTTAATTTGTATATTCAAGTTTACAACTTCACATGATTCTATAAAATTTGAATTTAAAATATATGAGACAGCAGCCCCATTTCTCGATGTATTGATTATTCCGGAAGCCCACAGATTAACACACGTGTGTGTCCTACTATTCATATAATCCAAAATCTACTTTGACTGCAATTCCATATTCACAGTTTCTACGTTTAAGAAGAATATGTAGCCGAAATGATGAGTTTGAAAACCAAGTTAAAATAATGTCAACACACTTAATCGGTATTATTCCGAAAACCTTATTAATGTAGCTATAAACAAATGCAGAGCAATTTCGAGAGAAGAATTAATTAACAAAACCAACCTACGCCAAAATGTAACAACAGTGCGAATTCCTGAAGTACTTAACTATTCTCCACTTGCACGTGTGTTAGCCTATGATGCTATTAAGCTATATAAATCAATAATCCATAATTCTCAAATTATTCCACTGCCACCTTTGAAATCTTTTCGCGCGCCCCGAACCTAAAACAACTACTTGTCCGCTCATCAATTACCAAAACACCCATACCAACAACACCAGGCACATTTCCATGCAAAAGAAGTAAACGATGTGTCACCTGCAATTATACTTTGAAACTATCTACGATGACAAATTTGCAGAGGATAATACATCTCAAACAATGATTTACATGTGAATCAAAGTCGTTGATATATGCTATTAAATGCAACAAATGCCCTGATGTAATAAATGTAGGGCAAACGAAAAGACATCTTGGGGTAGATTTGCGGAACACAGGCTGGATGTGGTGAATAAACAATATAAAAATATTTCCCAACATTTTAATCTAACTGGACATTTCTTCAAATCTAATACATTGCCTGGAATAAACATCAAATTTACATATTGAGGAAACATCGAAGCCTCTGGACGAAAGTTCGACGGGTGTGGCAATCCCGGGGTTATCTTAGCCAAATTTTTTTAAATGGCTTAACTAAACCTTATTTTTTAAAAAACAGTAATGATTATTTTAAATAATCGAAAAATCAATAATTTCAATTTTTCAATTTTTATTGATTGTAATATGCAATATATTGAATGTTACTACTAATATATCATTTGCCTGACGGAGAGTAAAAGCTCGAAACGTTGCTGCGAATAAAATATAATCCTTTTGTTAAAAAGTGAACCTCTACCCGTATTTAATATAATATCTAAATTGTATTACCGGGTTTGCAGCGGTCTTTTGGTCTAATGATCCGATCTTTTGCCTTAACCTTTCTCTTGCTTGGAATAGAATCTTGAATTTCCTTTATAATTTTGGGAATCTGATGCCATAGTTTCGACATGTTCGTATGCAGTTTTGCAGAATCACTACATTCCTCGTCACTGTTCTCCTCTACATCCTGAGTTTGCTGTAAGATTCGACAACCATTAAGCACATTAAGCTGAAGAAATGAATGTCGACATTTAAAACATGCTGCTTCGCAAAACAAATCTGCAACAACTTTTTTAATAATGATTATGGTGAATGATTTCACGATAATAATAATAAAAAATAATAATATAGAATGACGTGATGAAGCTAAAATTGAAACTTAAGATTCAAGTAACTTGAAAAAATTCATGTGATCTAAAATTTATAGGATTTTGCAGAATTTCCGCTAGCAAGTTGTTTAGCGCTATCTAAAAATTTTACGAATTAAGTTCGTATAACACAACGTGAAGCTTATGGCCTAGCGTATATCTCTTTTAATTACCAATCTTGCAAGGTTTATTCTTGATATGCTATTATTGCTTCCTCGTTTCTTAAACTTTTGTTTGATTTGATTTGTTGATTGCAGTGATTTTTTTAGATGCTAAAAGGCTACTTCGATGGCAGCAGTATACTGTTAAACCATTTTTTGATCTTCGATATTTACAAACTTGAACGAAATCACGTACTAGTAACTCCGTCTTCCATATTTAGAAATCCTCAAAATTCTCAAAGGTTAGATATTCCGTTTAAACGTTACTATGATTCTTCTCAAGATGCAAGTGTAAAAATTACAGGAGTGTCACTGAGACAGTACAATTGATCTCGGGACAAGCAAAACTTTCTTTAATAGTATTAACGACCCCACTGTTGTTGGTGCCTTTTGAACTTTGATGCTTCACGCAAGAGATTGACTTATTCTTGCTGTATTTGTACAGTGAGCACGATGGAGATTTTTTGTTGTGTGGTGATGACGGATTTGATCCTTTCTTATGTGTTCGAAGTCATGTTGCAAATCTTTTACGTTTTGCTTTCACTTTTCTCACAGCTATACTTGTTTAGCAAAGTTGACAAAGACACATAAACTACAGTATGCAGTTAGATTTGATTTTTATTGACACTTGAAATCAGGGACGGGATATCGGAAAAATACGCATTTAAATGTGGATTCGAATACTTTCTAATTTCGATTTCAATTTCAATTATTTTTGTAAATACTTATAAATTTGAATTCCGATACGGATTCCAATATATTTGAATACTTCCTGAATTTGGATTCCGATTCAAATACTTTTCGGATATTCTTACAAAAAATGGGAATTTATTCGAAAGAACAATTTAATCGCAAAAATATAAGCGATACATAACACATTAAGTTTTTTCAAGACAAAATTACCACGCAAATCATTTATTATAAACTGGAGCATAGAAAACACACGCTCAGCTGAAATTTGAGTAACTGGAAAAGCAAGGAGTGATCCCATAACATTTCTAAAAAATCGGAGTAATTTGTTAACCAGTCTAACTACTTTTCCGATAAGTTTCTTCTAACAGTATTTGTAAATTGCTTTGTTTGATAACACATAATTAGAATGTACTTGAGAGTAAGATGTAAGAAGTGAGAAACTTGATTAACTTATTGCTAATAGTGGTTAACAGTCCTGTAAGACCGAGACTATGCAGATATCTCATCCGTGTTCGGAGAAAACCGCTGGGGATTTTTACGCCGAGATTTGTACGCCGCGAAAACTCAGCGGGAGATTATTACGCCCGGGTGGAGATTATTACGCGGAGAAAATTCCGCCGGAGATTTTTACGCCACTTGAGAGAAATTCACGCAGAGAAAATTCCTTCGGAGATTATTATTCTGCATTTTAAACTACATCCGGAAACAACAATTTAACTGCCAAGGGTAATATTTTCAGTACAATATTGTGAGACACTGCCAGTACAAATTGTGCTAGCAAAATCTGAAATTTCTAGTGAGAGAAAGTTCCGCAGGATAGTTTTACGCGGGTAATTATTATCTGTAACATGAATTTTATTCTTATAGAAGTGTTTTTTTCAAAACAGTAGTCATAAAATGCACTTGGTAACAAACAGTAACATTAACGCATAATGACAGCATCCATAAAGCACTGGAGGAAGACATTGTGAATTATGCTGCTTGGAAGAGTGGCAAAGAATTTTATTTATTAAGAATCTGCTATGCGGGTTTCATGCATTTGTCAGCGTTGTACCATCTTTATTGATTGGTGTTAATCAGTGACAATATGTATAGAAAGTAACGAGTCAATAAATGCAGCCCTGGGCTGAAATTTAATTTGTTGAAGTCATCTCATCTTTGACCATCTCATCTTCATAACATTTATTTATAGTGGTACCCAATCATTATTTTTGGCATTATGAATTTAAAGAATTCACTGGCACAATTCGTACTGGTAGTGTTTCACAATATTCTACTGAAAATATTAATAATCTTCGAAGGAATTTTCTCCGCGAAAATTTATCTCAAGTGGCGTAAAAATCTCCGGCGGAATTTTCTCCGCGTAAGAATCTCCGCGTAATAATCTCCACCCGGGCGTAATAATCTCCTGCGGAGTTTTCTCTGCGTAAATAACTCCACGTAAAAATCCCCGGCGGAGTTTTCTCGTAACTCCATCTCATCCTGTTTGCAGGAATTTTTGCAAAAACGGGCTTCAACTCACTCTCCATTTACAAGCATACACTTTTCGTTTACCAACCGTTCGGAACTTCGCTTTCAAAAATTGTTTCCTATGAACTTTTTCTCGCAAGTGGCAATATAAACCCCAATGAAATCGATACTTTATTGGAATCGGAATTCATAAAAAAATATTCGAATACCGATTCGAATACGCTTGTTTTTATTTGAATCCGATTTTGAATACAAATACCTTTGTGAATATTTTTCCGATTCCAATATCGATTCGGATACCCGAACGTTTTGAATATAATTCCGATTCGAATTCCGATTCGAATTCGAATTCCCGTCCCTGCTTGAAATCCTCATCATCAAAATAATCCGAGCTGCTGCTGCTGGCTGCAATTACCGGTACCGACCCTGCATGACGCGCAAACAGTTCCAGCCTAGTAATGTAGGTCCAAGAAACAAGATGTGTGCTTGTCATTTCATAGTAAGACAGCAATTAAGTACCAGTATCAATATACTTAAAAAGCCCGATATAAAATAACTGGACATGAAAATAAGCTTGATTGCAATTTAATATTGAGACTGGAAATCATTTTGCATGCTATAAGACTTAAGTGTCTATATCTTCATTTCCCGAGAATTTTAACGTATTTAGTGCGATTTACACGTACCAAACGTAAAACTTCAAATAATGTACGCCTCATTACACGCTGTTTTATGAAAAATCACTTAATTTTTCTTTACCCGGTTTTCATGCTAAAATTGAATTATTACACCCAAAAAATAGAAAATTCATTCAAGTAAATAATCAATTCAAATAAGTAAGCAAATATTTAAGCCACAAATGACTTATTTACCACTGATTTTAAATGGAAAGAAAATCTACCAAACAATATCGAAGTCGACGGTATAATGAAATTGTTACGAACTTGCACAAAAGATACGTTTTTCTCATTCCAAGGTAACATTTACAAAGAAGTATACGGATGCCCAATGGGGAGCCCCATCTCATCAGCTCTAGCCGATATATATTTACAATCGCTAGAAGACAAACTTATCAAGAATCACCCTCAATACACTTTTGGGTAAGATATGTAGACGATGTTCTGGCCATTGTAAATAAGAACGAAGTTGAAAACGTCTTATACGCAATTAATCAATTTCATCCGAACATCCAATTTACAGTTGAAGTGAATGATCAGATGTCATTTTTAGATGTTTCTATACATAGATGATACTTCGATTAAAACAGTATATCAAAAAAGACATACGGACAGCTATTTACATTACCAATCATATCATCATCATTGATTCATTGATATTTTATTATTCAGAGTTTTTACCGTGTGCCGTAAAGATTGCTTAAATGATGAAGTTCTACATGTAAAGAAAATTCTATAGCAAAATGGACACCCATCAAGCTTCATTTCGAGAAGAATATAAAGAATGCATGTTTGGTCTCAAGTGGACTGTATGAAATGATGATCTGATTCTCTACTTCTACGCAAGTTTCAATTCTCATAATCCAAAATAAGATTAGCGGGTGAAAGATTGGAGTAATAATATATCGCAAGCGTTTATTAAAAACAAAAGATACGACTTTGGAACTAATTATATAAAAGTAAATTGAACGGAGAGTCGGCTTCCAAGCGTAAGGCTCTGCAATAAACAAAACAACAATTCTTAGTCAGTGCTAAATAATTCGGAGGCTCTACAGCAAAGGTAAACAACTCAAAGCTCTGATTTCTTCCTGGAGTGTTAGAAGCAACTGGAGTTGTGGAGTAGAAGCCCTTTTATAGGCATCAGTGACCCACGCTAAAAATGATGAGAAGCCAGACAGCGTCCAAAGCTAGGCACAGGATTGGTTGGCTTCATTTATATGAAAGCATTAAGGTGACCTGGTCACCAGGGAATCCTCACAGCAGGGAAGCGACACAATTTCAGAGTTCATGAACTCCACAAACATAGCCAAAACAAATATTACTGCAAAGCTCATAATTATAATATTTACAAGTGCACTGCACTATCAGATTAGGGTAATTAGCTAGATAAAGCTGAGGAAGAAAATACATACAACTGATAATCATAAGTGCACTGGTCATCTTTACATAAATACGAGCAGAAGTAGGCCTGTGAAATATTGCACATGTACATATGTACTAGAGCACGCAACAATGCATATAATATGTAATCCATCTAATCCACAGCACATCGAATCCAATCAATCAATCTAATTTATCCAAGATCAGAAGAAAGAATCAGCCTCAAGTAATCACTGACTCTCAACTTGAAATTAATATAGAAAATGGGAACGCGGAACCCGAAGAAGACACCAAGTGTGTCCCTATTCACTCCTAGGTCATTTATCCAATAAAATTGCCGATTATTAAGTAGAAAATTTCAATGGAAAATTACTTTCTCGCCCGGTAAGAAACAAATTAAAAGTATGTTTAATCGAATTACAGACAAAGAAGAAAACAAAACCCATGTCATATATAAGATTCCATGCAATTAATGTGACAAAATATTTTAGGGTGAGACTTATCGGCCTTTACACACACGACTGAAAGAACACAAGGTCCATGTTCGATTGAAAAACCGTGAAAAATCTTAGTTGCTCGACATATTTATAATAAAAGAAAGCATTCCATCGACTGGGATAACACCAAAACAGTTATAAAAGAACCAAATCATTTATTAAGGAAGTTTAATAATCCGACAAGAGTCTGATGAATGTCAATGATGGTTTTTCATTAGACGTTGCATGGAAGCGTTTGATTCCATAAATTATAACTTCTTTTTAAGAAAATATCAATTCCTCGAAAATTTAATTTAAAAAAA
This sequence comes from Allacma fusca, assembly GCA_947179485.1. Classification (NCBI taxonomy): domain Eukaryota; kingdom Metazoa; phylum Arthropoda; class Collembola; order Symphypleona; family Sminthuridae; genus Allacma; species Allacma fusca. Next base: position 50,900,926 of record OX359249.1, on the reverse strand, counting down.
TGGTATTTTTTCTCAATTGTGAAAATTACTCAGTATTTGAAAGACTGTCGTTCCAAGGATCTGTATACATTTATTCTGCAGATTTTTATACTGTACGAAAAAGCAACTCGGAGGATTGGTTGAGTCATTCACTTAGTACAAAAGGCAAGAAATGTTTAGGAGCATGTTTCCGAGCTAGTGGCCCCGATCTTTCAATTCTCAATAAAAAACTCGATTCGATTCAAATCAATTGAATTCGGATTCATCAAATCATTTCATTCAATTCATTTCATGAATAAAATCACGCGAAATACCTTGAATCGCGATTCAAATGAATCACGGTCATTCACGTGCAACGAATTTGTTTGCAATTCCCACTAAAAATGCATTTAGTAACACATCACATTAAAAAACACGTACGTCTTTCTGAAGAATATAAAATGTTTATGTTACCACCTTTTACATTCTGAATGATTTGAATCATCATTCGATTCAATTCAGCAAGCCTAAATTAATTAAATTGAATCCTGTGAATCGTGAATTGAATCGAATTTGGTTCATGGCTCGTTCATTGGCTTTGGTAGCGCCAGCGTTGCTGTTAATAAGTATTTAACCTAGTCCATGGCGAACCCTCCAGGTTAGTGGTCAGGTCCTCAGAGGTTTTTTCCGAAGTGCAAGCAATGGCAGCAAATTTCGAAGGAATCTTCCGCGCTTCACCAATGATTTCCTGTTCGGTCATCCTTGGATCCAGCTCAATGTATAAACACGTAATATCTGTAGCGAAAATGCCGGCATCAAAATTAGGTTTTAATCTGAAATTCTCTAATGCCGCCTATCATTTTGCCATGAGACAATTGGCCACCCATTCCCAAATCTGTTCATTGGTTTTACACGTTTCAGTATTTAAATAATCTAACCATATGAAATTAGGAAGCATACCAGCCCATTACAGACTTGTCCGAGGATTTCATAAACATCCTTCGCATGTCCGCTACAATGAAATAGAAATTAATTGAGAACTTTACCCGTAGCCTTTTGGCGTTCAGAACATAACACCTGGGTTCCTCTTCGCTAAAGTAGTGACCGACTTCCAGTCGGAACTTTTCCAGTGTTCGGTGTTCCTCATTTGTATTCGTCTATTCTGGGGTATATATTTCTACTTAAATTAACATTTCCCACTGAGGGATCTACAGTCTCGGCACCGGATCCGGACATCTTAGGCAGAGACAGAAAAGCAGGTATGCGCTAACTACAACACACTGGGTACATACACTATTAGCAACTACTTACATACAGGCTCGTATACACGGGCACTGCATTTACACGAAATTATTATTATTTCAAAAAATTAATTAATTCCGAAATTGTGGCAAAGTAATTAAATGTTTTACGGACGGCTGAATATTCTTTAAAATTGTCTTACGAATCCTTGGGATAATTCAGGAACGGACCTGTCCAGCATATAAAGAAATCACGGAAGATCCTGATGGTCTTATCCAAGGCCACATAAATATACCCTTATCTCGACACACCCTCTGATAATGAGCTGTGCTGACAATGAATTCTGAACTTTTCAACAATGATTATAATTGAAAAGAAATAACTTAAGAAAAACTTGACCAGGAGTTTCCACTTCATTTTCTTCATTCCAGCTTCTTAGGCAGGGGTTGGATCCTAAAAATTCTAGAGTGAAGTAGTGCTAGTCATTCCAACCTAATGGACTATGACTGACCGCACCCTAAAAAGGGTTAACCCTGGACTCTTTACAATTTAAAATTATGTTTCCGAAAAAGGGGATAAAAATTAAACTAAATTTAGGCACGTCACTTGGTTGTGCGGTACGGAAGAAACGAAACGCCGACCTCCACCATTTGTTAGAACCCGAAGTCTCAAATTCTGATTCTATAACTAAAACTATGATTTATAATATATGATAAGGGATGGAGTAAAAAGACGTCCGTTAACTTTAAGTGCCAAGAGAAGTGTCCCATCTGCTTTACTCAAACTAACAATTATCCACTTACACACCTTTCGTCTGCGCTCTAATCTTAAATTTATTATAACATAGATCATACTTATTTATTAATCCTACAGCATTAGAACGCATAAAGACTAGATATTTATATTTACAATCGTAATTGAAGAAAGTAATCACAAACATTATTTGAAAACGGATTTGAAGTTTGAGTGGCAGAATAATTTTAGTGGCCGAAATACAACAGGAAAAGACTAGTAATAATTGTTGAAATATGGCTGCCTTAAGGATAAATCTTGGAACTACGATTCTATAAATGTGTTTTTATGGTTTTGGTACGATTTTTTATACGAATCATTCCGATGTTATGTCGTGATTTTCTGTATGAGAATGTCGACAACTGATTTTAGTAAATATTGGGACGGGACAGGAATTTTGTTTATATGCCCCTATTTTCGGGACCGGGGACAACGCTTTTTAAAAATTTGGGGACAGGACAGGGACAAGGTTTTTGTCTGCATGTCCCAACTTTCAGGAAGAGACCGGGAACAACGATTTTTTTATATTTTTGGAGACGGGAAGGGGACATGGTTTGTGTCCCCATGTCCCGACTTTCGGGACGGGACCGGGGACGTTTTTGTCACTGTGCTCCTATTGTCGAGACGGGACTGGGGACAAAGGTTTGGGAAAATATCGGGACGGGGACGGGACAGGAATTTTGTCCCCAATAGAAGCTCTAGTTGGAACAACGATGTCTTGTTTGCAACGGTCGGTTCTGATACATTTCATGACACATGTTATAATATACAAAACAATTACCAGTATCTACAGATTGTTTTCAGAAGGAAAACAATACGACAGGATTTTACCGGAAAGGTTTCGGTCCAATTAAAGTAATAAGTAAGGCATTTGATACATCCTAACATTCGTGTTATTGTTTAAAAAAGGTTCCATAAGTGCGACAAAATCTAAGTTAAGGTTACAGATAATTGTTCTTAACTCTTCTAATTTATGAACTATCAAGTTATTAATTTTCAAACAGAAAATGTTTACAATTTTACATGAGAGAGAGAGTTTACTTAATATGAAGTGCTCTCAGGAATTGTGTTAGTATGATTTAGGCAGGTTACACAGCACCACAATCCAAATTAATTTGGAATGCTCTCGGTTTGATTTTTAGAGAGCATTTTACACAAACCTGAGCAATTACACCCATTGCACAACGTGAGTTAACCAAGACGGGAAAAGAGGTGGGAAGGAAGAAACACTACATTGGACAAGGGGCTGGCAGTAGATTCTATAGAGAACCTGCCTGGACCTTCTAGTAGTGGAATGTCTTCTGTCCAGCATTATTAAATGTATTTCAGGACAGAAATATACAGTAACAAATTTCAAATCCTTCATGTATAAACCTAACGGTAAAGCAGCTGCAACATTTGATGGTATTTTCGGATTGACTAAAATATGTATCAGAGCTTCTGTTGGGGACAAAATTCCTGTCCCGTCCCCGTCCCGTCCCGATATTTTTTTTAAAACCTTTGTCCCCAGTCCCGTCTCGACAATCGGGACACGGTGACAAAATCCATGTCCTCGTCTCGTCCCCAAAAACTTCAAAAATCGTTATCCCCTGTCCTGTCCGGAAGTCGGGACATGGGGACAAAAGCCATGTCCCCGTCCCGTCCCAAAAAGTTTAAAAAAACGTTGTCCCCGGTCCGGGGCATGTGAACAGAATTCTTGTTCCGTCCCGAAAATTACGAAAACAGTTATAGACATTCTCTTACCAAAAATCGGAACATGAGGAAAACTTCGTTCAAAAAATATTTGTCCAAAAACATTAAAAAAGCAAAACTTTTGTTGTCCCCGTCCCATCCCGAATACAATGGGTACAATTTGTTTTGTCCCCATCCCATCCCGAATTAGGGCTCCTCACAACTCAAGTTATCACGTTATTTGAACTTGAAGTTGTACTTGAAATTGAATTTTCAATTCAATTTTGGCCTCATAGTTGTATTTGACCAATTGCAAATCAATTTTTTAATTGAAAGTCAATTACCGGAAACCAACTAATAGCTTCATTATTTGAAGTTGGCAATTTCAAGTTGTAATATTTGTACAAATTGAAGTTGAATTGAAATTGACTTGAAGTTGATTCAAATTGAGTTGAACAATTTAACGTGTTATTAAATAATACTACCTAATAGTATCAAAATAAAAAAGTATAATGGGTAAAACTAAGTTTCCCCGAGAAGCGTTTTAGACATCGCAAATGATTTTTGCTTCAAAAACTCCAAAAAATGGTTTTCAAATTTCAGCTGAAATTAAATACAGTAAATAACAAATAGACTCAGTCGCTGAATACATGCTTATTTGTCAGAGGATTTTGTTTGTTTTTAGGTGAATGTTTCAACCATCAACTGAGTATCAACTAACAATTAAATCAACTATTTTCTTCCTTTCCGCACTCATAACTACCATCATTGAGTAAACTTAAGAATAATTTTAACGCATTTTTCAATTTTAATAATTTTAGATTGTGTATGAACTAGATTTTAGGTTGCCAGCAGCGTGACCCAGTATCTTTTGTTCATTAAGACAACCAGTAGATTCCCTCAATTTACTGCAAAGCTTTTCCCAACGCGCATGTTTAATTCGTTCAGAAATTGTCAATTGATCAACTTCAACTGCCAACTATTTGTACTTCAGCAACTTGAAGTTGAATTGACTATGCTTCTCAAATGAAGAGCTTTATTTGTAAATTGAATTGAAGTTGAACTTGAATGTTCAACTAATATTTTGTTTCAAATTGAAGTTGACTTCAATTTACAATTTAATTTGAAGTTGTATTGAAGTTGTAATTGAAATTGTAAGTTGCAACTACTACTTGAAGTTGTGAGGAGCCCTATCCCGAATACAATGGGAACAATTTGTTTTGTCCCCATTCCGTCCCGAATACTATGGGGACAATTACTTTTGTCACCATCCCTAATACGACATGGGGACAATTATTTTGTCCCCGGGGACGTCCCGTCCCGGTCCGTCCAGTGTCCCGACGGGACGTCCCTGTCCCCGGCAGAAGCTCTGATATGTATGCCAACATCGTTGTTTGTACATGTAAATGTTGTTCGTACAACTGGTGAAAGTATATTTTTCGTAAAGTCAATCGACTGCATTGTGAAATGTATTTTGAAAAAGGCATACACAGTAACAACTTTCTAACCCGTCTTGTATAAATACTGTGTTCTAAAGCAAAAGTTGTATATTCACGGTATGGGGCAGAATATACACGTCAAAACTTACATTCCATTTTTTGTGCTCGATCATACGGTATCCAATAGCTGACTGTATAATGGATACATATTATCTCACCGAAGTAGTCGCTCTGATTAACAGCGCTTTTTACTCGACGAAGTCATCAAAGCCATTATCCGCAGCGGAGAAATACACGGGAGCTGTAAATATCTACCTCAAGGCACTTGAAGGTAAACCCTATTTACTAGTGTTATTTGTACCTTGTGATGAAGACAGTCGGATGACTAATAAAACAAAATTATATTTTAGTTAATAATTTAAGTAAATACAGTTACGTGTGTAAGTGTAATGTCCTTCACCTAGCACTTCCCCTTGGTCGTCTTCCTTGTTAATAACTACCTTCACATTTTCCTTCGAAGTTGCTCGGGAAAACAACAGCCATCGGCTTCGCCAATGGAAAATACACACTGCAAATAATCCCATTAGTTATTTCTTGTGATACTTAGTATTCCCAAAGACAAACCAGTATGATTGCATTTAAGAGGAAACCCGAAGATTAAATTTTTATTAATAATAAAAATCATATTATATACGACGTGGGAAGGGTATATCCAAGCATATAATGTAAGCAGTTACACCGCAAAATCAGATGTGCAGGTTTTAAAATTAGTTCGTGACCTTCCAAAAAAAATTGGAATGTTTATACAAATTAGGCCTCTCAGATGAATTCGTAGTATCTCTCGAAATAAATTATATAGATGAACATTGCTCTCAACAAGATCAGTCTTTACGTAGTCTCAGTTATTACATGAATAGAGCTGAAGAATTTATTTTACAGCCCATCGAAAAGAGAAGTAAGCCAAGAATAGCAATAATATCAGAAATGAGCTACAATCGCGTGAATTCGTCAAATGGACAAATCTTCCTACCAAAGGCAAAGAAGTTCCGCAATTTGCAGACTACTCCCCTGCTAACTCATGGCTAACGAATAAACGTGGCTTATCTACCTCAGAATGGTCATATGCAATCAAAATGACTGCAAATGTATTACACGTACGTTCTAATCCTGGATTTAGTCAAGGAAATAGCCGTTGCCGTTATTGCAGCGAGTACGAAACCTTAGGTCACATCATTGGCAAATGTTCCAGAGGAAAATTACTTCGAAACACACGTCAACATACCATCAGAACCCTTTTGGCAACAAAATTGAGAGAAGGTGGTTTTAAGGTTGAAAAAGTATTTTGTGAAGACTTAGATGGACGAAGTAGAAGAGTAGACATATTAGCAGTGGACATGAGATATAAAACAGCATTTATTATTGACCCCACCATCAGAATGGAAGATCATATCAACTAAGGGGAGCAACTCAATCATCAGAAGAATTTGATTTATGATCCATGCATTCCTTACTTTAAATCTAATTTTGATGCTAAAGATATTGAAACTATTAATCTTTACATTGGTGCTAGAGGGACGATCTCAAAGTTCTTCGTGAATTTTTTACATAAATTTAAAATACCTACATCATACTTATATCATAAATAATTAATGATATTGTTACAATAGTTTTAAAAAGTGGTGCATTAATATGCCATACTCAGTTATACAATAATGTTTAATTATTTTTGTCGTAAACGTTTCAATATTATACTAATAATGAATACCTTATCAAATAGTATACTGAGTCAGTAATGGCTACTTTCAATGGAAAGCAGTGACAATAAAGTTCTTACATATAAAAAAGTATAATGCAAAAAATCTGAATTGCCTTTTGTTGACTGGATTAAGTTGTAGTAGCACTATGTAGTGCCTAAGTAGCAGTCCTATGACGTAAGCCTGTCCAAGTAAACAAATATATATCTATATACATATATATCGAATATATATATTGTTGCGGTACTATTGTCAACGACGATGTATTTAGGAAAACAACTTATTCAATTTTAGAAATATTATAATTAAATAATGCGTTTATGACTTTATCATGAGAATGTATTGAAGGATAGCCTTAAGAATTGACCGAAACTGAGGAACTAACTACTCTAAAATAAAGTGAATCACTCCGGTTTTGGCATTCAAACTGACCGGAAGTACTCTTAATTACTCTTGGCCACAGTTCCCACTCTGAGCTACACTCACCATCCCTCTACTGTTTAACTCAACTGTGTAATATATATATATATATATATATATATATATATATATATATATATATATATATAATGCGGATGGTAACATAATGTGTGCTCTTGTCGCTCTTCTACACAGCCCATTAGCTCCTGAGTATGTCCCATGTAATGGTATGGTGGGAAGTTTCAATTTGCACGACAGCCTTCTGGAAATTAGTAGTATTGCTTTCATGTTAGAATGGAAATTATTCAATTGATTAAGTCGATATGAATTTGAATCAGTATCAAGAATTTCAAATATGTCGTTAATATATCGATCCCGGAAGTAAATGAAACTGTTCTTTTAAAGTAATTTATTTTCAATGCCTTAAAGATATATCAGCAATTGTACCTGAAATTGGACTCACGAGTGAACCATCATTTCATACATATATTTTGTTCCTGAACGTGAAGTATGTATTCTTTGTGTATATGTCCGGAAGACTTCCGAAATCTTCAACAGTTAATTTCGTGTTTCTTTTTTCCCAGCTTCGTCGGATATTACTCTATGTGTGACTGCGCTTGTCTCGCCTCTTTCATTGGAACATTAGTAAATAATGAATCAACATCGAATGAGACCACAATTGCTTTATGTGTAATTAAGTAATTCTTTCATTTAATTACAAATTCGTGGGAGTTCTTCACTGACGTTGGAATATTGCGACTGCACTATGAAAGCAATTCATTTAGTTTTCTGGCTAGTTTGTGATATAATTATCCGCTGTAATTATTAAATGATCTCAAATGGGCGCCTTGCTTGTGTATTTTCGGTAAACCAAAAGATTTCGGTATTCAAGCTGATAATTATATATATCTTGAAACAGTTCCAATGATATTCTATTTTTACTCCTCATTATCTTGCATGTACGATGAAATTCGATTTGAAATTCGCCAGTAGGATCATTTGGAAATAATTTATATCAGTGCTGGGCGTTTGTATCTCAGCTATGCTATTCTCCTCTATCCTTAAATTGCGAGCATCCGCCTTCTATTATTTCTATTCTACTTTCCAGAATTTTTCGTTTCCCTCTATTCTACTTCTACGCCTTTACTAATACTTTCTATTCTACTTCTACATTTCCGTGCTTAGTACTAACTATTTTACTTCTACTATATCCAGTTCGAATGCAACAATAATGCTACCTATCGCCACTTCTGCTACTTCTCCGGTCTATTCTATTTCTAATTCTACCACATGATGCTGGCTTGACAGCTAAATACTGCTACTCTAATTGCTTAATTCAAAAATCGACTTCTATTTATTTCAGCTTCTACTCGGTGGATATTTGTGTTAGCTCTATTCTAATTCTACTCTTTTTGGCTCATTTATTTTGACTTCTACTCTATTTTTCCCTCTACTTCTATTGTCGGTAGAGTAGAAGGCCCAGCACTGATGTATATGGTCCGGATTCGTGTAATAAATTTATTTTTTGTTCTTAATCAATTTTATCTATTAGAACATTGGAACTTATCAGTAGGGAAGATAACTAGTTCTTTGTTTTCGCTGCCCTGTTCTAAGAATATTCACGTCATTTTTGTCACCTTGGTTATTTCTTACCTAGCGAACTATTTTTCTTTGTTTAATTTTTCTGTCGATTTGATCGATACTATTGTCAGAAAATTCGGATTCCATTAATGCGTTAAATTTTAATTGCAGTTCTTCTCTTTGCTTGTTTGGAGAAGATACCGCGAAATTGATTCAGAGGCCCAAAACATAAAACGCGTCTTCTGGTGGATGGTAACTACTTTTATTGACTACAGTATCACATCTACTGTCAATACATGGATTGCTTGTCTGCTTCTTTAGTTTCACAATTGCCTTTTGTCTTAAATTGTTTAATTTATGGATTGTTTGTGGCGCACGAAATCGTATTCAGCGTAATCTAAAATTCCAGTATAGATATTTTCAGGAAGATCAGGTATTTACATTTTGTGTTAATCGACATCACACTGCATTTTCGGAAGTCGTCTATATTTGTCTTTCAAGTTTTTGTTCTCACTTGTTGGTAATTTATTTTGGTTTTTGTGTATGGATTTTTATCCTAATGTTTAATAAACTGGAAATAACATTAAATAATTTACGGTTCCGTAAAAAGATATTATCATTTGTAATGTCTAGTAATGTTGTATTATTCTTTTCTAAATGTAATACTTTATGTACACAATTGAAACTAAATTGAGTGTTTCCATCCACATGTGTAATTATGTGTCACATTCAAATTGGTTTCAGTGGAATCCATTTTATTATGAACAGCAATAAGAAATAATCGTCTTCAATGTTTAATGTTTAAAGGTCTGGTCATGCTGATAAACTCCACCATGCAAACACACACGTGTGCGCTTTTGTGTGTAAGTGAAACTTCAGACCAAATTTAAAACATCAACGAATATAATGAAGTCCGTTCAGAGAAACGTCTCAAAATATCTATAATGCAGAATTTGAGTGGTTGTTTTTCTGAACGTGACAATTGACAATCCACAACATTAACAGGTGGTTGTGACTCAAAAGAGAGAATCGGAATAGATACCCCAAGCAGAACGTTCAAAAATTTCAATGTAGTAAGTTTGTGACCACTTGATAATCCACAACAATAACAATAATTTCTCTGAACTAAATGTAATATACAATAGCAGTAATATTGCCAGCAACAGAATTCTCAGAAAACAAGTTATTTAATGTCATTTTAAATCGTCGATGTCAATACAGATCGGTCAGCAACAAATGGAACACACATTCCCCGTGGAACGTCCAAGAGGTTCTGTGGTACGAACGTTGAAGTTTACAATGTGACAATTCCCAACATTGACGCAATAAGTTGTACAGAAAAAACAGCCACTTAAAGAATTAGAGTCGAACCCCCAGTGGAATGTCTGACAGGTTAAAAGGGTTGAATTAGATATCTGTAAGACAATCACTAAAATCACGACAATCAATAATTTTCGTGAAAAAAGATAATGACAAATCAATATACGCAAATTTCAAAGCATGCACACCACCGATGTCAATATAATATTATGATAATAATCTTTCTTCAGGTCGATTTTTTGGCGTAAGCCCTTACAACCTTTAGATGCGTGTACATTATTTCTTAAAATAGTTTAATTATAATACTCTTAACCTACTTTCACCGATGTCAATATAGATATGTCCGAAACAAATGGAATAGAATTTTCCACTGGATCGTCCAACTGGTCCAGAGAGACGAATAACGTTGAAGGTTGCAGCGTGGCAGTACACAACAATACAAATAATTTTGTTGGAGAAAATAGGCGACACAAAATGAATTAGAACAGAACCCCCAGCGGAACTTCGCAAGGGTCTGAAAGAACGGACGTTTTGGTTACAAGGTGACATTCCACAGCAATAACACAGTATTTACACTGGAAAACAAATACTTAAGAAAGTATAAAAACGCTTAAAGACAGTCGCTTTGTACTCAAAAGGCGATTAGACACGTGTTTTACGAGCAGCTTCAAAACATAAATCCTTACACACGATGTCTCAAAAACTACTGCAGTGATTTCAATGAAATTGTTTCTGGACATAACTTGTGTCATCCTTAACCTGACTTCGTATTTGGATGGAATCAGTGATATAGTTTTTGAGAAAACTATTCACGAAATTCGAAGTCGAATGATAGTTATCTCCAAAACTACTGAATTGATTTTAATGAAACTTTTTGTGAACATTGCTATGTAAATAGCAATAAACATGGCTTATGTGGTTGAAATCTGCCCAATTGTTTTTCAAAACAAAATCGAAAATTACGAAAACAAAACAAAATTCAAATGAAATAACTAATTTTAAAATGTACTGTACCGAATTCTGTGAAACTTTTTATGGTTATTAGTGTAAACTGTAGGAACGACGTCATATTTGGTAGAACTTAGGCTATTAGGTTTTATGGGGGAAATTCAGAAACTTAGGAAGCAATTGAAATTTTCTTAATTCCTTATACCGATACTAGAAAGGTAGCCCACTTCACTGGTCAATGTAATCCTCTCTTCTAATTTGAAAGAGTGGGCCCGGTGGGCCGTCTACGTCTTGGAATAATACGGATTTGATATTCAAATTTATTCAGTTATTCAACGCGGCTTAGATACAACCACGACAATAGCGCTGCACACCCAGCGATTGCATGCAACTATTTACTACCTTCCCAATTTCCATTTGCTTTGCTGAGCCATCAATTGGTGGCTGTGCAGTGCCCGTCTAGTATAAGAGAATTATTCCAGTAGTACAACTCATTTCAAATAGTTTAAATTACATTACACCAAAAAAAATGGTTGATCGCTCTTGAAAAATTTCCAAAGGCCCTGCCCATGCCCAATGTTTTATCTATAGATGGAGGTAGTTTATTATTTCCGCGTGAAGTTAATTCATTTAACTTAACCGCTGAAAACCTCCTTAAAATAACGTTGGTAGTAAATATTGAGTTACTCTCCTCAATTAATTTACCTTGCTGGTCGGTATCAGCAATTTTGAAATTTATTTTTCCCCGACGTATGTAGCTCCAGCAAATGCCACATACAACTAACAATGTGTGAAAACTGGTGATGACAAACAAATTTCAAGTCGATCAAATTTTTGTCCCTGACTTTTATTAACTGTCATCACAAAACTGATTTGGAGCAGCTTCAAATTTGTTGTTTATATGACATGTTTTTGGATTTCTATTTCTCCAGCAGAAAATTCCGTCCGATTCCGAAATCCTTGGAGTAAAAAATTTCGTCCCGCAAAATATTCTTCCCAGTCCCGAAAACCTTGGAAAACTATTTGTCCCGCAGATGATTCCCGAAAAACAAATTAGCTTGTCCCGACCATGATCTGAAATAACTCAGTAAAAAAATATTTGTGCCGATCACGTCCTGAAATATCTCGAGGCACAAATAATTTTTTTGCCGATCCCGACCTGAAGTAACTGGGGGCAAAAATATTTGTCCCATCCAGTCCTGCAATAACTTGGCAAAATGTGGGATTAATATTTGTTCCGAAATTGTCCCGTCCCGTGCATGTTGCCAACTTAAGCAAATAAAGATCACTTAGTTTGCCCTTACACAATCACATTCATACTTATTGGCTATTGTACGGAGTACAGTACTCGTCGTAGTTGTGGTAGGAATATGAACGCATAGAGAGACACGTCGGTTTGGAATTAATAGAGGAAAAATGAAATAGGGAAGCCCAATATAGTACTTACAGTAGTAGCGCTTGAACTCTATGCTGCGTATAATCAAATGATTTATGGTCTGGAGGATAGTTTTTCATCAGTAGTTTATTATTACATTACAATAGAAAACTACAGTTAATTTTTGGGGAGATTTTGAGAGATTGGCAACCACACTAACAATGAGCAGTACAGAGTTTCACGGAAATGTTTTAGGCAAACAGTGATTTTTAGATTGGCTGACCTCTTTTTCAGCGGGGTTTTTTGAAATCGTAGAGGACCTCCCTGCAGGGACATTTGATTCAGCAGGGAAATTCAGAAATAATCTTCCAGGGAGATTTACAAACATCCGACCCCTGTGGCACTGCACAACCACCTGCTGGCTCTGCAAGGCAAATTGTAATTGGGAAGGTAGTAAATGCAATTTGTCGTAGCTGTATCTAAGCCGCGTTGAGTAACTGAATAAATTTGAATATCAAATCCGTATTATTCCAAGACGTAGACGGCCCACCGGGCCCACTCTTTCAAATTAGAAGAGAGGATTGCATTGACCAGCGAAGCGGGCTACCTTTCTAGTCTCTATATTACTGGCCACTTTGTATGTTAATTTAAACCTTGGCGCGCTCATTTCACTATAGCCGATATGTAGTATACTCTTTCACTATATAGCCAAGCAAGCTGGTGGTATATACACTATACACCAAGCAAGCAATCCGAGAAGAGAAGCAGAGCGAGCTGAGCGAGCTGAAAAAGCTCTCCTCTGCGACTGAGTTTCAGCTCGCTGTGCTTCTTGGCTGTGTACCAACTGCTTGCAGTCTACTGGAAGCTTATTGTCAGTAGAGCGCACAATATAAAGTAATTTATTTTAGATTAGCGCTTAAAAGCATTAATCATAACTAGTAACAGCCCTGTGCTTCACAGGGACAATTACATACTTGGAGAGATGGTAGTGTGAGTGTGGGTGTAGAGGCTAAATGTCTTAGGAATCAAGCCAAGTCGTGGAGACCTAAATCTTTCGCGCTTATTTTAACAGTAGCGCGCGAAATTTTAATAGCCACAAACTCCATGCCTAGGCTATTAATTTATAAGGATTATTATAAACTTTAGCCATAAATCATAAAGTGTGGATTAAATTAAGTCTGGTAGTGAGAAAAACTACGTTCGGTTACAGCACTGAAGAATTTGAGGAGAGGAGAATTTTAGTGACTGAATTTTGTACACATAAGTGTGGGATTCCTATTAGGAAAAAGCAAATGCAATTTGTGGAAACTACTTATTGCTACACTTTATACTCACGTCACTTGAATTCTCAAATACTGTATTGCTGAAGCTATTTGCTCACTACTTTTTAATTACAAGCCTTAACATTCACACATTTCATCTTTGTATCCCCTATAAATATCATTAGGCAATGAATATTAATTGGCAATTCTCAAGTAATTGCCCCTGTGAAGCACAGGGCTTTTACTAGTTATTATATAACGACAACATTCTGTGCCTTTGGGGTGAGGGGGAAGAGTCGAAAGTATTACAGAATCTTAAACCTCGAAACCTCAAATTATCGCGTAGCGATGATTTTTATGGTGGGTAGAATTAAGCTGGCGGTTAAGTATAGAAGAAAGATAGCGTCAGGTAATGTTAGGGAAATCCCGAGCAGCTCACAGGACGGACTGACAAAAACATCAGTCCGGACGGATTGGGAGTGGGATTGGGATTGACTATTTGAATGTGCAGAGGGATTGAGACGGAGTGGGATTGACGCAAATATGTGGAAAACTGAGTGGGATTGATGATCAGAAATTATACCACATTAATTCAATTAATTTAGTTAATTAAATTAAATTAAAGTAATTAGAGGCGCTTTTTAAAATTGGCGCGGTATGTACGCATGCGCGCGCAGCGCGTGAGATTGAGTGGGATTGACTATCAGGAGTGTGTGTGTGCATCAGAGAGATTGGGAGTTTTCTCTATGGTACATAGAATGATTGGGACGGAGTGTGTAATGAGGTATCGAGATTGAATAGGGATTGGGATTGTAAGAAGAGGGATTTCCCTAACATTAGCGTCAGGGAGCAAGATGAGATTTGGAAACGGTAAACGCAATGAACCGCATCAATGTTACACACACTATCTTATAATTCATTCATTGTCATATATAATTTAATTTAAATCAGGTCTGGTCATGTGAATCAGCATTTAATTCCTTATTTTTGGTATTCTTAATGTATTTTTTCAAGAATTTAAATCTAGGTATTTTGAAAAAAATATCTGTATTCCAATTAGTATCCAAAGTATATGCTTAGGTATCCGAAAAATCCTGACATATTGAAGTTTATCACTTAAATTCAAACAACAAAATTTTTTCAACAACAGTTATTTCTTAGCCATTACATGATTTTTTTTAAATTACTCGTTGGAATACTTTGGGAGTACGTTTGACTCCACACTCCACAACATGACGCAGAGCAACGACATTAATTGTTTTATGGAAACGAATTCGCTGCAATCTAGGCAATCAATTCATTTGTAAGTAATTTTCTGATGTAGAAAAAATGGATCTAGGTTTTTCAGGGGAAATAGCATGCAGCCCACTTCTCAAACAATTAATGTAGGCATTTTTACTACTACAGTATCACTGGAAAACGGTGAATCAACAAGTCATATGCGGTTATGTTACTTGTGTAGATTAAGAAGTCATGCCTTTACAAAATGGTCTGGCATATCCCCTGGCTTCTTTGCATTCATAATTACCGAATTTAGATATTTTCTGACTTAAATTTAGTTGTAAAGTTACGATATTTTTCGGGGCTCTAGTACCTCCAGGTAATAATATTTAACATCTAAAGTATTTGAATTATATTGGAATTTATAGAAAATATTTGAATAAACTGGAGTGGAATTTTAATTTTATGAAACAAATCCTCTCTACTAAGTTGAACGAGTGGATAGTGATAGTGTCCGTGATGGTAAGAATCAAATATTCGCGCGGTCTAGACGCATTGGCGACCATAGAACTGCGCAGCTAGCTATTGCATGTAACTATTTACTTACTGTCATCGCAACTTACATTTGCCTTGCTTAGCCAACAATAGTTGGCTGTGCAGTGCTATATATTTGAATTGGGATTGGAATCCGTTAGGATTAATCTTAGTCGGAATTGTATTCATATTTTTCGAATACTTCAGCCCTGGTTTAAATACACAATCAAACCTAAATTATCAAACTACGTGGGGTTGGAATGCAGACAAAAAGCAGGACAGGTATGGTTACCCAGCACCTTAACGAGTTGAGGATGATGGGTAATAAAACCGTGTAGAGACGGTTTTTATAAATTCCTCGAGCAACCCTTTTTATTTTAAGGGATTATCCGCGAAGTACAGGGGAAGTGTGGGTCCTTGCTCCTTCTTTATTATAAAAATGCAAAATAAATAATGTAAATGGATGGAGTGGATAAAATTTCCGAAGAAAGCCAACCAAAAACTAACAGCCTTACAGAGGCAAAAACCAACGAGGCAGAGAACATGGGATGGAAGATGGGATTGACAACAGTTCTAGAATCCAGTGTGTGCTGGATTCTCATCTACGTACCAAAAGCCTTGCAGGAGGTAATGGTAAAGGACGGGGTGAACGGAGGGAATGGTTTTTTAGTTGTCTCGCGCATCACGAGTCATCAACAAAAATGGTTGGATCAACACAATGTGTATTATATATGGAATACACTCCTGTAGTTAGGACTGCAAATTAATTAGTTTTCGGCGGTAAATAAAAATAAATGGTCTGAAATAGTAAACGTTTACGACACGACATGGCTTATATAAATCAGATTTTTGAAATCAGTGAAAACGTACTAACAAATAAGGTTAGAGTGATCCTTGCTCTTAAATTGAAATCCTAACTTGTCGGAAAATAGGTAAGCCTCATCAGGGGTCGGATTTTTGTGGGAAGACGGGAAGATTCTTCTCAGGGAAAAAAATTTCTAGCAGGGAAAATCTCAAAGGGAAGGGATTTCCTTTTATTAACAGGGATTTTAAAAATCGTTGACCTTTTTTTGACAGGGATTTTCAAATTTGTTGGCGTGTTTCAGGGGAATTTGTTATTCAAACGGATTTTTAGATTGATTGGCCTAATTTGGCAGGGATTTTACGTCTTGTAGGCAATTTGTTTTGCCAACAGGGATTTTGAAATTCGTTGACCTTTTTTTCACCAGAAATTTTTTAAATCGTTGAGGGCCTCCCAGCAGGCAGATAATATTCAGCAGGGAAAATCAGAAATGATCTTCCAGGGAGATTTACAAAAATCTGGCCCCTGGCCTCATAGTGGTTTAATCAGTGAAAAAAGGGTGACGGTTGTAATCAGGTTTCTAAATAGAAAACCTGAGGTGGCCAAACTAGCTGAAGGGTACATTTTAATGAATCCGTGTAATCTGCTGCGATTTTCGAATTTTGACATGGAACTTTGGATACAAATGTATGTACAATATATGGTCTCTGTCTAACGTTTGGCCACAATCTTTTCGAAACAATGGATGTAAACAAAAGGGACTATTTGTCGTAGCTTAGTTATTATGTGTGAAGCGGTCGTTGCTTACAATTAGTTGCCGTCCTCCGTCAGCGTTGCTTCCTCTCCTAATCACACATGCAGAACTATTGAAAGACTGTGGTACTTAAGTATTAGTGTGAACAGGATTCAAGCAGTTACTTATTTACGTTATTAAATTTCGATGCTTTAAAATAGAAACGTAATTGCAATGTTGCACTGGATTACAACTCCTGTTTTAGTATTTATGTAGTTGACCTCCCCTGCAAAATAGTTGGCAAGGAATTAAGGACCAGAGGGACATGAAGTAGTGGGGAAAAGTAGCTGTGTGTGAGGAACCCGTCGCAGCGTTGCTTTTTATTACATTGAATTTACATACTTTTTTGAACATAATACTAATTACGTAATGACCTATGTAGTACCTTCCAAAACCATTCATAAAATCTCTGAAAATCCCTCACTGAAAAAAAACTCGAAACAATGTGAAAAACCTGTTGTTTTGAGATATCTTTCCAAACGTTCTTTTTATTCCCTAGACAAATTTGAGATAGATCATTTTTTCCAAATGTAAATACATCTCCCGAAAAAAAGCCTAACAAAAATCATAAAACCCGCGTTTTCTCCCTACATTATGCGTGAATTTCAAAAATTCCAACGCCAAATTTGTTTTTCTTGTACCAGCTACCAGCACATGCTAAAAAATCGTCAATAAACTCCGACATGCGGTGGTGGGTACTACAATCTGTCATTAAAATGAACCCAGGAGCGAGACTGACTGTGAGTAAGCGCAAGTGAGAAAGGTAAGTTCTCACGCGAACCTCCTGTCCACAATTAAAATTTCATACTGGTGAACTTGACCTTTGAGTCAAAGGTGGGCGCATACCCTACATGTATGCCTACAAGTAGGCAAAATTGTAGGCTATGCTCAAATTTTCACATATTTTGTAGGCATTTGTATGTAGGCTGTATATTTCGAGGGAAAAAAATATGCAATTTATGTATGCTGGGAATAATCAGTACGTACCTACATAAAAAAGGTAGGTACTTAAGCATGAAAATGTATGTATGTTTTTTCGAACCTTTCGTATTCAAAAACGCTGAATAAAAGCCCCATCTACACTTTCTTTCACATATATACATATGTTTTGTTACTTTTGTTTACGTGCTGCAGTGCAAACGATTTCAATTCGTTTGCAGTAATTACAATGAATGATTGCATAATTTCATTTTAGTTATGCAGGTATGAATCAGTTACGACAAAGAGGTATGTTTTTGTAGGTAGGGACAAATCTCGGGAGCAGAGATGCGCATCCACAGTTTCGTTTCGTTACGTTACACTATTACGATAGGTTTTAAAATTGTCGTTAATTATCATTACATTACTAAATATCGTATGAAAAATTCAGCGTTACCGTTCCGTTACTACAAGACAACGGTAATACTCCAGCGTTAATTTTCGTTACCATTAAAAAATATAAAATAGCCGTTACTTTCCGTTATCGTTGTCCGCTCGTTATAAACTAAAATGTCAAACAACTAGTGTTGCCAGACGTACCTGGTATGCAGAAAATGTAGCGAAAAGGCAATTTATAGTTTCTGTGTACTTCTTGATTCACCTGCAATGTGATCCGCATCCCGACTACCCGGTGTGGTAATCTGAACATTTGTCCTTTTTTCAAATTCACTTTTCTCCTTTTACTATATAGCAGCAGTATTCTCCATGGTTAGTTCTTATCTACTAACTCTACGTTAGAACCAAAACTTAATTCGTAAGCCGATCACACATCGTTTTTTTAGCAAAAGCGTGTGGGTTGAGCAAAATAAAGGGTCAAAAACTTCCTATTGGAACTTTACCATGTTTTCAATAACGTACATAATGATGCTCAGGGATGAGGGTGTCCACATCCAACTAAAGTTTTAATATGTATATCCCCCGTTTATTTGCATGCACAGTTACTCCAAGCAAAGCCAATAATAGATGTCAATGCGTAATGCAAAAATAAATATGTACATGCACATATTTATTTGATAGCGTTGCGTTACGTTACAATATCGTTTTGTTTGCACACGCTGGAACGCTAGTTATTCCTATAAATGTTTAGCACACCCTAGTTCCGTTACCGTTACGTTATTGCCTGCTCCAAATATAGGCCGTTACGTTAAAAAACGGCGTTATTCCGTTATTGTTGGGTAAAAGTAACGTAACGGGCGCATCTCTGCTCGGGAGTGATGTATGTAGGTTGTAGGTAGGGTCAACTCTCGGGTGTGATTTATGTAGGCTAAAATGTAGGTTGTACGTAAGAACCTAAAAATATGTAGGCTTTAAGGTATGCGAATACTTTGTCCATCTTTGCCTTTGACCTTCAATATCTCCGACGATAACTACACGTCAGCGAGCAATCATTCTTTCAGATTCGTGATCTTTTCCTTTAGACGAATTCTCTAATATGGACCCAGATATTGAATTTACTTCGTCAGATATACACTCTCCTTGACCTTAAAATCACTACACATCCAGATTCTTACAAATTTAGACTTTCTATTCACAGTAAACCCAGTGGCACTTACAATTATTCATTTCTATTTAACTCGTTCTGCCCCAAAACCAACCACAATCCATTCGGTTTTAATAATTCTTACACATATTCGGAGGACTTGAAGCGATGGCGCTGATTTATTTAGCCAATGTTCGATTTGCAATTTGTTTTCCACAAAAGGGTCATCCAGACTCAATCCTCGGGGTTACTTGAAGTCTCTACCATCTCTCGAATTTCTGATTTGCAAAGATCGCTTCAACCTCTCAAAGGATAATTATTGGAAACTTCCTTTAGTGCTACCCCAGTTACTCCTTATCGGCGAGGCTCTCCAGAATTGCTTGCGTCTAAATCGTCATACCTGGTCGGATATCCTACTTCCCGAATGTTCCCAAAAAAATTAAATAAGCTCCTTCAACTCTAACGTCTTCATTGGAGTGGTTGTATGGTACCTATTTAAGGATCGATTAACAAAATAGCCCTAGGGGTCCATTTTCTTTTGATTTCAGGAGGTCGTTAATGGGAAACTTGGAAGGGACACATGCCTGTTGGCGACATCCTGTATTCACTAACAACATTGAACATACTATGCATACCCAATATCCAAATAAGTACGGCTGTTGATGCTGCGGCATTGTTGTACATTCATCATCGCATGTGCTATATCGCATATGTTTCAATTATTCAAGTTTCAACCAATATGCTATTTTCGTCTCGTCTCCCATTAAAGGACTAAACACCAGTGGCGCTTTGAAAAGTACGAGGCAAATGAGCGGAACTTAAAAATACTCTTATTACGTTATTACTGTCCAAGGTCTACTTTAACCCCGTATGAATAATGGATGTTTCAGACTAGACCTTTCCACTGGGTTTAGGAGAAGTGTGATTGTGGGGTATGAGAAAGAGTAAAAAAATAACAGATTATGGGCTCACCGTTCAACTGTTAAACAGTGGGTGAGGAAGAGTGAAATCGTGAAATGAGTGAATTTATTAGGATTGGGACGTAAACAAATACAGAAGGGAAATAAATCTGGCTATTAGAATATTGGAGGAGAAGGCCTGCTTACAGTGCTTACATTATAGGTAGGGAGATATGAGCGATATCAGCATGCTTTGCCTCATTCACTCATTGCCTGTGCTGAACTGTGCTGTGGTTGGAATGTTATGTATGCCTAAAGGGTTAGTAGTGTTAGTACAGTTAGTAGTGTTTCCCTCGTCGTTTTTCCTATAGCGGTCTTGAGGGTTTTCTATTCGTTGGGGCGGATGGATTCACGTTTTGAAAAAGAAGGTCTGACTATAGGCCGTTGTGTGATTGAAGAGGAGATTGGTCTCGGTAGGTGGGTCTTGCTTTTTCCACGTCATTCTACTTCTTGCTCAACATTTTTTTCACCTCAATTAAAAATACTTTTTCTACTGCAGCAATTATTATCCCATTTCAGAATTAAAATACACTTGACGATTCTTTCATAATACGCTAACTTTTATTAGCAACTCTTGGTTTTTTTCAGCCTGCTCTTCGTATTTCCCATGAATATTTAGTTTGTGTGAATACTTTGCTTGATCCCATTCCGAAGGCACCTTGTCACTTGTCGTTAAGTAAGTATGTACAGAGGATTTTTTTTAAAATCAGGCATTTATGTCCCCTCACTTTCACTTTCATTCGAGCAGACTTGGTAAATTCTTCAAGTTGATTACTCTTCTATTTGCATACTTGACGGACGACACCTTACAAAGTGCCACATTTTACACTTTTTTTTACCCATTTCCATTCCTTTTATAAATTTCCTTCAACCTTACTAGCAGCCCTTACGCTTACGGATTAGGACCAACCACCTCACGGCGGAAATTATGTGGAAAGTACGGGAATTAGCTGATAAAGTGTAAGTCATGTCAAACATATTTTTCACTCTCAATACCTTTCAATTCTAAAGTTCTAGCTTATTTTGGTGTACCAATGATTAATAATTATCACAATTTATGTTTGTTAGTTAGTTGTGTAGCGTCTACGAACGATTAGTATGCTGATGGTTTTACAAAGCCTTTTTTAAATTACTACACGCTTCGTTTAATGTTCAACAATAGCAGCAGTTTTGTCATTTGTTTGACAATGTGAACTACATATTAAAACTTATTATAAGCCTTTCATTGCAGTTTAAATGTACGTATCTGATTCCCTGGATTATTGCGGCTTTCGAAAATTGCCATAATTAGTTTCATTTTTATTTCAGGACGAATGTCGTCATGAATTATACTGAAATAGAGGCCAAAGTACGAGAAGCAACTAACGATGAAGCTTGGGGACCTACAGGTAGATTTTAAAAGTCATATCCTAAGAACCTACAATTAATAAAGGATTATATGGATTTGATTGAAGTATAATTTATTTTCGGATATCTTTTAAAATTGATTACAAGCTTAAGTACTGTAGATCTTGTTACAGTAATGTAGCGTTTTGAGTTATTTTGTGCTTTTCTTGTTGGGAACTATTTAACGAGGGGATCTCAGACAAGCTGTTTCTAAAATTACTATTTTTTAATTGGGAATTTTCGTATTGCAGGAACCATGAAGCATGAACTGTCTCAAGCTACGTTTAGTTATGATCAATTCCCAGAAGTCATGGGTATGCTTTGGAAGAGAATCGCTGAGAATAAAAGAAGTCCGCGGAGAATTTACAAGGTAGATAAAGAGTTCTAAAACTGGAGCGTAAACAGTTGCAGGAACTTCATATTTGAACTGTTTAGTCGTCAGTAATCAATCAACACGATATTTGATGATTTCAGAGTTTATTGTTGCTACATCACTTGCTTTTGAATGGGTCTGATCGTGTTATACGAGCCACGCAGGACCGTATTTATGAACTGAGGAGCTTAACTGAGTATCATGTCGTGTATGAACCAGGCTTCTCAATCAATTCCATCATTCCTCCTGAAGTGACAAAAGACGGTGAAATGAATGTTCGAGTGAAGGCTAAAGAAATTGTAGAACTTGTGCAAGTAAGAATCATATTTTACAGTAGAAAATTATAAAAGTAAATAATGTTTATAATCGATAATGTTTAGAAATAAGTAATTGGATCAATAATATTTTTGCTGCCCCCCAGGACGAAGAAAAATTGAGAGAAGATCGAAAGAAAGCCAAGAAGAATCGCGATAAATATGTTGGCATAGGGTCCGATCGAATGATGTCAACCTCAAGATGGGGATCTACAGGTTCTGATTTCGATGATGTAGGAGAAGAGTTAGGGTAACGATTTTACTGCCGTAGTTAAATTAAAGAATTTTATTTTTAATTATTCTTCAATATCCGTCAAAAGTCTAAAAGTTTCACAAAATAATTGACAGAAGACCGAAATCTCCCCAATTTTCCACTCCATCGCCAAAAAAAGATTCTACAAGAAAAATAGTGTTTAACGAAACGAAGTCATCCAACGGAGAAGATGATTTTAATCCAAGGGAAGGAGAAGATTTCGGAGATTTTAAAACTGCTTCGTCGTCAAATGCTGCTAAAGTTACTGCAGGCGGCGTTGGAAGTGGAGATGACTTTTTTGCAGTCGATTTTCAAGCAGCTTTTGGTGCAGGTGGTACTAGTAGCAGTGGTGGTAGCACTGCTCAATCAAAAACACAACCATTGATTGGAGAAGTGAAAGCACTATCGTTACCTACAACTAATCCAAGCTTAAGTTTACCGCTAACTACAAATGAGGCAACGAATTCGGATAATCAGATGGACTTGCTGGGGCTAGGTGGACTTGAGTTTAATAATTCGGTATTAAACCCTACAACGGGAAATGTGATAAATGAACGATTAATACCGGATAACTTGCAACCTATATCGCAGCAAAACCTGCATTTACAAAACTTTCATAATAATCAACAGCAGCAGCTATTTCAGCAATCGTTTGATAGTATTCTCCAACCAGTCATGAAATCCAACGTCCAGTCAAATAATATCAATAACAACTCTGCGATTCCAAACAAGCAATCTACTTCTTTGCAGGTTGGCTGTGCTATATTTGAAGGATTAAAATATTGGTTTTGTATGTGTAGCCAATTCAATGGTATTTTGCACTTTATTTTACAGGGAACAACATGGTCTGATTTGAACTTTTCCATCGATGATCTTACTATTAATCCCGCATCGAGAAACCAAACTAATAAGCTTTCGATGAACCAACTGAAGTCAATGAATAAGTAGGATTTGGACGCGAAGAATCGCAAAAATTCACAAGTGTTTACAGCAGACGTATTATTAGGTGCTCAAAATATAAACCAAAAATAGCCAATTCGTGCCTTAAGGGGGAATTGATACTGTATACACCGTAACTAAATTTTAAGTTCCATCCACTTTAATTGTTGTGCAATAAGATGTTCGTCGTTCCATTCGCGCAGATTAAGTTAAGAAAAGTAAGAAATTAAATTGTTCTTTCTAGTTCATGTTGAAAGGTGATGGGGTTTTTTATATCGCAAAATGTAAAACTGGATAAACCTAAGCGATAATCAAACAAAATGTTGTCAAGTTGGAACCATTAATTTGTTTCATTTCACAGTGTTAGTACGTGAAATGATATTTTCTATACCGAAAGATTGTAAGGAATTGTAATAATAGTAGGTTGGCGTAGTGCTACATTTTATCAGGTAGTTTTGGGGCAGCAAGCATGTAATGCAATACATTTTATTTTGTAGCGCTTTTAAATATTGTGTCGTCGCATAAAGTGCAGGCTTTTACTTATATTTACTGAAATTATTACGAATTTCCTGTTTAAGCTTTTCAATAATTTCGGGTTCGAATAGTTTCTAAAATCCTTATATTTTTAAATGTTTACAATTTTTTCCTAGATAATTTTGAAATTACATGTTTTTGAGAAGATCCTACGAAATTCAAAATGTTCTGATCAAACGTTTGTCTTCCATAGACCCTCTTCTCTGTTCGTAACTACCTTTAAGAGAAATAAATAAATAATGATTCCTTTGATGTTCAGAACTTAATATTAATATTATCGAGGTTATAAATAATTATTTCTACTACTATTACAAAAATTTAGGCCAAACTGGAATGCACGTTGTAATTCCGGAAGTATTACTTATAGAACCAAGTTCAGTACCTCATTTGAATCGTCGTGCTGACCTTGAATTAAATTTTGATTTTGTGAGATGGGTTTTCAAAATTTTGGAAATGCATTGCGATACGATTTTCGCTTGTGTGGGAAAGTCAATTTTTTGCGGAGAGTCTCGTGAATAATAAATCAGCTACTAACAAGACCTGCCAAAACGTTCTGTGATTCTAGAGTAAGTAAACTTGACTTTCTTGTTAGTCACTAAAGTCCCTCTCACTACCCGTAAAAGCTTAGTTGCTCATGTGTCTACGGTTTCCATTTGTACACCAAATGCGGGTACGTAAAATCACATATGCACCTCTCCGGCTCTTTTATTTTTGTTCCATATTTTATCTACCAACTACCATCTGTCTACCACCTAATACAACCCATCCATTCATCTAACGCCCAACCTAAACCTAACCTAACAAGAAAAACTAAAAATGTAAGTTTTGTGAAATGAGCATTAAATAGACATTAACAATTACGAGTGAGCATAATCAAAGCATCAAACCTAACCTAACCAAACAAGCAAATCTTGAACCGGTGTAGTCAATTACTTTCCAACTTTATAACGATACATTTGATTTATAAGTCACGGAAAACATGTGTATATTTAGTGATCCTAGCTACATCAGGTCAAAAGTTGATGCCACCTATAGTTTTCCATAGCGCTTTTTATTGTCTATACCGTTTGAAGATTTTACTTTTTTTGGTTAGGTTAGGTTTGCTGCTTGACAAAAAGTAAAATCCGGAATCTCTGATTATACCCTCGCCCTCAACTGTTAATGCCTGTTTGGTGGAAGATCATTTATTTAGGTGGTAGACATTTACGTGGTAGATATTTTTGTGGTAGATATTTGGGTGGTAGATATTTGGGTGGTAGATATTTGGGTGGTAGTTATTTGGGTGGTAGATATTTGATTGGTAGATATTTGGGTGGCAGATATTTGGGTGGTAGATATTTGGGTGGTAGATATTTGGGTGGTAGTTATTTGGGTGGTAGATATTTGGGTGGCAGATATTTGGGTGGTAGATAATTGGATGGTAGATATTTGGGTGGTAGATATTTGGGTGTCAGATATTTGGGTGGTAGATATTTGGGTGGTAGATAGATGGTGGATGGGAAATGGGTGCAACAACGTATGTACCACTACGTATATTTATGGGGTGGTATATGAATTCCGGTGCAGAGTAAAACTAGCTGTAACGTATACGTAAAGCTGCTCCATCCAAAAGGGCCTCCTATCCTTAACCCTTAAGCTCCCCTTATCCCCAAACTAGAAAGCTACTTCTTTCCTAAACGCAGAGGTGCGGAAAATACATGAAATTTATTATTAAAATACAAATATAAAGCACAAATACTAGGAGTAACTTAGTTCCGATACAAAATAAAATACAAGTATCTGGAGTAATTTTAACAAGTTACAAAATAAAATACTTTGCTTCCAGCAAAAACCGGAAATACGAAATGAAAATGCCGTATTTGAAATACAGAATACATACATATTGAAATACTTTCAGATTTATTCTATAATATATATCTGAGATGTATCTGTCCCTCAAGTATAAGTAATTCTCTCGAAGTATCTTGGATAATTCGGCCAAATAAGTCGATATCCAAAAATTATACAAGACAACAGGCACGTTATTATAGGGTTGTACATTCGTGTACATCAAATTAACCTGACTCTAGATACAGAATATTTTCCTTAAAACGAATAACCTTGTAACTTGCAACTCGTGGGTAATTTATTTACGGATTTTATATTCGCGTCACTAATTGAGCTAACGTTATAGCTCTTATATCCATTGAATTTTGTATTTATCCAATAAGTAAGCACTTCAAACCAACCAAGTTTGAAGAATTGGCTTAAGTAGAAATTTTTGTGCTGACAACATACGAAATGCAAAATACCTTTTTCAAAATACTATTTCAAATACGATATTTCCAAATATGCCACACCTCTTCCTAAACGCATTAAGTTTCACCTTCACCTGTTTTTTACACGTTAGGTCCACCTCTTAGTTATCTAATGGTCTCCTCCCGTCTTTCGCGCATAGTTTCTCGGATTCGTAGGCTAAACAGCTCATGCTTTTTCGAATATCGAAGCTTATTCTCTCCATAACGCATAAAGTTTCCAGGGTCCGTATTCTTAACCAAAGCGCACAAAGCTTCACTATTCGTAGTCTACAAAGCTCCTCCTATTCCTAACGCATAAATCTCCCTCTTTCCGTGGCATACGCACGCACGTCACTGAAACTTTAGAAGAGTACGGACCAGGGTGCCCAGATTATTGGGTTCTCAAATCAGGACCTTATTAAGTTTTTTAAAAAAATCCAAAATCAGATAAGTTTGAGTTCAATTTAACTACCTACTTGTGTTTGGCTTGTATATACCTATATGTATGTATATGTAAGAAAACTTGCTGAATCTAGTTTCAAAATTTATAATAAGCTCCTCCGTGACATAAACCACAATTACCCTGGTTTCTTCCTGATCTTGAAAAATATCTAACAGAGTATCTTTAGGTGCGTAGAAAACGTTTCTGTTTTTTATTTCTTCCATCTGATTCTATCCAAAGGTAAAAATAGTGAGATATTATTTTCATTCAACTTCTGAAAGATTTAAATTGTAAAATTTTTATTATGATGGGTACAATATTGTCGATATTTTGCTCGTAGGTACAGAATTAATTTCGCGGAATATTTGAGTAATTTAAAATTCGCTCAAAATTTTCAAAACTATTAAAAAATTTTTGAATATGTAGGATAATAAGCACAACGAAGGTGAAATAATGAGAAAATTTGAAAAATTATTAGATTTTTTACATTTGGTTGGCGTGCCTACGCTGATTTGCGGCATTCTAATTATTTTTTTCCAAAATTATTCAAACATTCCGCGGACACATTTATTCTGTAACACCTTTGAAAAAGTCAATGATATTGTGCCCACCAGATTGTAAATGTTTATCGTTGTTTGAAAGCATTGTTTCAACATCTTAACTGAATTTTTAAGTTTTTTAAAAATAACTGAAATATACCTAATGATAATACCTATAATGTCTACCATGCTTGAATCACGAAAACGCAACCGAAATCGGTTACATCGTTCTCGACTTATTTTGTTTTTCAAAAAAAAAACTTAAATTGAACGTATATATGTCGGATAGTATGAACACATGTGCAACTTTCACCATAAACCGTGTTCTATTTGTGCCCTGCACTTGTCTACCAAAAATCAGAGAATTTCAATTACATATGGACGTTATTTTACAGGGTTCCTGTGAATCAACTGCAGATATAATACACGGTTAATGGTCATTATAAGTCCACACTACAGAACTGTTCCGTACAACCGCGGTGTCGATTAATAGCGAAATTAAACTGTTCAAAGTTAAACAATTAGAGCCAGTTTTCACGCAGGGCAGCAGTTAGGTTCATATATATATAGTTTCTATTAGTATTATGATGGACTTTATGATAAATACATATTTTAGTCACTTTACTCCAAAATGTTACAAAGTGGTATTTTTCTCAGCTAGTTTGAAATCAGGACTAAATTGAAGCTCATCAGGTCATCAGGTGACCCTAAGTCAAATCAGGACAGTCCTGATCAAATCAGGACTTATGGTCACCCTGGTACGGACTGAAAGAACATGGACCATTTCAGAAGCTGATGTAAAGTAATTTTAAAGTGTACAGCATCAAGTTTAGCAACAGGTCCTCAGCTTCCTCCTTGTATCTTCCTGCTTGTTCACATATACATATGTATCCCCTTACAAAATGTTACAAGAATTATTATTACATACTCACATAGTCTCATATACATATGCTGATTAAACTGAAGTTGAAACATCGCAGCATCAAGGAGATAATATATTTAAAAAATTTGTCATAAAAATCGTGGAAACTAATTCAATAATCAATCACTATTCCCATGTGAGCATTACCATGATGTTTATGTGAGCTTGATTAATAATAAATCATTTCAGTTTGGTATTTTAATTTGTAGGTTTATTCAAAAGATTATTCAAATATGCGCATGTTAGTCTTCAAGTAACGTGATGTCTGAAGTCTGAATATGTATTTAACGTGCAACTTGAGCAAAACATTTTTTCATGCCAAGTATCACCAACGATGTGAGTGACACAAGGTTAACTAATTCTGACGACAGCAGGAAAATCATATAGGACATATTATTTGATATTTGCCACTGCTGACTGTTTTCAGAGATTCACATGTGCGCTTCACTTCTAGCCAACGAAAGAATATACATATAGGAAGAATCTGACAATCATTATAATAGAAACTCGTGGTTCATATTTATTAGCGCTAATTTGTTTCGAATGTTATTGAGTACAAGACCAGAATTATTATTCTTCTTAAAAAACAGTACAGTTTTACAGATTTTTTTTTTGCTTGTAGTTAGTTTTAGTGGAGGTTTAATATGCATGCGGTACAATTTATTACAACCACGATGTATGTTAAAAGTCTTGTCTTTCTATCTGTATGCCTCAACATCGACTAAATCCCAATTTTTCTTAGTTTTAATAATTTATGCTTACCATTTACAAAACCCGCCAGATCTTATTTAATGTGTAGTATGTGGTAACAGTTTGAAATTAACTTAGAATCGATTGGTCACTCGATGAACATTTTGTTACATTTAATACGTTTGTACTCAATGCATTTTGTGGGGTAAATAATTGCTACGCAGGTAATACTCCTATACAGGTATCCTCTAATACCTTAGCATTAATTAGTCACAATAATACTGGAATCATTTAACATCCTATTCGTTTGCCTTGCTCCTTCAAAACGGCTACAGCTGCAGCTATTCCTAGCAATTATTATTATGTTTCCTTATTTTTATGCTCATCTATTGACAAGGTATACCGAGGAAGAGTCGCAGACATGCGTTTTTGGTTTTAAAGGCTATCATTCCAAGTCTAAAATTTACTGTTTCAGAAAAAAGGTAGTCATTACTTAGCAGTATAATGTATTTTTAAGGAAATTATTATTCAACAATTTAAACAAGTAAATATGAAGAGGGGACATTTTTTCGCTTTAGGTGGCTCATAGGTAGCGTTATAGGAAGTTGTTTATAAATTCGTGTTCTTATCTGAATCAAATTAGTACTTGCATTTTACACATACAAAAATTGTTCGGATTCGCGAACTTTAAATGCATAAAAACATGTCATGTTGGATCGGACGCGCAGGCCGTTGAATAGACTCGCCAAATTAAAAATAATTTTACTACATGCAGCTACAATAATTACCTTACTGTAGTCATTACTGGAGTCTAAAAATGAAAAATAAAGGCCAAAAACTGAATACAGAAATAAAAAAATTATGATTTATTAGGGTTCTCCCAAAAAACCTCACTTAGTATTGAAATCGTATAATAATGCAAACGTCGTTACGTAACGTAAATAGGTTAACGGTTAACATTAGAGTAAAATGAACACGATCAAAACATAGGATTCGGATTACCTTTACACCTAGCAAGCATAAAAATAAAAGACTGGTACTAAAGTAAGTCTTCCCTGGTATGTGTTCAGCGCGTAAGCCGTAAATTGTTCAATAACGTATGACTAGGTAGTATAACTATACAAGAGTGAAATCTTAACCGTATAAGATCTTGGAAAAAGAATAATAATATTTTGTATAATTAGGTTGTTGGATCAGTAGAAATCATTTGATTCTAGGGTTTTACATTGTTTGCTTAGAGTCGCGTACTGGCCATTGTTGGGTCCAAGCAAGGTGTGACCCATGGCCCCTGCTTCGTACATCCTCCCTTGGTGGTGGTGGTGACTGCCGTATTCAATCTGTCTTGTTCCATTCCTGCAGTTTACATCAATAACAATTTAATTAATATTGCCAATAAGATTCGGACAAAAGTCAAAGCACATCACTATTATTTGCAACTACAAAGTATAAATGATCACTAACTACTTTCCCCCACCGCCACCTCTGTAAAATATAATAATTTGATCATGCAGAACAAAGTATAGACTAACTTATATAAAGCAGCATTACAACAGACAGAACAGATTATATCGCACAACAGAGAAACAAGTGTTTATGCTAATTTATTTCAAACTCGAGACACTTGCAAGAGATCACTCGAAATATTAAAATACAAATACATGCAGTTTGAACGTAAAAACTCATCGTCATCTTCAAAGTTTCATGAGACGTTATGAGAGCAGTAATAAAGCAGCTTATTCAAAAATATTCACCCGTAAAGGGTATATGTATACAGATTAGGGGTATTCGTTGTTATACTAACATAATGCAAAATCAAAAATGTTATGCAGTAAATCGATTCTAAGTTACTTTTAAGTAAGACAGTCTAAAGTATTTGCCAAGTTGCCTTTTTTGGTAGATTTTTACGGGCAAAATATTCCGTTGTGATACCCTATTTTAAAGCTTTGATAGGTTCATAGTTAAACTAAATACGGGACTATGTACATTCCCAGCCCATCACTGATTGCTACATGTTGAATTAAAATAAAACCAAAGTTAATAATTAAACTCATCTTTGTACAAGCCTGTTTTCATGGTTACATAATTACATATATACTAACTCCACGCGGGTTGTTAAACATAAGCTCTTGTAATTGAAAAAACTTTCTCGCATGAAACCTAGAGAATTTATCTATGTGTACTAGAGTAAATGACAGATACATGGTTGGTTGGAAGTAATACATCAGAAAACAAATTAGTAAAATAAAACTAACATATGCTTTCAATATAATGGATTATTAACGATTGAAATTTGAATATAAATAATTTGCCTTTTAAATAACCCCAATGAATTGGTGCCGTCATAGTCATCTTCTAAAACATTAGAAACGAGTAGTATAAGTCGTACGTATCACGAAAAGCTTGGTTAAAACAATAGGTATAGCGTCGGAGCTCTATAATAGGCAGTCGGTTAGTCAATGTCAATATCTACAATGATATATTTCGAATACCCTTTTTAATGCTGAAGAAGCAAAGTAAAGGTATACAAAGTTGCGAACTAAATGTAAAAATGTATTTAAATAGATTAAACGAATAAATACAGAGGGGTGGGCTCATGTTCCATCAGGGCAGACGAGCAAGACCAATCGTGCGTTGTTTGGTTAATTAAATAAGGATTCAACCCCGCGCCTCCAGTTCGACGTCCGGTACCAGTCGTATTTCTGTCACCGTAACCCGACGGTAGGAATGACACACACTCTTCAGCCCCATCATTCATACACTGCTTCCTGTAACAATATCTTATGGACATTATAAACTGGAAAGATAACTAAATCATCAAATAATGAACTGAGTAATATGTGCTAGATTCAAAATTTAAAATCAATAATTTACAATTAAAATATAAAATGTCATTAACTAATTGTTATTAGGATGTTTGACAAACCTCTTTTGAATATATATCCAAGTGTGAGAATCAAGACCCACAAGGAGTGTAAAAAGAAAAGCAGTAATAACGGAGGATAAAAGCAGGAAACTTAGACCGTATAAAGTAACGGTGCACAGTCCTTCCACTCCCTTCATCCAATGTCCATTAATAGGCTGGCAGTCTGTCCGAGTAGAGATCTGTAGTGCAATCGAATCCTTTTCGTCTAATCCTTACTATTTTCTTGTAAGCAATTACTTAAAGAGTTGCAAAGAGAAGAATGACTTACGAAAAATTTTAAGGAAACAGAATAACTTACATCTCCAACAATGTTTTCCAAATGGTATAATTCTGTGAAAAGCCCATCAATGACAGTCTCAACCTAGGTAAAAATCAATAAATAGTACTATGAGCCAACGTAAATGTAACAGTCAGCGTTACTTAATATACTAGAAACGAAAAATTGTGCAAGTATATACAAATTCGAGGTCAGGATGACGGTTCGAACGAGGTATTATAGTTGATTCTATATTTAATACTTCAGGAGTTACATCGCACATTCTACTCTACTGCTATAAATGTTAATGAGAAGGCAAGTGTACTGATAAACTGACTTATACAACAAAATGATGGGTCTATTATTTCTAACCCCGTTTGCCAACAGCAGCTTATTGTGCTAATGTGCTTTTTCTGATCAGACGAAACTCGCTTTATATCCAAGGTTTTTTACTGGAAAACTGTATATCTACATGTTCATAAGGTTAGAGTTAGACTCCAACAGTGAAACTAGTAATTCTTTGAGCTAATTGCATTTTCTCCTAATTCAATTAGAATTAAGCCTTCCCGACACTGTAGAATTGTAGGGCAATTACATGCAAATATTCTTTTGAGAACATCAGCAGAAAGCTGGGTTCATGCCTTATGCCACGCCTGATCATCATAATAACCTACCAGACCTAGTCTAGCTCCAGACGTTGAGCCGGTGAGATGAGTTAATTATCTATACAAACGTAAAAAATTTAATTTACTGTTGTACTGATGCTGTAATTTGCATGAGATGTAAAAACCTACAGCTAGACTAGTCTTCAGTTATAAGGAGTAGTTCTCTTCAGTAGTTCGAGAGCAGTTGCAAAAGAGCAGTTCCAGTGTACTAAATTATGATATCCGGAAAATTAATAACTGTTTGACGTAACAAGAATATTTATCTTTAGACCTAGATATATAAGCGAGTATAAAAACTTGTTTCTGAGAAATGCCTCCCGGATCCGCACATATGACAATTACGTTACCTTATCTCGAGGCTTGAAATACTGGATTAACTAATTCTACTTAAAATGCTGTAGTTTTTAAATCGTACAAAGTTACAACGAATATATTTTAAACCTACCTTTTCGCGATTGTACGAATATAGTGCAGTTGCAATTGTGTTGATTTGTTTCAGAGTATCCTGCGCCTTCTCTATTGACTTTTGCGCTTGAAGCAAGTTATCTTTGAAGGGATCTGTTTCCCGGTGCAGTGACTGGCAGTTAATGTAAAAATCTGATATTTCAGTTGAGATTCCACCATTTAGTAATTCTGAAGTAGCTGCACGATTTGGATTGATACAAATATCTGCAAGAGACTACAAAAGAAAATGGAATTAATAGCCATTACAGTTAGGAAACATGGGCGTGTACAGCTGGCCATAGATGACATAATTTCAGTCAATGTTTACACAAGCATTATAAAACTTGTCATAGAAATTGACCGCCAAGCAATTATTTTATTATGGACAAAATTCTGGAGCTAAAAGTACTTACGACAGTTCCAACAAGATACAGAGAGACAAGAGACCAGTTTAGTATGACTGCGATGAGACCCAACACTGAGAACCTACAGTAATAATTAGTATCATAATACACATTTACAATAGTGGACCATATACATACAAGCATTCGTATTGACATTACGAAGTCAACGGATATTGTATAGCAAAACTTACGTTATGAAACAACACCTGGAATGTCTCACGATAGCATAGAACAATACTACACAGAATATTATAAATATAATCAAGACAGTCAATGTGCTGGGCCACCTAAAAAGCAAAAATTATTATCAACACGCAAGTAAATGATACAACGAGTAGAACATGGGAGTAGTTATGCTAATTATAAGAACATAAGGCATTACGATTCGGAACATTACACCCCCTCACCTGATGCTTTCAATTAGTTGTATAATGTTATGAGCTCCGACATGTTTACCAACTTGACCAGTATTGGCATTTAAAATACTTATTTGCTCCAGCGTTTGAGTTATATTGCCCTCCATGTACTGCATATGAGCAAGCAGTTCGACGTGCATGCTTTTATTTGCCTGTGATACCAAAATAAAATTCGACTTAGAATAGTACCTAGTATCATATCTCCTACGTATGTACACTACTTACTCAGCAAATGGATAATTGATGAGGATCATAGCAAAATATCTTTCACTCACCAGTGGCCTTTCAAAGACGACACCAAGTTGTGACATTAAAGGGAAAACACCTCTTTCTATAGAAGCTTGCGCTTGTAGAGTCTGCAACAGTAAGTTCAATCATTTAAATATTTTTACATCGGTATTCATGTAAATGACTCAGAAATCTCACGATAGCCCATAAACAATAATAATTCTATTTCTATACCACAAATCTTCCTAAATATTTTCGGACCAGCTCGTTTATACAGAAGTAATTGAGTAACTCATGGTGCAAGTAATTTAAATACACGAACGATTTATACTACACATCATATCGAACGTTGATGACTTGTGGAGAAATCTTATGCCCCGGAAAAAGAATAAAATCACGTACCTGATTGGATACGACGACAAAATATAGCTGAATGTTCTTGAGTGAGGTAACGACAGTTTCAATTCCATTATGAAAGTCGTCATTACCATACAGTCCCAAACCGATAGATGCACTGTTAGGTAGGTAGGAAAAACATGTAGTCACACACGTCTCATCTCAATCAAATAATCTAATGCTCAGATGAAATTGAAGTCCAGCTTACCAAGTTGCCATTCCCAATAATCCGAGAATAATTTTAAG
This sequence comes from Allacma fusca, assembly GCA_947179485.1. Lineage (NCBI taxonomy): Eukaryota > Metazoa > Arthropoda > Collembola > Symphypleona > Sminthuridae > Allacma > Allacma fusca. The sequence goes on along the minus strand of OX359249.1, from coordinate 50,865,751 downwards.
ACAAACAAACGATCTGTCCCTTTTGGCATGTCTGTCACAACACCTCGTGAGTAGGTAAATTAGAAGAACGACTAGGATAAGAATAAGAATTAAAGCAGGGAATGACGCTAGGATACCCAAAGATTCCAAGTAGACTTGATTGTTGTAATCAAAGGTAGAGTTGACTTTATGTCCAGTAACATTTAAGTGAGGAAACCGATGAAAAAATCTAGCCAGAAATGGTGGCATGTGACTCTGGTGAACGGAAATCGACATCATGGTATCCTTCCGTTGAAGTTCTTACTCCGGCGGCACGACCAACCAAAAGTCCCTCAAAAAAAAATCTTAACTTATTTGGCACGAGTAATTATTAATCCAACCCGTTCCGTTTGTCAACTTGAAGAGTCCAGTCACTAACTATAGACGAGCACACGACAATGTGCTAGCACAGGAGAGAATACCTACCTTTTTTATTCAAATATTATTCGGGGTTTATCAGAGAAGAGAGCCTAAGCTCCTCTCTAGCAAAATAATCAAGGACTGTACTGTTAGTAATATACCAGTTTTCAGGGAATGAGAAAGGCCTACATTGTAAGATCAATAAATGCCACTCCTGGAACTCGGAGCGCAAGTCCTAGCCCTGTCCTACCGTCTTTAAGGCAAACGAACAATCATTTTTACCCCTTCAAATAAATTCACACCAAACTCTCCCACTGAGTTCTTCGACGGTGAGACATGAAATGAGTCCGGTGAGTAGTGGTCAGAGAGACAACATGTAATAATTCAATGTTTCCAGTCTTCAAAATATTCACATTATAATAGAAAATATTTGAGAGGAACAGTATTAGCGAAGACGTCTCTTCCTCTCTTCCTCTTCTGCTTCTCCTGTAACCCTACGGAATGGAATGAATGAAAATGTTGTTGTCGCGGGGGGATGTGGGAGCAGGGAACCAATCGCACAACTGTCCTACTGTCCATGCAACTCCCAACTCAACTCAAACCCTCACCCGCCGCACGCGAACTCATCTAGACGTACTTCGCATTCCCATTTCCCATGTCTCATCCATGTAAAATCATATTATTATGTATCTATATGTACTCAGTACTTTATGAATGGAGTACGAACTACGGACTGTATACGCCGTACGGAGTTGTCTCTCTCTTTCTCTTCTCGAATCAGTCCAATCTCGTCTCTCTCCTCTCTCGAGTCCTCCTATGCCTATCTCGTGGCTCTCTTATTATTCTTAAAATTAGTCTCTTCACTATTCCTCAGCTTTTATCATATAATCCTCTTCCTTTTAACATACTTATTTATAAAGATACCACAGCCCGAACAGTAAAATAGGAGGCCTCTATCATTTTTATTGTAACTTTTAATCCGGCCTGCAGAAAACCTGAGCTTAGCTTTGACATTATCCTTAACCGATTTAATAACCATTTATGTGAAAATAGCTACACTACAGGATAGAGACATATAGAGTAGTATAGGATGAGAAATGACACTTGCTGTGCGAAAGACCATTGTAGAGGGTGGCAAGCAATGACCCTCACTCTAGCCCACATACGGGGTAATACAAAATATTTCAATTCCCTTATGGCTTAGTAAATATTTTTCCAGATTTTTCAAAACATTGTGTTATTACACTGGTCCACAAACTCAGGTTATAGCGGTAGTAGTAGGAGTAATAGAGCGAAGTCAGGATTTTGAAAGTTTAAATTGTTGGCTCAATTTTCAAAATTTGTTTCCAAACAAGTTTTTACACTGTTGTAGGAAACATGGGATTTTTATTGAGCATTGTGGGATGACATGAACCTTGCAATTAAACAGCAAGGGTGGAGATACTCATGATTGAAAATATAAGGCATTAATGAAACAAAGAAAATAAATGAACACTTTCAAATCATTCAAACAAAACTACCTTAAAACTTCAATTCCGGAGACAACAATAATTTATTATTATTTTTGACTTGGAAAGATCATATTAAGCTCATGAATCCTCAAGACATTTTGGACAACCTCAGTGTTATGAAATATTTCGTGAACAGCAGAATATGAACAAATAGTCACAAAATCTATTTTTCTGTATCTTTGCTTCTAAAGATGAATTTCCTGAACCTTCCTGTCTGGTTTTACTGGCCATGTCCAACCACTTTTAGCGTAGAGATCTGTGATAGCTCCCTGGCAATCCCATGATACTTAGTATCAATGGCATCAAAGTATTGTTTTAAACAAATTTTGAACAAACAGTCTGCATTTGACGTTTCCCAAAAACAAAATTGAGCTAATTTTCACTGCCTTGGCCGCAATATCAGGAGTTTTTGGTAGCAAGATGAAACAAATTTTGGAAAATCTTTCTAAATCCTGGGGGAATTATACAATTTTCACAGTTACCCCTAATGTTGGGGAACAATCTGGGGGACTATTGCGCACCAGCATTATAGTAGGGAGTTATAGAGCAAGCTTATAAGTTTTATACGTGAGGGAAAGTGACGTAGTTGTCACGTGACCAGCGAAAATGACGTCACTTTGATGCTATAAGTTACATACGTTCTATAAGAGTACTCGCGCGGCAATTGTTGTACAAACTCCCTAGTGTGCCCGGTGCCGCATATTACGCTACATATGGTTAGGCCAGAAGCATAGATGGGCGTTTTTCTCCCCCTCTGCCTCTTTGTGCGAGGGATGGAATATAGCCTGCTCGCACTCTCTCTCGTCATCAATCGAGCGACACTTTACGGGTTGTCCTCGTCCTCTCCCTCGTGAGGGGCTACTTTTAAAATACACCCCTCTCCCTCGCACTCATGAGGGCCCTCGTTATTTTATATTACACGCAAATAACCCCCTACAATTTCCTACAATACATGTGCCTTCAAATAACTTTTTCGCGGACACTCGGTTAAAATATGACAACTTCAATATGTGTCGACATTCCCCCAGTTCTGAACATACGGAACTTTTGGATAGCTTAGAAAGTTTATAAAATTTCCTACAACATAACGATCAAAACAAATTTTAAAAAAATTGTTCTTGAAATAAACTACTGTATTCAAAATAAGGCCCTTAATTGGTGCAGGTTTTACACAGGTATTTGGGTACAGGTACATGTTATATTTCGTGGTTGACATAATTGTAAAAAGTATAAAAGACTTGAAAATTTACAATGTTTTTTCGATTTTGTCCTGAAAATAACGTAAAAAAACAAGTTTAAAATTCTAAATCAGCGGTAAAAAGTGCCTATCTTCCTTAAATTTTAATTGTCGGCAAAATGGATAAATATTCGGTAGTCAAACTACAATATTTTGTTATAAAAGACATTTTTGTTGTCATTGACAATAATTCTTCATTATAATCGATTCAGTAGCTCAGAAAATGACTATTATTGATCAAAGCTGTTTTCCACGTCTCCGGTTAATAAAGATTAGTCACAAATAGGTTCAATAACCTCAGACCAGTAATATTAATAATACGTATAATAATTAATAGTAGAGTCTGAAAACAGCATTAATCAAATATAAAGCCCAGGTGCCCGTGTTTACAAATGACCATGTCTCCCCGAAATCCTAAAATGAAATTTTTTTCTGGAGTTTAACATGAGAAATTTTAACCTAAGCAAGAGGACCTTTTACTTTAAAAAATTAAAACTGGGATTTTGCGCAGGGCCATAAACCATGTACCTTAGACGTTATGAAGTTGGTCTTGCTACACAACAATATATGTATGATTTTCGCATAACGATTAAGGTAAGAGGGTTATGAGGGCTTACATGTGTACTCTGCCTCGCCCTCTTTCGTTCACACCCTATTCATAGGTCCTCTCCCTCATGTTCATGAGGGCGCCTAAAATCAACGTGTACTGTACTCGCCATCCCCCTCGCAGTTTGTGAGAGCGATGACGAGGGAGAGGGCGAGGCATCCCTCAATCCGTCGTGAGGGTGCCCATGTATGGCCAGAAGCTCCAACGGAAACTCGTGATGGTTAGACTTTTCCCTTAAAATGTGCTCAAAACGTGTACCAAGTTCTATTGGTTAGGGAACGTCCATCAATGATGTCATGTTAAAAAAGGGGATTTATGGACCCAATGCCATAGGTGTCATCACGTGTCATCACTGACAAAACTGATGGACCCACCCCAATAGGTGACATCACCTATTGGCTATGCTGTATAAGACCGGGAAATCAACGATTTTAGCGCATAAATATGTACATAACACAATTTAAAACGTAGTTGCATCGTTGTCATTCCTTAAATTCTTTCACTTCAAGGCTCGCAATTAGTAATTAAGTAACAGACGGGATAGTATTTGAATAAAAAGAAGCTTGCGATTTTTGTGTTTAAAACAATATGCCCAAAGATGGCTCAAGTTTTCAGTATGAATTGTGAGTAGTGAGCGCTTGAATTGAGGGTGATATCACCTAGTTCTGTAGAGACCCACTGACTCTGTCATACTTGGTCATCCAAGTCAAAACTGACTCACCCACATAGAGGATGACATCATTGATGGACGTTCCCTTAGTCGTTGGTTGTTGAATTTTGTTAGCATAAATTGTATTATTATTGTTTGACAAATGTGAAAAAGTAGATTTTTAAGTCATTTTCATTAAAACAGTAGACTTGGTACAAAACTCGATTTTTCCCAGTAGATTGTCTTTGCAAATAGTATCTAGTCTAATAAAATAGTAGGCATCTGGCAGCTTTACATATTTCAGCCAAACAAACATCACAACATCCCTTTTAGCATGGCCTCGTATATAATAAGAATGGACTTAGCACCCACATATCCAGCACCCACACTTCCAAGCACTTGTCGTAATCTTCCTCGCTATGCCATACCAGCCGTTCTATAACTTAATGCATTTCCACGACGAAACTCTATGCTCAGATAGATGCTCAAGACTGCCTTTGTAAAGGCTCGCAGTGTTCACTAGCCTTTGATCAAATAGATTCCAGGTCCTTATCGGGTCCCTTGAGTACTATTGAGAATTAATTTTTCAAACCAACTGGTATTAAACTGATTAAAATAAATAATTAATTAAAAACACAATAGCCAAAATGACTTATTCATTTGAATGGTTAAAACATTATTAAAATGACGCACACTGCAATGATTCTAATGTCGATGCATTTCGCATCGCGCGAATCTTTTCCTTTCGTGAAAAAGAGTATCGACTCGAGTTGAGTTTGCTACTTTGACTGGTTTTCACTCATTTTCATCTTAAACTGGATTTTAAATATTTCTACAAATTAATCTTCATTGTACCTAGGGTGTTTTGTCAATCTACAGTAGGATTCAACAATTGCTGTCCGATGTAAGTAAAACTATTCTAATAAAAAGTAATAGAATAATAATAATAATTGATTCGACCTGTACCCAGGTCCATCTTTTAAGATTCTCAAGGATTTGTTGTAACTAATATTTCAATTTGTAATAAAATTAATCGTGCAATCAAACTTCACGACTTGCATGATAATCACTGATACAGTAAATGAAGTACAGGAAAAACTCGATATAACGGATTTCCAGGGGACCAGTAAAAAATGTCCGTTGTGTGCAATAATTTTAGCATTGGTTATATGGGAGCCGGACAAACAAATCTGTCCGGTGTAACTAAATTTCCGTTGTAGTGCCATCCGTTATATCGAGTTTTTCCTGTAAACCTATATTAAATTATGCTGGAAAAATCTTGTGACAATGTTTAATTAGTGGGTGTTTGAATTTACCTACTGTTTTGGTATTGATGAACAATTGTTCAAAATACGAAACGGATCACGAGCCTGAAAAAATGTTAAAGAAACAAATATAGTTTTGCAATACGGGATGCCAAAAGTCATCACTTATCGCATTCCACAGATTCTTTTTTACTCACAATCAGCTCTTTTGTATGCACTCTTTTATGTTCAAATGTCAAGTATTGTAGTAATGTTCAAGTATTCCTTAAGGATTCCATTGCAATCATCTTATTCGTTAATGAATAATTTTAAATATTTTATATCGCACACATGCTTATTCCATTTTAGTTAGGTTGGATTTAAAAGGTGGCGAAATCCTGAATCAAATTGTATTTGTGGTTTTTTTGTTGACCAATACAGCGTGGTTATTAATCTGTGCCATGTATACGGCATCAACGTTCACTGCCTCATGAGCCCTTATTACAAATAAGTTACTGAAAAAAATATTAGATTCCGTAATTTTGTAGCAAAATTCGTATCCGGTTTTTATAATATAATATATGCAATACATAATACTGTTGATTATACTAGGATGTAAAAACAGAACCTGGTTGCTCCAGGGTATTTTTATAATTATATATTTTATGTATTAATTATAATATTTTTACTCTCCTCTGCTCTGCACTTTACCAAACAAGATAGTTTATCATGACAATGCTGCTTACTGTACTCTAGGGCAACCAATCCCATCTCTCACAGCTCATGCATGTGAATGCTAGTAGAAGCTATAAACTATTAAGGAAACGTAAATAACTAGTAAAAGAACAATTACCAAAAAATCAAAGCACACAGTTATGGATGGAATTCGATTAAATATGTCTACTGAGATGATTGTCATTCCTTGGGTGTTTGCTACATTTCATGGAATATTTAGATTGTGCTATAAGGCAACTGTGAGGGTTAGCTCAGTCCTTTAATTAGTATTTACGGCTAGAAATATTCAAATATGCACGAGCAGTGAGAGATGGTGAGTCCATGAAGATGGGTTGCCATAGAGTACAGTAAGCAACACTTTAATGACAAACTTGCTTGGTAAATTGAAGAGCAGAGGAGATCAGAATTATTATAAACTAGCACTGCACAGCCAACTATTGTTGGCTAAGCAAGGCAAATGTAAGTTGCGATGATATGAAATAGTTACATGCGAGATGCAATAGCTAGCTGCGCAGAGCTATGGTCGTCGATGCATTAGAGCGCGCGAATATTTGATTCTTACCATCACGGTCACGGTCACTATCCACTCTTTCAACTTAGAAGAGGGGATTCTAGCTCCCACTCAAGAAACCAGGTGCTGTTTTTACGTCCTAGTGTTGATTATTGACATGTATTTCCGATACTACCTTTTCCTAAACCAAATCTTGGATTCTTGATCTACTCAATATTATTTTTACAGCAAATCTTATATTATATGGAGTGAGTATGTTCATTTGAATTTTCGCAACGTAGAGACCTGCTGATTAGCTCCTCAGAAAGCCAATGGATGTTTGGGATTGTTTTTCCTTGTATCTTAAAAAAATGTAATGTAAATCAGGTTTCCACTGGAAACTTGGGCGTGATGGTCCGAATCAAGTTTGCATACATGCTAATGTTGTGCTATCAGGGCCATTAACAAGCTTTGATGCATTTTTATTTTTTTTCGTGAAATTTGCAAATGGAGTTCTCTCATGGGATTTAACATTGGAAAATTTAAGTTGGAGAGGAGGGACCCTGTGTTCACGCATTACAATTTAAACCTTTTGTACGATTTCCCGCGCAAACCAGGGCGAGATGGCACAAACTTTTGCTCTCGCTGGGTCATTGGGCCAGGTACCTAATCTCCCACAAAATTTCATTCCGATCCCGAGTGGGCATTGGGCGTGTGTAAGCACAAACCAAAAGTAACAAGATTTCGAAGGGATGTCAATCGACAATAGTCTCTTAATTAGTTACAAAATTATGTATCTATCCGTAGTATCAAATAAGTTGTGAACTTTGGCCGCTGTAATTTGTACGTTTGTTTTTGTTTTGTGGTTTGGTGAAAAGTACAAAAGTACGACCATTAAGATACTGCTTTTATTCCGAGTTTTGGTTGTACTAATAGTCAAGTGTAGTCCTACTCTTGATTCTGCAGCTGGTTCAGTAGTCAAGTCTAGTAAATTACCACAGTCACATTTTATAAAAATGAGTTATTGCTAAGCAACTGTTGTCGCTTGAGTGCGCTTAACGTTGACTTGGTATGGGTAAATAGGTAATACGCATAAAAGCCACCGTACATAGGACTTGAAATGGTCGAACAAACTTTCAATTTACAGTGCCTTTCCAGGGCAAAAACCTCTTGCAGGTGCCATCCAATGGCTGAAACTGTTCATTGCTAGTGTAATATTTACTTGACTAGGAACTATTTGTGTTATATTGGTGTCATTTGTATATTTTTGTATTTGTTGTAATTCCCACCGTCTATAGCGTAGTCATGTAATAACTGTAACAGGTTATGTTTTGTTTTTATGATTTGTTATGATTCGACTGTGTGCGTAGATATATTTTGTTAGGATTTGTACTTCAGAGTGATTTCTATGCACTTAGCGTTCATTTTCGTCTTGCATCATTATTCACAGCATGGGTAGACCAAGGAAACTGAAATGGAGTCAGGAGAAAGTTCCATTAAGGGCTTTAGTGGATGCTATGGTTAGCATCTCTTCCGTTCCTAATGACTGGATGACGGCGTCATACAGGAAACAAAAGGGGGTGTATGATCAACTGGCTCGGACGTTTTATCTCACGGCATCGGATGGGGACCGTCAGATCTTATGGACTATGGATCGGGAAAATCGGGACGGACTTAGGGTAGGCCCTACATTCGGTTATTTCTCATGTGTTTACAAACATGGGACCACTTTTCTCATATCATTGTATATCCATGTTTTGTAATGTTGCAGACGGCGTATTTACGTCAACTGCATGAAATTACTGGGATGCTGCCATCTCCTGTAGCCCATTCTACTCCAAAACCACCTGTGCCCAGCAGCGAACGTTGTGGGCACTGCTTGGGCCATGCTGAGGGTGGCTGGGTTGAATGTACGCAGTGCTCGCAATGGTATCACGTCCTATGCGTTAGAGTAGATTTGCGCAAGGTTGCTCTGGCTGATTGGATGTGTCCTACATGCTGCGGAATATCATTTGTTTCATTACCATCTCGTGTTCTGAAATCCGTCTCAGGTTCTATTCCACGTTGTTTACTCTCCCCTAATTATCCTTATAATGGCATGTTAAAACACGATGTAAGATTGTTGCTGTTATAGTTCGTCGTATGGCACCCGAGGAAATTAGTGCCATTGTAGGCCATGCTCAAGTCAACCCGACTAAGAACAAGAGCACTGAAGATTGTTTCGAGCAGGAATTGGAAAAGACCAAGCGAAGCATGCTTGGCCCGTTGATCAGGTGTTCCTCGCCGAGGCTATCCCGGAAACGATCAAGGATTTTAACCATCTCATCGAGTGGTATGATATGCATGTTCGCACTGTTGGACCATGAAGAAATGTATGACTTTAATCTAGGCTTAAATCATTCGCAAACAGATTCCTCGTGGGAACCCTCTGAAGAGCGTGAACCGAACGTGTCAGATGCAGAACCCAAACTGGATCATTGCATCAATACCAACGAAGTTCAGTCTAATGACCTGCAAGCTTTTCGTTACTTGGAACAGGACCGGTGCTTTACTGACGATGCGAGCAGCAACCATCCATCGGAATGCTCTGATTGTGAGTTTCGGCCTAAGGTCAGCGCAAGGACAGGATCTTTTCCAGTGAATCACTACGAACAAACTGACAAGATGAACAATACGGTAATTTTGCATTACTGAACATAGTTTTCCATGCTGCTCCGATGCATCAGTCTTGCATTTAACGTATGTAAATGTATACGTGCAGGCTGTTCATGGGACCGACGTGGCTGTGATTGTCTACAACTTTGAAGTTGACAACGTAGGTTGGGGTCGGTTCGTTGGATTCGCCGATGGCAAGGACAAGTTACTACGTGGATGGACGGATTTTGTCAACGAAGCCTTCGCTGCCGTGAATAAGTTCTGCGTTCTTGTTTTCAAAAAACTCGTTTCACTCCGACAAGCAAAGAATCCTACATATACACGCAGGGACACTGACCCAAATGCATGCATTTTATCATGCAGTGTAAGCGGAACAACACAGGTTCTCCGTTGAAGTTCACGGCACGGTAAGAACATTGACTCAAAGGTTTGGGGTTTGGAACAACATTCGAAAACAAGATTGTTATAGTTATAATGTTTTGCAGTTGCTACGGTGGATTCTTCCATAGCGAGAATGACATATTTTCTCGGAAATTTCAAAATTACCGAAGGGAAGATGTTAAAAAGAGGTTGGCTCACCAGACTTCCGCAGCTGTTGCCACTGAAATACATAGAGACGTGGACATGGAAGCGATACTAGCTGGCAACGAAAACACTAGGCCAGAGCGACGTCTATTTGGTAAAATGAAGTATGAGGTAGTACAACCGATTCGACTTACTTAAATGTCCACAAAAGTCATTCCAATAAACGTTATTGGCATTGCATCGAAGTTATATGCTTACAGCTAAACAAGGAGGGAGATAATTGTGCCGATCCCTATTGGGACCTTGTTGAGGAATGTAAGACAGAGCGCAGTAGTGGCCAGCGGTTTATTCGTTTACTGAGCAACCTTCCCTTTTATGCATTAATGTATAGCGACGAGCAAGCAAATATTATTGATGCCCTTCATTATTACAAACAACCGGTGATTGCTCATTTCGATGCCACTGGGACTTTGGTGCAGGAAATACCGGATTTAGAAGGATCCACCCGAACGTACATGTATGCTTTGAGCATAGCAAGTCCTTTCAAAGGGTTTGCTCCTATTGCTGTTTGCGAGTTCCTGACCAATACTCATACTGCTGACAACTTGTCAGATATTCTAAGGGGATACAGCAAGAAGTAGGTTAAATGTTGTACGTTGTTTTTGCAGTAGTTTCACACACAACTTTATCCGTTTTAATTTGTTGAAATTTCTGTAGAGTAAAGGTTGGTCGCCTCAGGAATAAGCAACTATTCCAAAGAATTGAGACAGATTTTGGGTTAGCTCTTATGTACGCCGCGCTAGATGTCTTCGGTGACGGTGTGAAAATCAAGGATTATCTCAACATGTGCTACATGGAACTTTGCAACCAGCGTCAGCCTTTTCATGTCAATTTCCACGTCTGTCGAGCACACATGATGAAAACGTTGATGTTGGAGCTCCGGGTTCACTATCCCAAACAGTCAGACGTCGTTCACGACCTGAAGTACTTGCTTAAGAAATTTTTGACTTCCACAACAATGGGAAAAGTGTTGTTTTACATTAGAAAAGTAATGACCCTCTGTCTAAGTGAGTACCATACGATGGACGTGGACAACACACTAACAACTATACATCACACATTTCCGGTTGGTGATAATACAGGTAAGACACGAAATAACGTACATGTAACATTTGGTACATATGGGATTTGTGGTATAATTTTTTGCAATTAAAACAGATTCCTTCCCATTCTGTGCTCTTGTTGTTGCCCGAGCGACTGGTTCTAGCGACAAAGCTTCTATTTATAAGTCGACTTGTTTCGGAATTGTTTTCCAAGACATGGCCTCCAACATCGCTGATGACGCTTTGAAACACAACAGTACCAAACCCAATGCATATCATAGCACGAGTTTTGCGTCTTACTTGCTTCGTGACATCTTGCCATACACGCCGTTACTAACTCACGTTATGTATGACATCCGAGGAGACACTCACATCCGCGATCATCAGTGGCCTGCTGAGTACTGGAACAAAACCATTAAAATAGACGAGCAAAGGAATCGGAGATCGAAAGTTGGAAGATACGTTCGTGCATCCAAGAGCATGTTTCAAGGTAAGGCTGTGATTGAGTATTGCATAGCAGTCTACACAAAAGACCCTATTGATACTAGTCTTATTGGTCACTTATGTGTTCAGGCAGATGCAAGGACTTTCTTGCAACGCTGCACAAGCAAACTGGAAACGAGCGGAAGAAGAACGCCGCAGCATTGAAAAGCGTAAAACCGACACCAACTCCCAACGCAAAACAAGTGCAGACAACTACGGCTGGGAATTTCATGACACCAAAACGGCATTCTATGAAGACTCACAAGCGGCTTCTGAATTCTGCCTCATTCCAGAATCAGCAGGGTATGTCCGTTGGAACAGAAAGGGCGTCCAAGTGGCTCGACCGAATGGGTCCAGTGATACTTTGAAAGGCCTTCCGTTTGTTCCTTGGGGAAATAAAGCCAAAGATCTACCGGAGTACACGTTTACTAACTCTTGTCCGCTGGATAACACTCTAATGGTATTAACTTACCTTCTAGAAACGTACTCCAACATTCGTGCCTTTTTTTCACGAGATGATCTACCCAACGCAGAAACAGCCGCGGCTGTAGTTGAGTGCGTAAACTTGGTTGGAAAGTTTAAATTCAATCATGCTAAGAAGCACTGGATGTTGAATGTTACCAAGTATGACAAATTTGTTAAAGCAGAACAGGGAAGGCTGAGCGAGAAAACCGTTGTATTCGATATGTGGTACTCTGAATACGAGATGGTTGGCAAAGCACTTAATGATATCTTTCGTGTCTTTGAGGAAGTTTCCAAGTGCAGAGATCATACCGTAACAACTCCACTAGCTACAGGTCATTATTGGGAGAAGACTACTGCAAAGATCGTTGCCAACATGAACGGCGAGTCCAAGTTACGCTTGTGCCCTCACCCAGGTTGCAGCAATCGGCTGATTTCCCAACGACTGCATTACCAACAGCAATATGATCCAGTTCCAATTGTGTTACTGAGTCCAACCATGGATGCCAACAGCAGTGAGCGCGGAACAAAGTTCGACGATGTTCCTTTACAAATCAACGTGTGTCACAAGTTGTACAAGTTAGCTGCAGCGTCGTTGTTCCAAAAAAATCCAAATCATTACTTCACAGTGTTTCCATGGGAAGGAGAGCTGCAAGTGTACAATAGCCTTATAAATGACCACATGACATCCGCGCGAGTGTGTCCCAGGCATGAATGCGTGTCTTTATTGTGGTACAGATTAGCAGCACGTCAGTAGTAATCGAAAACTAGCCAGTAACTACTTGCTTGTGTGTAGATGTAACATGACCGTTTATGGTGTAAACACTGTTACGCTTGTATTGTATTGTAACTTGTAATAACATTTTTTGTCCACGCTGTCCATTTCCTCACAATCTCCATCACATGTTCCTTGTAAACGTAGTTTCTAAATTTCCATGTAGTATTACGAACGTACACAACGTGGTATGACATGCAATTATATAAATGTATAGTACACAAAATGATGTTGTATAGCTTAACAACTTCCGTATTAGCATGCGCGTTCTTATGTTTTCGTTAAGTTATTTTGTAGATTCAGGTATCGTAGCTGCACATTAGCGTACAAATTAAAAGGATGTAGTGGAATGGTAATATAGTTAGCTGCTAAGTAACACGCTTTCCATTGGTAATAAATAACGTTTACATATAAAAACTTGTGGTATTTTTGCTTGTATGTGCACGTTAGACAATGCCGGAGGAATAACATTATTAACTTTTTTTGATTTGGGTGACGACTGAACACTACCATTCACGACGTCGTTGTCTCGGCATTGCTTCGCTGACAATTCTTGAGCAATACGCTTTGTTTTGAACACGTTGACGTTGCTATACATTTTCACCACTTTTTTGTTACAGGTCTGATGGACAAGAATCGTATCCACCCTTTTCGGACCAGAGCGAAGAAGCTCGGCGAAAGCGTGCCGCGGATGTTGTTTTCGAGTTCCCTGAGGCATGGAAGGCCTCAAAGTTTCACAAAGAGACTGGAACTAATTGGACAGCAAATTTGATGGCCAACCGCCTAGGGTATTATATCTTGGCCGTTTTGTTACAAAGTTTATTCGCAAGCCCGTGTAGACTAGCTTTGTATTTGTCTTTTTTGTAGTTACGTTACCCAACGAGGCCTTGGACCTAACGGGGAAGGTCAATCGACAATCGTGAGGCCTCCTCCTAACTTTATTATCCATCAACCCGGCGTAGACTAGGACAAAAGACTTGATTGTGACATCATGAAAAGCGTTGGCAAAGGAACTGTCAACTCCATTCGGGAGGTTTGGTAAGAGTCTATTGTGGTACAATATGTATAGAGAGAGAGGAGCCACAAATTGGCAAATCTTAATTATCATGTTTCAATTCCAGTTTGAGGGAGAAAAAATTCCAGACTGGAGAGAATTGAAGAAAGAAAGGAAGAAAAAGGATCGGGGCGAAGTTAAAATGAAACAACGTAGGTGCCAAAAGGTGTACAGAAAAAGGGCAGCCAGGGCGGAGGAAAAGAAAAAAATGTTTGAATCTGCGTCTACGGAGTAGGATCAAACCACAACTGAGTAACTCAGGACATCAGAAACATTAAACCAATAAAACTAAATATTTACGTGTATTACCGTGTAACTTCTAATGCAATAAAATATTAGATCACAATTAGTGAATCAAGTCGAAAAAATTTTGCCGAAATTCCCATTTTCTCAAAAGATATTACGTTTTTAGTGAATCAAGTCGAAAAAATTCAAAGTCCAACTTTGGTACCAAGTAGTTTGCACCAAGCTGATTATAGTTAATTTCAACTTCATACGACTACACCTACTCGGCCATGTAATCATTTTGCCGAAATTCCCATTTGTTCACAAGATATTACATTTTTAGTGAATCAAGTCGACAAAATTCAGTCCAACTTTGGTACCAAGTAGTTTGCACCAAGCTGATTATAGTTTATTTCAACTTCATACGACTACACCTACTCGGCCATGTAATCATTTTGCCGAAATTGCCATTTTCTCAAAAGATATTACGTTTTTAGTGAATCAAGTCGAAAAAATTCAAAGTCCAACTTTGGTACCAAGTAGTTTGCACCAAGCTGATTATAGTTTATTTCAACTTCATACGACTACACCTACTCGGCCATGTAATCATTTTGCCGAAATTCCCATTTGTTCACAAGATATTACATTTTTAGTGAATCAAGTCGACAAAATTCAAAGTCCAACTTTGGTACCAAGTAGTTTGCACCAAGCTACCACAATTACTCTATAACCTTTCTAGTGGTGATGTTGTATGTAAAAATCAGTGGTGGGTAACCGAAAATTTGGGTTTACGTTAACTACTCAAATGTTAATGACAGTCTAAATTCAGTTTTTGTTTTCGTTATTGGTTTTTTAAAATTCTTTTATGGTTATAAACGGTTAGCAGTTGGATTCAATAGCTTTAATCGGATGATAACGGTTAATATTAACAATAAAGAATCTGTTGATGAAACGAATTTTTCTAATTTTTTTCACTGTAATCTAAAGCTTCATTAAGCATGGTTAATAATCCTTTATACTAATCTGAGTGATTGTCTTGATGATGATAATGGTGCCAGTCGTCACTTATGTACATGACATGCTGAAGCATAGCGGTTCATTTTTTTCTTTCATTCATGAAAAAATGCTTTAATTTTTATTTCAAACCTTTTTTTAAAGAAAAGATGGACAATTATTTTTCTTTTTTAATTCTGTTTTGTACACTTGCACAGGCTTAAGTTATAGTAACCAAGTGCTACTATATACATAGTGTCCAAGTCAATAAAAGATAATAATTCCATTTTAGATTACAAAAAATATGAGAAGTGATTTAATAGCAATTTATTTACATATTATGAGAAATGAAAAAATATCGCAATGCTAAACAGAAGTCAACAAAGTTACTATCTTGCATCTTGGAATTTGTATGGTTAATTCGAATCTACTACTACTTTTGCTTATTGTGTACGCCTTTAAATATTTAGTACAGTGTGACTAACATGATCAGGCTTCATCTTTTAACCACCACGAGTAAATTCTAACCGTGGGTAAGAGCGTAAGTAGAGTATAAGAGTAACTTTGGGATCCGTCAACACTAGCAAGACATAGTGATGTAGCTATCCTGCAATATTAGCGTTCTGGATGATTCAAAACATTTGACATTTTCGTGGTCAAAAATTAGGGTCTTTCACAGATAACATTTTTACATAACATTAACTACCATTTTATAAGTCCCCTATACAACACCTATTTACTAAACAGCATTTAAATATTTTTCAAAAACATTTATGCCCCGGAAAAGTTTGAGAACAATTTTATTCTGGAACTTATTCTTTGAGGACCGACTTCATTTAGTAAAAGGAGAGGCTTCAGTTTTTAAAAAACAGGTAATCCTATTTTGACCAAAGTCTGTGGCAATGTTGCTAACATAACTAGGATGGGTTTAGTTTTCTTAAGAGTGTTTTATATCTAGCTATGATGCCAGTTCCATTCGATGTTTATTTGTGACTACAGATAAAGCCAATACAACAGTGAAGTTATTTCAAAAACCAATGAAATGTAGGTTAAACAGTGAATATTAAGCCATTGATTATGTAGGACAGTGACGGGACACTTTGGCTTTGAATAACATTATATAGTCAAATAAATAGAAAGGCCTTTCTGCATGGAATCTGAGGGCCTTTATATTATTTTTTTACCCTAACCTGTCCAGGGTTGACCCCTTTTTAAATTTTTTAAATTAAGATTTTTGCAAGGAAATTAATGAAAAAAATTAATATATAAAGCCATTAATAAGCGACGAAGTTGGTTTTTGTTACAGATTTTACCCATTCGAAACGGATTGGAGGTTTAAAGGATCCGTTGCATTTTTTTTTATATTTATTATTATTTATTATAGGCCTAATAATATAATGTTAAGTTTAATGTTCTTTATGAATTACAAATCATTGCAATCCCAGTTTTCCCATCCACCTTGGTGGATGGCTTGAATGCTAGTTATTATAAATTATTAGCACTAGTATTGCTTTTATTAATTCTCGAAAAGTATTCGTAACGTATGTATCCAGCAAACAATAATATGGCTTCATGCAAGTACTTTCAAAATAAATAAATTGCAGGTAACCAGACCTGGCATAAAACGATTTTTGGATTTGAGAAACTTAGATATAATTGTAAGAGATGGCAGTAAATTGTACAGGTGGCCAGGATTTTCAACAACGGATAATAGATAGATAGATAGATTTATTAAAGGTCGATTTGGCCTTAGCCCTTACAACCCGCTTATTATCGCATTAATTACAAAAAATCGTATAGTTTTAATTAGAGTAAATGAATTGTGAATTGTTTAAGGAAGTAGAATATATTGAAAAACATTACTAAGTGTTGTGGTGTAGGTGAAAAAGGTTCCCTGCTATAACAAGGGCCGTCAAAAACCTACACGTCTTTCTCCATTACACTTCATTATTGTACTACTTATTCATCAAGTACCAGATAGGACATTGTAGATAATTATTTATAGATTACGGGTATATCAGATGTATTAGCTGCGAGAGAATATACAAGTACATTTAAATTGGTTTACAAATATATTAGTGCCTCCAAGTCGTGAGTTATGGTTATACGTGTTTCAGCCCGCCAACAGCCCCAGCCTTACGACATCCCTGCTTATTTGTCTGGTACCCGCCCATGAGGTTGGTACCATTTGTCGAAGGCTATTGATGGGCTGCTACCCGTACACTTCATTTCGGCTTACATGTTTTGTACCAATCTCATGGGTGGGTGCAACTGTACTTCGAATGTGTTTCTAATACCTTCCCAGCTTCAAGTACCATTTCTTATTTTTATTGCGTCCTTCCAGAATAGATAGGCTCGTTTTGTTCGGCTCTGGTCATCTTCTGTTTGTAGGAAATATTGGATAAAGTCGTGTTGTCTTAGCTTATTGGCTTCAGGGATATGCTTTGCTCTGATGTCTTCGTAAACTTCACATTCGCACATTATATGGAAGCGGTCTTCTGCATTTTTAAGGCACGCACATAATGCATCGATCGGTCCGCTTTTTGGTTTCCATCGGTAGGTCATAGCTTTTAGATTAATGTTTCTGCATTGAACATTTATTCTTGGTTTGTCTAGTCTGAGATTTTGTATGAATTTCGTAAGCGCCCAGCTGTGCCCCTTTCCGTAAAAATCTTCCCCCAACATATCTTCTACATCTGTGTTTGTAGAATGGAGATCTATCTTTCTCCGAAAACTGTCGCAGTTTTTTTCAAGTATTCTTTTGTGAAATTGTTGAAATCCTCTTCAAGTTTAATTGATTTAAATAATGTCCTCCACTGAGATCTGTTATTCGTGTCTCCCTCGTTTGCTTCCAGCAGCCTGTAGCACTTTGAAGCCATAACAGTTGCATTTTCTGAGAAGATAGAGTTGTACATTGTTGTTATAATGCTTTTCGCGATTAATGCTCGCATTGATTTACTTCCAGTCTCCAGACGCAGGACGTATCCAGGAGTGAGATTGCAGGCTCCAGTAATTCTTCGTAAAAATTTAGTCTGTATCTTTTCCATTTCATCTACAAACTCCATTCCCCAAATTGGGAATCCGTAGAGTGGGATTGTTGTTACTAAGGAGTTGAAAAGTCTCAAGATGATTTCTATATCGTTCAGTTTGGTTGACCTAGTAGTGTTTAAAAGTAACTCGACTGCAGCGTTGGTCTTCAAAAAGGTTTGTTTGAGGTGGTAGTGGAATTTTCCGTTTCGATGAAACTCCACTCCTAAATATTTGTAGCTACTTGCTATTTCTATAACATTTCCATTGTAGTAGAATTCCATACTAGGACGTAAAGACAGCTCCTAGTTGCTCGAGTGGTAGCTCGGACTTAGAAAATTTTTGCTCTCCTCTGCTCTGTACTCTGCCTGCTTTTTACATTGCAAGTTGCTCCTCACAATGTTGCTTGCTTTACTCTATGGTACTCCATCCATCTCTCACAGATTATGTAGACACTATACAAACTTGCACCTATGTACCCTCAGTACTTGCTACGGTTGTGTACTTAAATATTTATGGTCCTAAATACGACTTCAAGGACTCAGCTAACCCTTGCAGTTGCATTTTAGTACATATCAATCAAAGTATACTCAACTCATAAACAAGGATGTGAATCGGAATTAGATTTGAAAATTTGAGGATTTTAATTCATATTGGAATTCCAAATAATTCCCAGGAAGTATTTTAATTCAAAATCGCATTCAAAAACATTTTTGGAATCGGAATTGGCATTCAAATATTTTTTACTGAATTCCGATTAAAATAAAGTATTGTTTTTAATGATGTATTTCATCAAGTGTACATACTTAAATATAAATTTAAAATTGTCGCAATGTTTTAGTTACAACTTAAAGTTAATCAAAGAGCATTGGCGAACTAAAAATGGGCCGAAAGAAAATTAGTAATGTTAGAGTTCAAATATCAGTTGAACGTGCTTTTTCAGCTCTTAAAATTTTACTTAATGACCTGCGGGGGAAACTAGCTTCCCAAAACATTGATGATATCTTGTTTCTAAGGTTGAACTTTTTAAGTAATTCAATTCTTTGTATTTTCAGTATACTAGGAGTATTCAAATAAATATTCATATCGGAATTCATAATGAACTATTGCTCGAGGATATTTAAATCCGTATTAGAATTAATATTTTTCAGTATTGATATAGGTATTTTAAATCCGAATTCTTCGCCTTGAATATTTTTTTACAAAAAATGCCTCTAAGATTTTATTCTAGTCTACAGTGTGGGCAACGGTAAAATAAATGTTCTCCTACATATTATTAGGGATTGTCGATTTGAAAATGCCATGGCATATTGGGCATCATGCCTGCCCAAAATGCCAGGGCATTTTGGGCATTTTCAACTTTGGGCAAATACGTTGATTTTGGGCATATTCGGCACGGACATTTTCGGCATTTTCATTCCTGGGCATATTCGGCATTTTGGGCATATTCAGTTCAAATTTTCGGGTCGATTACCTTTTCCAGACATTATTGGTCCCTGCTACTACTTCCACTTGCTACTACCGCAAACTACCCCGCTCAATCGGTATAACAAAACTATTACTCGACGGTTTTAGCACAGGTAAATAAATCTGGTCAGTATACAATTGTAGGAGTTGTAGTTTTTAAACGTCTAACCATCAACCATTGTTACTACTGGACAAAACTCACATTTTGGAATGTAATAAACTATGCCAACCTCGAAGCACTGGTCATAAAATTTGAGAAGTTTTATTTACGCTGGAGGTGGATGAAAGTTATACAAATCAAAGCTCTGATGGGGAGGATTTGTTGATGACGTATTTATCACTTTTAGTCTTCTCATTATTTTTATACAAAATCCAACAAAATTGTATTCGTCAATAATTCAATATAAATTGTCTGTATGAAACACAGCGAGTATCTTTTGAAATATAATACATTTAAACAAAATTGCCATGTACGCCTTTAATAGGATTTCATTTTAATAGTGACATTTATTATTTATGATGTCATTAATGATTTATTATTATAAATTTATGACAGAAATGCAGAATATTCCCGGCTGAAAATGCCTAAAATGTCGAATATGCCCAAAATGCCCAAATTCAGGGCATTTTCCCAATGTGCCAATATGCCCAAAAATATGGCACGTTGGCGGGCATATTGGGCGTATTCAGCTTGGCAGGCATATATGCAAGGGCATTTTCAATCGACATTCCCTACATATTATTATATCTTCCCATTTTGCAAAGCTGGAATATTCGAAAAATAAGGAAACAATCACGATTAAAATTAATCCTAAAGGGTTTTATTGTCAATTCAAATGTATTTGTTTCATAAACGTCAAAATTCCAATCCAATGTATTCAAAACATTTCTATAAATTTCAATATCATTCAAATACTTTAATTCCCTATTAATTCCCGGAGGTACTAGATTCCCAAAAAATATCGTACCTTTATATCAATTAAATCTTGTGTGATTAATTATTAATAGTAAAGTGTTTTTAAATAATTAAGTGTTGCGATAAATAAATGCTACATGGTACGTTTAAAACTGTCAAACTATTTAAGCTTATAAAATATTGGTTAGCCAGCCTTGCTTTGATATTGTCCTTGTTAATATGCATTATGCTGGACAACGTTACTACAATTATTAGACTTTGTCGCAAAATATTTGAATGAACTATGGACTCTTTGATTCTTGGACGCGTTTCAACATTTTATTTTAATTTATTATATGTCTGACATGTGTTGATGGATGATTTATCCAA
>OX359249.1:50577141-50844646 GCA_947179485.1 Allacma fusca | reverse complement strand
GAGTGGTAGCTCGGACTTAGAAAATTTTTGCTCTCCTCTGCTCTGTACTCTGCCTGCTTTTTACATTGCAAGTTGCTCCTCACAATGTTGCTTGCTTTACTCTATGGTACTCCATCCATCTCTCACAGATTATGTAGACACTATACAAACTTGCACCTATGTACCCTCAGTACTTGCTACGGTTGTGTACTTAAATATTTATGGTCCTAAATACGACTTCAAGGACTCAGCTAACCCTTGCAGTTGCATTTTAGTACATATCAATCAAAGTATACTCAACTCATAAACAAGGATGTGAATCGGAATTAGATTTGAAAATTTGAGGATTTTAATTCATATTGGAATTCCAAATAATTCCCAGGAAGTATTTTAATTCAAAATCGCATTCAAAAACATTTTTGGAATCGGAATTGGCATTCAAATATTTTTTACTGAATTCCGATTAAAATAAAGTATTGTTTTTAATGGTGTATTTCATCAAGTGTACATACTTAAATATAAATTTAAAATTGTCGCAATGTTTTAGTTACAACTTAAAGTTAATCAAAGAGCATTGGCGAACTAAAAATGGGCCGAAAGAAAATTAGTAATGTTAGAGTTCAAATATCAGTTGAACGTGCTTTTTCAGCTCTTAAAATTTTACTTAATGACCTGCGGGGGAAACTAGCTTCCCAAAACATTGATGATATCTAGTTTCTAAGGTTGAACTTTTTAAGTAATTCAATTCTTTGTATTTTCAGTATACTAGGAGTATTCAAATAAATATTCATATCGGAATTCATAATGAACTATTGCTCGAGGATATTTAAATCCGTATTAGAATTAATATTTTTCAGTATTGATATAGGTATTTTAAATCCGAATTCTTCGCCTTGAATATTTTTTTACAAAAAATGCCTCTAAGATTTTATTCTAGTCTACAGTGTGGGCAACGGTAAAATAAATGTTCTCCTACATATTATTAGGGATTGTCGATTTGAAAATGCCATGGCATATTGGGCATCATGCCTGCCCAAAATGCCAGGGCATTTTGGGCATTTTCAACTTTGGGCAAATACGTTGATTTTGGGCATATTCGGCACGGACATTTTCGGCATTTTCATTCCTGGGCATATTCAGTTCAAATTTTCGGGTCGATTACCTTTTCCAGACATTATTGGTCCCTGCTACTACTTCCACTTGCTACTACCGCAAACTACCCCGCTCAATCGGTATAACAAAACTATTACTCGACGGTTTTAGCACAGGTAAATAAATCTGGTCAGTATACAATTGTAGGAGTTGTAGTTTTTAAACGTCTAACCATCAACCATTGTTACTACTGGACAAAACTCACATTTTGGAATGTAATAAACTATGCCAACCTCGAAGCACTGGTCATAAAATTTGAGAAGTTTTATTTACGCTGGAGGTGGATGAAAGTTATACAAATCAAAGCTCTGATGGGGAGGATTTGTTGATGACGTATTTATCACTTTTAGTCTTCTCATTATTTTTATACAAAATCCAACAAAATTGTATTCGTCAATAATTCAATATAAATTGTCTGTATGATACACAGCGAGTATCTTTTGAAATATAATACATTTAAACAAAATTGCCATGTACGCCTTTAATAGGATTTCATTTTAATAGTGACATTTATTATTTATGATGTCATTAATGATTTATTATTATAAATTTATGACAGAAATGCAGAATATTCCCGGCTGAAAATGCCTAAAATGTCGAATATGCCCAAAATGCCCAAATTCAGGGCATTTTCCCAATGTGCCAATATGCCCAAAAATATGGCACGTTGGCGGGCATATTGGGCGTATTCAGCTTGGCAGGCATATATGCAAGGGCATTTTCAATCGACATTCCCTACATATTATTATATCTTCCCATTTTGCAAAGCTGGAATATTCGAAAAATAAGGAAACAATCACGATTAAAATTAATCCTAAAGGGTTTTATTGTCAATTCAAATGTATTTGTTTCATAAACGTCAAAATTCCAATCCAATGTATTCAAAACATTTCTATAAATTTCAATATCATTCAAATACTTTAATTCCCTATTAATTCCCGGAGGTACTAGATTCCCAAAAAATATCGTACCTTTATATCAATTAAATCTTGTGTGATTAATTATTAATAGTAGTGTTTTTAAATAATTAAGTGTTGCGATAAATAAATGCTACATGGTACGTTTAAAACTGTCAAACTATTTAAGCTTATAAAATATTGGTTAGCCAGCCTTGCTTTGATATTGTCCTTGTTAATATGCATTATGCTGGACAACGTTACTACAATTATTAGACTTTGTCGCAAAATATTTGAATGAACTATGGACTCTTTGATTCTTGGACGCGTTTCAACATTTTATTTTAATTCATTATATGTCTGACATGTGTTGATGGATGATTTATCCAAAGTTATAATTTAATTGTGGAGGTTTTTCTACACACACAAACGCTGCTTCCTTCCTGGCATTTCGGGACCTCATCCTTATATATTTTTTTTGTTACTGCAAACTCAAAAGCCACATAGAGCCACACCAGTGCTTATAGTGTGATAACATGCATATATTTTTACACACAGTGAATAACAATTCCAGTCAACAGTTTCTTGGATTTTCTGATTAAAAAAAAGCTCCCAGTAATTCATTGAGTAAATAATACTTAGCATTTAACATGCAATAATAATAATTATTATCCTCAGTATAATTTAAACCAAGAACGTCCTTGCATTTAAAAGATTCATAATGTAATTAACTTTGAAGAATTTGTAGTTGTTGTTGTCTGGATTGACTACCTCTACTCAATTATTGTTATTGCTCATACATGCCATAAGAAGGGGAGGAATAATAATAAAATTCCATGTTTTACGATCCACATGAATTATGTTATATTTGTACGGACCCAAAGGTAAGGTGTGTAAGTAAGTGTGGAAGTTGCATTTGGAGGTTCAAGTTTGTATAGTGTCTACATAATCTGTGAGAGATGGATGGAGTACCATAGAGTAAAGCAAGCAACATTGTGAGGAGCAACTTGCAATGTAAAAAGCAGGCAGAGTACAGAGCAGAGGAGAGCAAAAATTTTCTAAGTCCGAGCTACCACTCGAGCAACTAGGAGCTGTCTTTACGTCCTAGTGAATTCCATTGCCATAACTTTGTTTTTCTTTGTTGGTACTGGTCCTTTTCCAAAAATTACCACCTTAGTTTTTTCCAAATTTATGTTGAGATCGTTTCTGCTGAAGAATCTGCTGAGAATTCCGATCTGGGTTTGGAGGTCTGCGGGGGAGTCTGCTGTTAATACGATGTCGTCCGCGTAAAGTAGGATAGTAACTTCAGTGGTAAGCAGTTTCGCACCTCGTACTTTGGATTGGACAAGCAATTCTGTGATTTCATCAATATATATAGAGAATAACGTCGGATTCAGTGTTCCCCCTGCAGTACTCCATTAAGTACGTCCATGAAATTTGTATATCCCCCTGATGTTTGGATTTTTGCCTTTGCTTGACTGTATATTTCTTGTATCTTCAGAAGAATGTAGGCAGGTACTCCCAGCGTTTCTAACCTATCCCATAGACGTTTCCTCTTAATGGAATCAAATGCCTTTGACAGGTCTACGAATAAGCAGTACAACTTCTTCTGGTTTGCCAGCGCATTCTGTATTAGTGTTTAATACAAACAAGTGGTCTGAACACCTTCTATGCTTTCTGTATGCTGCTTGGGATTCTGATAACGCCTTATGTTTTTCGATCCATGTGTGCAGTCGCTTTGACAGGAGCATCGTAAATAGCTTTACTATTGTGTTGGCTAAAGAAATTGGTTTGTAGTTACAAGGTGAGTTTTTGTCGCCCTTCTTATATATTGAACAACGGATAATAACGTTGTTGTGATTCGGTTTATGTAATTTGCTGTCCAGTGGTTTGGGTTTGCGCTTAGTTTTTGTTAATCAAGTGAAATATGTTATATCTCATTAAACGATACTAGGATTTTATCGATAATAACGTTACCCATCACTGATGTGGAGGCATTCCTGTCGGCGTAAGTGAATGCCGAAACTCCTGGGGAAAGTTCAATTGTTCTTGTACATCATCTGATACCAAACTCTCAATATTACAGTATGTTTTTGGCAAGGATGGGAATCGGAATCGGTATTAGGGTTCCCACTGTTTTGAAACGTCATTCCGGGACAAAATATTTTTTAAAATTTTATGTATACATTATTCCTAATTGTATTTTTCAGGCTTTTTGGAATCTAATAACATTTTCTTGTTTTCTTGTTCGTTCAAAAAAGAAAAAAATCGCAACATGAAAGGGGCATATTAAACCTGACTTCACAAGTTCCGTTGACATTAAGTTTCTCTCTGCTGTCCAAACTTTCTTCATTAGGCTGAAACCCCCCCAGTAATTGACAGTACGAACGATACAAGCTTGAATGGTTCAGGACATTGTTCTTTTTTTAAAAACTCTTGCAAAAACCAGTTTCCACCGACCCATGTAGTCACAGCCAAAAACTCATAACTTTGACGAAGTAAGCAAAATTTATTGTACAGCTTGTCCTCATTTATTTTAATACCGAGTTCACCGGCAAGATTTAGTAAATAAGCCATGGATACTGAGAATTCCTTTGATTGGTCGGTCCAAACCCCAGTCGGTGCAGCCAATCCAGACTATTGTAACTGTGATTGTGCTGAACATAAAGATAAATGCTTGCAACTTTTAAATAACTCAAATCTTCTCCAGATTTTTCGGTTTGAAAGAAACAAAGCTTTTTTAGTTTCAGCAGCTCCGTTCACTAGGTTTTTATGTTTGGAACTTTCCCTGTGAGATTTAACAGAACCAAATCCTTCATACTTTACAGCGAAAGTCGTTTTACACTCTGAACACTTGGCAATATGTTCATCTTTGCCATTTTGACGTTACCAATTTTCGGTATTGTCATCCTCTTCCCATTTAAAGTGGTAAAACGTAGACCTTTTCAATGATCTCGTCGGTGGAGTTTTATTCAAATCAGCTAAATAAAAAGAGCAGCAATTGAAGTTGAGAAAGAATATTTTTATTTTCTACGTCAATTTTCATTCTGCCACTGACGGTTCACGAAGTCAGTCGCTAGTCATTTTTTTCTGTTTTCGCTGTACTGACGAGTCCCAAATAGGACGAAACACCGGTGTCTGCAGCTAACAAGGTTTCTGGTCTTAAGTATCAACTGTTAGTGGTCGCCAGAATTAAGCCTTTTGTGGAAACAGTTTGTTTCTATCATGGTATCACGTAATCCAGTTTTAAATGATTAAAATTATCAAATTCGTGATATGAAAAACTCTTTGCCTCTTTATAATCAATCCGTACTGGTCGGAATTCAAGTTTTGTAAATAGCTGCTCCGTTGAGCACCATGGATATTGAGATGTAACCATCTCTTTTCCAAAAATCAAACATTGAATTATTTCGAGCAGCAATTAAAGTTGAGAAAGAATATTTTTATTTTCTACGTCAATCTTCATTCTGCCACTGACGGTTCACGAAGTCAGTCGCTAGTCATTTTTTTCTGTTTGCGCTGTACTGACGAGTCCCAAATAGGACGAAACACCGGTGTCTGCAGCTAACAAGGTTTCTGGTCTTAAGTATCAACTGTTAGTGGTCACCAGAATTAAGCCTTTTGTGGAAACAGTTTGTTTCTATTATGGTATCACGTAATCCAGTTTTAAATTATTAAAAAAAAAAGAGTTTAGATTTCATTTTATAAAAACACATTAAAAATGATTATGTACAACTGTGAACTGTTCAAAACTGCATTATTTAATTGTTAATTAATTTTGAAAGAACTTTGTGATTAATCAATAACATATTAAACCAAAAGACTGCATGCATTTCCTTCACATTCTTCAACACTTCTTTCACGAGAACTAGAACGCGCAATGACCATCAATGAGGCACGGAAAAACCAATGTATTATAGTATAACAACAATACGTTAGAATGTAATTATGACTAATTTAATACAAATAAATTATATTTAAATTAATTATTGTTTACAAAACTCATTATATTTTGTCGGCAAAAGCAAAATCAGCTACTGCAATATAAGAAGAAAACGCAAACGATTTCCTGCTGCTTAAACGATTTTATTACGTTTGTAATCGTATTTTCATGGTTTTATTAGTTTTATGTAGATGATGCTCTCGTTTGAATTCTGTAGAAAGAAATATTTTATTTTTCTTATTAACTCATAATTTTCATAACTTTTTGAACTTGACACTTCCGGGACATTTACGTGTCCCGGAATACAATCTTCCGGGACACGGGACAAGGAGTGTCATTCCGGGACGTCTGGGAACCCTAATCGCTATCCGAATCGGAATTATATTCGAAAATTTGAGGATTTTAATTCATATTGGAATTCCAAATAATTCCCAGGAAGTATTTTAATTCAAAATCGAATTCAAAAATATTTTTGGAATCGGAATTGGCATTCAAATATTTTTTACTGAATTCCGATTAAAATAAAGTATTGTTTTCAATGGTGTACATGCTTAAATATAAATTTAAAATTGCCGCAATTTGTTACTTACAACGTAAAGGTAATCAAAGAGCATTGGCGAACGTTTTCTTCGTCCGAAATGAACATGCTTCCGCATTCTACGTAAAATAGAGTAGAATAAATAGCACTTGTCAGTGGCTTTTAACGGTTGTGCTCAAAACTATTGTTTGTCCTACAAGTTAATTACTCAAGTAATTTAAATCGTTGATACTAAAATTTGTATAGGTAACTAAAAATGGGTCGAAAGAAAATTAGTAATGTTGGAGTTCAAATATCAGTTGAACGTGTTTTTTCAGCTCTTAAAATTATAATTAATGACCTGCGGGGGAAACCAGTTTTCCAAAACATTGATGATATCATGTTTCTAAGGCTGAACTTTTCCCGTAATTATAATTCTTTGTACTTTCAGTATATTAGCAGTATTCAAATAAATATTCAAATTGGAATTCATAATGTACGAATACTCGAGGATATTTAAATTCGTATTAGAATTCATATTTTTCAGTATTGCTGTAGGTATTTTAAAACGGAATTCTTCGCCTTGAATATTTTAATGCGAATTAGAATTAATATTTTTCGGATTTCCCATCCTTGGTTTTTGAATCACCATTTAATCTATCTAATACATCTTCATTAAGCCTTATGATGTCTTCATTCTTACTCAGAGCATAAAATTTCTCTTTTGGTGAATTCAACTGCATCCAAGACACTAAAACTTGCACTAAATATCTCTTCTACCAATGATGTTTAGGCGTATATTGCTTTATTACTGTCATAATTTCAATAATTACTTTAGTTTTCTTATTTTTGTCATCCACCATTATGTACTCCCTATGGAAAGGTATGAAAGGACATGATTTCCATATTTTGCCTTGTAACTTCTTTCCTACCATAAGATCGTAGAGTTTTTATGTTACCGTCGGGTAGCCTGGAGTAAGTAGATGCTGTTAGAGTGTACTTTGGTTAAGTTCACTCAAATGGGTCAAAAGTTATGATAACTTAAGGTCAGGTCCATTATGTGCATATCATGTAACTTACTTGTCAGCATGAAGTGTGGCAGGTAGTATGTATTACAATGTCTTCTTATGTGAATGCCGTCCTTCCACTGTACCCACTACAATCATTTGCTTATCTTGTGTTGCTCAAGTTCCAGGCTAGAATTTCTACCTGTGAAATGGGCGATCTTATGTAATGTATAAATATGACTACTCTCCCAAAAATCTGTGTCACTTGGAACCCAGCAGTCTGTTACTCTGCTTGATTTTGCTCTTGTCAAAATACTTGACTCTGCCTTTATCTTTGTCAACTCATTCTTAAAACCTTTTTATTATTTGCTTTGACTTTTTAACTCTTTTAATTGACGTAAATAAACACTAGTTCGCTTAGCTTTTGCAGAGATCAATTACAGTGTTATCAGCCTTTGCTATTATTATTGTTACCATCTGCCCATAAGCATCCTTACATTCACATTTCACTTAGGCTGCTAGTACCACAACCCGTACGTCCGTACATTTTTTGGTCCTTCGAACCGGATACGTCCGTGAATCTTTGTTTAGTGGAAATACGACCAGTTTTGTGATTTGTGAACAATGGCTGACACTTACGATTCTCTAGTGCGAACCCAGCGAGCAATAAAATCCAAGTTGACCACCATTGACAAAGACCTCCCAGCCCAGAATGGGGCTAAGTTATCCCAAATTCGTTTTGACGAAACATCCAAGAAGTTGGAACAGTGCTCAAAATCCATTGAGTCTCACCATTCCAAAATCTACCCATTGTGCAAGGATCAAGCTGCAGAAGACACGCAGGATGCCGAATACGACTTCCTGTACAACCGACATGTAAGTCTCTTGGAGGAACTTGAGATTTTACGACCCAGCCTGGCAACCAGTACACCCGTTCCTGTCAAGGCAAAGGTAAAGCTACCTGATCTTCCTACTCCTCATTTGATGGGAATCTCACGGACTGGATGTCTTTCCAAGACCTCTTCAACTGTGCCATCAACAGCAATGACAGTCTGTCGTCATCCCAGAAGCTGCAGTACCTACAGAATTGCCTCTCCAAAGAAGCCAAGAACGTGATCAAGCATCTTCCCTCCACAGATGACAATTATGACGAGGCCTGGAAACTCCTAAAGCACAGGTTCGATAATAAGCGTGAAATTATTACTGCTATTTTGCGTAGATTGACGACCCAACCAATCATGAAGGATGAGGATGGATCAGTATTACGGAAGCTTATCGATACAACTAAGGAGTGCTTCCAAGCCCTGAAGGTCTTGAAGCAGCCTGTAGAACATTGGGATTCCTGGCTCATCTTTATTATTGCCGACAAGCTGGATGCCGAAACTCATCGACAGTGGGTATTATCAATTAAACCCTCTGCCATCCCTACCTTTGAAGAATTATGCGAATTCTTGGACCAAAGATGTCGAGCAATTAGCGAGTCAGGAACCATTAAAGCTAAGCCTAATTCCAGTTCTCATAACCATGCCAAGAAAGTCTCATCTCATCATGGATCTATTGATGCAAAATGCCGAGTTTGTAATGATTCTCACCTCACCTTTAAATGCCCAACCTTTAACAAGCAGTCAGTTTCAGAAAGACGGGATACTCTGAAGACAAAGAATTTGTGTTTTAATTGTTTGGTTAGCGGTCATAGGACAAACACATGCCCGTCAACATCTACATGCAAGAAATGCCAGAAGAAACATCACACAATGGTCCACATTGACAGCTCAACTCCGCAAATTTCCAGCCTGACAACTTATCGTCATCAGTTACCGTCCCATGTTCTTTTGCCCACTGCAATTATCAACATTCAAGATAAGCAGGGGAACTGGATGCCTTTTCGTGCTCTTTTGGATTCAGCTTCAGAAGCCAGCTTTGTAACCGAGACGTGTGTGAAGAAATTAGCATTGCCTACTAAATCTATCAACTTAACTATTAAGGGGGTTTCTTCCACAACTGTAGGATCATCTACGCAAATGGTTCAGATACAGGTATCATCACGTATTTATGAATATTCTGCAACAATTGATGCTTATGTCATGAAACAAGTCACAGGTCGGTTACCCTCTTCCATGGTCAATCCAGCCAAGCTAACATACATCCAGGGACTGAAACTTGCAGGTCCATTTTATTATAAACCAGAAGACATCGATTTGCTTATCGGTGCTGATCTATTTTCCTCCCTCCAACGACCAACACCGGTTCTGATGGGTCTACCTGGAATGCCTAATGCTACTGACACCCAGTTTGGATGGGTTGTATCGGGAACGATAAACTCAAGTAAGCCAACTATTGTCCGAACACATCATGCTAATTGCCAACTTGAGTCCATTATGCAGAAATTTTGGGAGCTTGAGAGCCTTCCCGAAATGCCAACTCTAACTTCTAAAGAGTCTGCCTGTGAAAAGCACTACAACGGTACCTTTCAACGTCTTGACAATGGACGATACATGGTTCGGCTACCCATTAAGGAGACATCTCCACCCTTGGGTTCAACACGAGACATGGCCATCCGACGACTCCTGCAAGTTGAGAGGAGGCTTCACTCCAATCCAGATTTACGTAAACAGTACGTTGACGTCCTCCGTGAATACATTCAACTTGGGCATATGGAACGAGTACCTCCCCATCAAGTAAGAGAATCCACATCAACATATTATATGCCGCATCATTGTATCATTAAAGACAGCAGCACAACTACCAAGGTTCGGGTAGTTTTTGACGCATCGGCGAAGTCATCCTCTGGTATTTCATTAAATGAGAAATGCATGGTGGGTCCCAAGACTCAAGATGACTTGCTTGCCATTTTAATGAGATTTAGGATGTGGATGGTAGCCATCACAGCAGACGTCCGGAAGATGTATCCTCAATTTTTAGTGCATCCAGATGACCGGGATTTACAGCGCATTGTTTGGCGAGAAACTCCAGATGACCCAATAGAAGATTGGAGAATGACCGGAGTGACGTTTGGGCATGCTTCCGCTCCATATCTTGCAACACGCTCCCTCAATCAACTAGCCCGTGATGAGTCTTCTCGATATCCACTGGCTTCTGAGGTAACCCAACGCGATACCTATGTAGATGACCTGATGACAGGTACAAACAGCCCTGCCGAAGCCGAAGTTCTCCAAAGCCAACTACTCAAGATGTTCTCCAGTGCTCATCTTGAACTACGCAAATGGTCATCCAACAGCCCCAGTCTCTTACAGCGCCTTCCTTCCGAGTATTGTGAGACAAAACTACCTCTTGTATTTGATTCTGACAATACAGTCAAAACCCTTGGTTTACAATGGAACCCCGCTACTGATATGTTTTCCTTCTCCGTCAATCTTCCACTCCGTAGACCCCTGCACACAAAGCGTACATTACTTTCTGATATTTCCAAAATCTTTGATCCAATGTGGTGGCTTGCACCAATTACCATCCGAACAAAAATTCTTTTTCAGTCTTTATGGGCTTTGAAAATCTCATGGGATGAATCTCTACCAGCAAATGTTGTTGAAGAGTGGAATGCATATCGCTCGAATTTGAGCTCCATTGAATTAATTAAGATTCCTCGCTTTGTATGTTTGCCTAATCCCACTTGTTACGAGATTTTAGGGTTCTGTGATGCCTCACAGAAAGCTTACGCCGCCGTCGTGTACCTCAAGACTACCAATGATGAAGGGGATTGTAAGGTGCAACTTTTCACCTCAAAGACTCGGGTGGCTCCCGTCAACCAAGAGAGCATCCCAAGGCTAGAGTTATGTGGTGCCACGCTTCTGGTGTCTCTGATTGACTCAGTCCGTAAGTCCGTACTACAACCCATAACAAATGTATACATGTGGACTGATTCCACAATAGTTTTGGACTGGCTTTCCTCGTCTTCGTCAAGATGGAAGGTCTTCGTTGCTAATCGTGTTTCCAAAATCCAACAATCCTACCCACGACATCATTGGCACCACGTCATCAGCCACGAAAATCCTGCAGATGTAGCATCAAGAGGCATTGACCCTAGTGACTTGAAGGAAGATTCCCTCTGGTGGAATGGACCGTCCTGGGTCATGCAACCGGCTTTCAATTTCTCCCAGGAAATTGGTTCTACGTCAACAGTGCCCACTGAAGAAAGGAAAGTGAAAATACACTCTTGTCATGTAAGCCTTGATATTACCATAATTGAGAAAATGCCGTCATTAACTAAACTAAAAAGAGTAGTGGCTTACTGCAGGCGGTTTCTACATAATTATTTGCATCCACAAGCTATCCAACTGAAGGGAGAACTTTCTGTACTTGAGCTAAACCAAGCTCTGAACTCTTGCATAAAGTTAGTTCAAATGACCTTCTTTCCGTCCGAGCTGAAATGTTTAACCTCCAACCAGCCCATCCCCAACAAAAGCAAGTTACTATGTCTGAGTCCCTTTTTAGGAAGTGACGGGCTGCTGAGAGTGGGGGGTCGCCTTCGTAACGCTGACCTCACTCCTGACAAAAAGTATCCCATCGTAATCCCAAAGAATTGTGCATTAACTCAATTGATAGTTGCTGAGGAACATATTCGCGGCCTTCACGCAGGTCCTCAACTCCTGCTGTCCATGATTCAGCAGACCTACTGGATTATTTCAGGAAGAGATGTTGTTCGTCAATATGTAAAGCGCTGTCTAGTGTGTTTCCGTCATCGTGCCAAGGCTTGCAATCAGAAGATGAGTGACTTACCTGCAGCTAGAGTCATTCCAACACGGCCGTTTCAACGATGTGGCGTGGACTTTGCAGGTCCTTTTACTCTCCGTCGAACAATTGGTGGTAGGAGCAATCAAACCTGTAAGTCATATGTATGCGTGTTCGTGTGTTTTGTGACCCGTGCCATTCATCTCGAGTTGGTTAGCGATCTAACGTCAGACTCCTTTATGGCTTCATTCAAACGGTTTATTGCTCGTCGAGGTCTCTGTTCTGATATTTACAGTGATTGCGGGACAAACTTCGTGGGAGCAGACAGGGAGATTAAGTGGATCTATGAGTTCGTGCAATCGGCAGACCCAGGTCAGCGGATCCAGCAATTCCTTTCCGCTCGAAGTGTCAAATGACACTTCAATCCGCCCTCCTCTCCTCACTTTGGGGGCCTCTGGGAATCCGGAGTGAGGGTTGTGAAGGGGCATCTACGACGAGTGATTGGTACAACATCCCTGAACTTCGAGGAGTATGCCACCTTACTTGCCCAGGTAGAATCCTGTGTCAACTCACGTCCTCTTGCTCCGCTGTCTTGCAACCCGGAGGATCTCTCTGCTCTCACTCCGGGACATTTTCTCATCGGTGCTCCGCTCAACGCACTTCCCGAACACGATCTCACCGATATTAAGCTCAACCGCCTCTCCCGCTGGCAACATTGTCAGCAGCTAGCACAGCATTTCTGGAGGAGATGGCACAATGAATACCTGCATCAGCTCCAACAACGACACAAGTGGAACTCCGTGAGTGAGAATTTAGCTGTAGGTACAATGGTCCTTATGAAGGACGAGAGGTTATCACCTACTGAATGGAAGCTGGGAAGAATCCTTCATACTCATCCTGGACCCGACGGTTTAGTTCGCGTTGTTACGGTAAAAACCTCAGGTGGGGAATTGAAGAGACCCATAGTGAAATTGTGCCCTTTACCATTCGATCAACCATCATCAGCAAGCTCTTCATCATCCTTTGAGTGAATTTTGTTTTTTTTGTTGTTTTTGAAATACTTGATATTTCAACCCCGGCGGTATGTTTAGGCGTATATTGCTTTATTACTGTCATAATTTCAATAATTACTTTAGTTTTCTTATTTTTGTCATCCACCATTATGTACTCCCTATGGAAAGGTATGAAAGGACATGATTTCCATATTTTGCCTTGTAACTTCTTTCCTACCATAAGATCGTAGAGTTTTTATGTTACCATCGGGTAGCCTGGAGTAAGTAGATGCTGTTAGAGTGTACTTTGGTTAAGTTCACTCAAATGGGTCAAAAGTTATGATAACTTAAGGTCAGGTCCATTATGTGCATATCATGTAACTTACTTGTCAGCATGAAGTGTGGCAGGTAGTATGTATTACAATGTCTTCTTATGTGAATGCCGTCCTTCCACTGTACCCACTACAATCATTTGCTTATCTTGTGTTGCTCAAGTTCCAGGCTAGAATTTCTACCTGTGAAATGGGCGATCTTATGTAATGTATAAATATGACTACTCTCCCAAAAATCTGTGTCACTTGGAACCCAGCAGTCTGTTACTCTGCTTGATTTTGCTCTTGTCAAAATACTTGACTCTGCCTTTATCTTTGTCAACTCATTCTTAAAACCTTTTTATTATTTGCTTTGACTTTTTAACTCTTTTAATTGACGTAAATAAACACTAGTTCGCTTAGCTTTTGCAGAGATCAATTACAGTGTTATCAGCCTTTGCTATTATTATTGTTACCATCTGCCCATAAGCATCCTTACATTCACATTTCACTTAGGCTGCTAGTACCACAACCCGTACGTCCGTACAAATGATATTACCCAAATAAAAGCGGGAGGTATTTAAACTTTATCCTGGGGTAGACATCAAGAATTTAAAACTTTGCCATTACCTCATATTTTGCGTGACCTTCATTTGTATGAATAATTTAAACATTACTATTTATTAAACATGATTCTATTATAGAAACTGTATTTCCATGCTTAACGACATTTAAACATTGCCTCCAGTCACCCCTAAAAGAATGGCTTAACCACCAAACGGTTTAACTGCATCAGTTCTTTATGATATATATCCATTTCATTTAGAATCAGATTAGACACTATGGTAGAACCCAACACCAGAATAAATTTTGCAGCTCTTGAAATATTAACATAATAAGATGCACCGTAATGTTAGAAACTGATGTTTCAACAAACGGGACCGCTAATTTGAACATATAATGTAGTCCTAGAACTCTCCAATAAATTTGTAGAAATGTCTACTTCAACAAAGAAGATCAATATCACCCCTGCCGCTCAATGTATTCAGAAAAAAGTTGAAAGTGGATGACTTTCCGGACTCTCCTATCATACCCCAATAAAAGCATCGTTGTTGATTGCAATCATCGTCAATTACATACATTACAAAAACAAAAGCACGCTTCTGCATCGGATTTAATTTTCCAAAATCTGTCGCCCCTTACAGTCGTTCAATTTCAAGATCAATTAAACTCTGTTCTAATCTAACAGGTTTATGCAATGAGTACTACTAATTATTTTTTCCACGAAGTACCTCTTCTATATCTGCCAAGGCAGCTTTTCTGTTTTGGGAACGTCTAAGGTTTGGACAAAGTTCGCTGCTAATGCCAGCTTTAACCCTTTCCAAAGTTGCAAAGCGTTTCCAGGGTTACCTAATATGCAAATATACGCGAATAGTTGTAATGAAGAACGCATTCCCATACACTCATGAACGAGGTAGAGCTTTCTCCTATTTGCTGGTAATGGTATTCATATTTGGTAGGTTGAATAATTCAACTATTGAAGTAAAAACTGAATTTTTAACTAAAAAATTTGTTGCAAATTGAAGTTGACTTCAATTATTCACAATTTATCTTTTTTAATAAATTGACTTAAAGTTGTACTTGAAATGGTAAGTTGCAAGTTGCAACTACTACTTGAAGCTGCGAGGAGCCCGAGTCGAAATAAGTAAAAGATTTTATTTTTTATCTGTTAAAATATTGTTAAATCATTCGCAGTACATTGCAACACACGCAACATGATGAGAAATATTTGAGCAAGTAAATATAAACACTATACTTCTTCAAAGAAGGAACCTTGTTGATGGCCTCTAAAGCATTAATGAAGCTATGTTGTTAGGAAACTGTGTGTTCAGAATACCCCCACAAAATCCCAACACAAAAGTGACTGGTTCGGTTGATTTGATTAGAATGCTCCTGACCTCGTCTTTGCTTAAGGTCGAATTTTTTTGCACCAATAGAGCAACGATTCCAGCCACCATCGGTGTAGAAGAACTACATTCCCCATCGGGGTGAAAGTACGAACCCGAGTCTGCTTCGGGAACTACCAAAAGATCACCAGGAGCAACAA
Source organism: Allacma fusca (assembly GCA_947179485.1). Lineage (NCBI taxonomy): Eukaryota > Metazoa > Arthropoda > Collembola > Symphypleona > Sminthuridae > Allacma > Allacma fusca. Next base: position 50,829,056 of record OX359249.1, on the reverse strand, counting down.
GGTGAGGCTTAATAATACCTGATGGACCTGGACCTGCGCTAGACATGCACTCCACTTCGTCCTCACTGTTAGTGTACCCGACGCCTATAAACTCATCGTAACTCCCTGGAGCTCCACCAGATTTGCAATCGACGTGTCCCAAATTCCCAATGAAGAATATAAAATTTATATCAGCTTCGAAGACTATAGGGACAATTTCTCTCATTACATTGTCATCTTCATCCAGAAAGTAGTACCAACTATTATTAACAACACGATGCGCCGTTGAGCAGTCCTTATTCTTCCCTAGGTAATCAGTTGGGCACAACATGAACTGGAGGCAGAGCAATAGCCAGTCTTCTCGATAAAGACGATAATGTTGCAAGACATGCCATCCATTTCGCACCAGGAGCCACGCCAAGACCGTAATCACCGACCACTGGACCCAAGCAAGGAGTCCCGTGTCCCCCCAAGTCTGTTGGCTTATCCGTAAACTCGTGTGGGTCAATCCAGCCGAAGTTTTTTGTTCCGACGTAGGATTTTTGGAGAGAATCCTGACTCCATCGAACTCCAGTATCGATAATACCCACGCAAACGCCTGTCCCGCCATAACCGAGTTCCCAAACTGCTGGTGCATGCACCCGTTTCACTCCCTATTGATGGAGATCGTCATCCCCGAGCCCCAAATGTTTTTCCGGTCCCTTTACGTTGGTCTTTAGCGGTTTTGTTATTTTTTCTTAAGTTCTTTTCTTTGGTTAAGTTCTACTTTGACTGATTTAATTAGAGAACTTCAAATAGTTCACTTATTTGATTTTCATCACCTCAGGAATTGAAATAATTTTTTCCACAAATTCTAAAGACGCTCCACTGATGGACAGCTGATTGGTTATCCACAATTGATGGAAACGTATTACCGACTTTTCTTTTTGCACAAGTTCGAGGACAGACTTTTAGGAATGTTTTCCAAGGGTTTCCAACTCATCTAACAGTAGCGAAAGTTTTTGGACTCTATCCTGCGTGAATTTCAGCCCTTAGGAGATTGTTTTTACGAAGTCTTTCGGCCGGACTTTGATTGTAACCGTTATATCAGCCAACGCATTGCTTGTGAAGAATAGTTTCAGTTCGGATGAAATTATTTTCTCTCCGCGCCATGACATTGGAAACTTTCAGTAAACTAATTGGATTGATAATAAGACCCAGTACAAAATAGGCAAACCTGCGATAACAAGGGCGGTTCATTTTGACCAATTTAAAGACCAGGCTGGACAAAAAGTAAATTTCTAAAGTTGTGTACAATGTCTGACAATATACGCACATGGAGGTTTTGGAAAACAGTACGAAGTTGCCAATAAAGATTTTTTCCCATTGTTTGTCAATTTTTTAGCAGCTAAGTCAAGTATCAACAACTATTTTCACAAACGCATTTTTAATTGACAGTCAATTACCGGAAACCAACTGATAGCTTCAATATGTGAAGTTACTAATTACAAGTAGAAAATCGAATCGAAATCGTTAATTAAATTTGTACAAATTAAAGTTGAATTGAAATGTACTTGTAGTTGATTTAAATTAAGTAGAAGAATTAACGTGCCATTCAAAATGTCTCCTTAATACCAAAATAAAAAAATATAGTGGTTTATGACGTGCTCGTTCATTCTTAACACGTACAATTACTGGAAGCTACAAATAATATCATTACAGGGTATATAAGTTTCCCGGGGAGCTTTTTGGAAACATCAAGTGATATTTGCTTCAAACACTCCAGATGGTTTCCAAATTTCAGAGAACTCTAAACTGCGTCGGTAAATACTTAATGATTGTTAATATCAAAGGCTTTAATTTTGGTTTTACTCTGCAGAGAAATATTAAGAAGAATCTACAATTCCATGTCTAAATTCATTAATTAGAATTTTTGTTCTGAGAATATTTATTCACAAAATAATCCTTGACACGCAACAAAATAAGAATAAACTCTTAGCATTGTAAATTCTCTTCTTTGTATAGTAGAGAGAGAATTGTTCCAAAGTATAGAATTTATGAGTAACTCACAAATGAAAAACTCACAATGTTATTATTACATTTAACCGAAATTTTAATATTGAGAAAATGACAAATATACTTAATACATTATTTTTCATGTAATTCCACGTAATGTATAAATTATATTAATAGAGTACCCACGATTTCTTATCTGTATACGTAATCATATATAATAAAGTTAGCTGAACATTCAATATTTATAACAATGAACTGTTTGAAGTGCAGTTGTGCGACATGTAATAAGGTGTATGTGGTGGAATTATGTTTTAGTATCCGAACGTTGTATCTCATACATACATTTGCATTACATACATATAATAGATAATTGTTATTACGTAAAGGAATGGCGAAATCCTTAACAATTTGACTACTTGAACCGCCTTCTGAGTCTCCATTAACGACTAAATCAACAATTTTCTCTATTTGCTCTGTCATAATAATAACGTTGATTATATCTACGTAACCAGACTTATCTGTAACGTTAATGGATTGTGTACGAGGGTTTGTTTTTTTCAAAGCGGGTAGTAAAAGGGTGCATGGTTTTTGGTTTACAAAGTACATGTAATGAATATACATGCATTTCAAATATCGTGGTAAACCCGCACACCAATTTTCATTGTTGTAGAACCAACCATGTAAAACATAACAAGAAATAAGTAAGACTATAATGAATTTCCTATATAGTGGTTCCTAAGGAATGACAAAATATCTGCGAATATATAGGGATGCCACTAGATCTTACTTCCATGTAGTGTAATTCCATGTATAGCAGCTTTGAAGATGACTTTTGAAGAGGTTACAAACTTGTAGATAGCAAACAAAAGTAGTTATTTGTTTTGGTGCACTTCTTCTACGTCGGCACTCTTAATTTTTACTCATATATATATATATTAAGCAATTAATGGAGGAAAAGAGAATTCGTTTTGTCTGATGTGTGTCATTTACGTTTTTCTGCTACCAGCAATTTTTTCCTGCACACTGAGAATAAAACTTAAAATAAATCCTATATTTTCTAATTGTTTTGCATCAACGGTCTGCATATGTTTAGGGTAGCATTAAAAATCAGTCCCAGCAGTTACCATTCATCTTTACATTTTGTAGCGACCGTGACAGGACTAGTTGGTGTTTCATAATGGACAATTCTAGAAAAATGAGAGTTGCGATTCGGGCTGTAGTGACCCGTAACTTGAATACTTTGGAAGCTGAAATGGATAAAGAAACGCCAAATAAAGTGGAAATTGAAGCGTCTTTTGCCGTTTTGAATGAAAAGTTCAGAGAAATGGAAATGGCGGGTCAAGCGATTCAAGAGCTTATGATCCAAGATGAGGTTTCTGAAGAGAATTCTGCGAAGGAATCAGAGGCAATTGACGGCTAAAAAGATAAATTCGTTCGACTTCGTGTAAAAGAGAACCATTTTTTCAACAAAAATTGCCGCCAAGATTCCGCGTCTGTGTATGGTGATGCTGAAGGCGGCGCCAAGAATAAATTCAGTTTGCCAAAGTTGGAGCTTCCAAAATTTGGCGGAGAATTGAAGGAATGGTTGTGTTTTTGGAGTATCTTCAAGAAGATCCACGACGTCCCCGACATTGAAGCTGAAGACAAATTTCAGTATTTGCTTTAAGCAATCTCTACTGGAACGAGGGCTCGCGAGCTAATTGATAACTACCCTCCTACCACCGACAATTACCCAAAGGTCAGCGAGAGTTTAATGCAATGCTTTTGGAGGGAAGATTTACTGGTCGAGGTATATGTGCGTGAGCTCCTTCGCCTGGTGTTACAAAATGACACTAACCCTAAGGGGAAAATGGCGGTCACCAAGCTCTACTACCAATTAGTGTCTCATATACGAGCACTCGACACTCTAGGGATTACGAGCGAGAAATGTGCCGCGATGCTTTTCCCATTGGTAGAATCGTGCTTGCCTGAAGATGTTTTGAGAGTTTGGCAACGTCAAACACAGACCATCGGGACAGACCCGTCGAAAAACCGCCTATCTAAAGTGCCTATCTAAGTGAATTTCTCAGATCCGAAGTGAAAGGCGAAGAGAGAATTCGTCTTGCTACATCTGGGTTTGGAATAAGCCAGAAGAGAGAAGCAGATGGAGAAAGAAGTCGTTGAAGACATCCCGACTGCCGCCGGACTTTTAAGTGGTGAGACTCATCAAATGTCCAAACATACTGCGTGCATTTTTTGTGAGAAAAGGCATCTCAGTCAGGAGGGTCATCCGAAACTGGACACGAACCGGGGTGATGATATGGTATAGCCACTGCTGTATCAAGTTGTACTTACAGCATAAGCTATTCCATCGAATTCTGTCAACTACAGTTTTAGTTTTATTGCCATCTATTACTTGCATTTCTTGAATACGTGTCTTAGAGGGGAGAATCTCTCGCAACTTCATACGTTCAGTAGAATTAGTTTCTACTGACATTTTATACAATTGAAGCGTGCACATAAATATTCTGAAATGTAAGCGTTAAATCTAACCTCCATTTCATCATGCTATTATAAGTATATCATATTAATTTCGTTTAGAAATGAGAATGTTGTTTAGACTTGATTTTACTGGAAAACGTATGAATGCAATATTAATCATCTATGTGTACACTATACATCATTGTGAGGAAATGTTCCAATGATTTGAAATAAAGTGTAATATATACATGTATTTTTTAGATAAAAAAGGTAGCCAAATTTATGTTTTCCATTTTCAGGCGAATCAACATTACCAACCTAATTACTAAATATGAAATTTTCCTACATCTATACGCATGTATTATTTAAATTTTAGCATACCTTACAGTATACAGTTCCGTTAAGACTATTATTTGAAAACGTTTTCAACATTGTAGGATAACCTGGAATAATTGATTCAATAAGATATTTTTCATTTGTAAATCTTTGACAATATCCCTTTTCAAACATTTACAACTATTGTTGTATGATGTAAAAATTTCAGCAAGTATATCACAATAACGTTTAGTATTTCTAAAAGTAAAATACCGGTAAATCTTTGACATTAATGTTGCATTAAATCGTTCCACTACACATGCTCTAAATTCTGAAAAGTTGTTAAAGATGTTAATGTTATTATTTTTACAATATGATAGGAACGTTTTATAAAAAAATTCTTTTCCTTCATCTACCTGTAAATAATGAGGTTTGTTTCTTAATTTAGTTATAGAATCAAAAGCATCAGTGACTTGTTCACCAGTTTTTCGTTTTAATAACCTTACGTATGCAAATCTACTGGATATGTCTATTACAGTAAGTATGTAACGATATCCAGAATTGAAATGTGATAATTTTTCTAAATGTATTAAATCAGCTTGCCAGAGATAATTTACATATAGTGAAGAAACCTTACGTCTGAAAAATTTACCACGTGCAAACTTATGCAAGTTGTACGTATCTTGTCCTTGTAAAAACGTTTCTACATTTTTTCTGGAATCATTTACACTTCTATGCAACCTATCAATACCACCAAAACTTTCACTATTGTTAGGAGTAAAGTATTCTTTTGCTAACTTAACGTCATTCATTTTACTACTAACACAATTCTAAGGTTAGAACCAAATAATCATGTTTGCGAAACGTTTATATAAAACCAGGAATAAGTAATGAAAGTTAGTTATACTGCAGCAATATCAAAATTATGTCATTTATACTAACTTGAGTAAACCTTACTTCCACACTAGATTTCAGCGTTGCAAAATTTGAAGTTGCATTAATAGAATGTAGATATATTCCTGAAAATACTAATTATTTATTTCAAATATGTACGGATAAGAATATTTGGTTTTTGTTTGAAAATATAAATTTTAAATTCACAACTAGTGAGAGTTCTGCATTGGATTTAAATGATATTATTGGAAAATCATTAAATACATTAATTTCGTTTAGTTACTATGCATCCAAAAATCGATTTTCTGTTTCCGTTAAGGAAGGATATTCGTTGCATTTCAGAAATAAACTTGAAAGACAATTAGGGTTCACCCAACAAATTATAAATTGTGGAAACGTAATTGCATCAGATTCTCCACAATTTGGAAAGAATTTATTTTTAAATCATGATTTAATTTACATTTATTCTAACATAATTTCACCTCAGTTATACGGTGATTCATATCACAAATTTTTGCGAATTGTGCATAACTCTTCAAAATCAAATTTATTAGCAGGAATTAATTATCATTATCCATATTTTACACAAGTAGAATCAGACTATATAAGTACAATACACATCAAGGTTTGTGATGCAAGTGGAGAGGAGATTAAAGTTAATGAGGGTAAACTAATCATAACATCATAGTTTCGTAAGCGTAAGTTGTAGTAACAAGCTAATACTTCATTCACACTGTTTTTAGTTTAATAACAAATGAATAATATGTTTGAGTTCGAAGAAATTTATTTATCAGAACCATTATTAAAATTCCCCTTTTCAATGAATATCGCTGGGTGTTCCCAAAGCGGTAAAACTATTTACAATTAAACTATTAAAAAATTTAAACAGTTTATCTGGAACACAACTAAAAAACATAATATTTAGTTATTCAGATAACATTGAGCAGTATAAGAGCATTTGCGAAACGTTTCCTGGAATAGTGTTCATGAAACGATTCGATTTTAAAATTCCAAACGATACACCTCTCATAGTGGATGATCAGCAATTTGATGTATGCAACTCTGCTAAACTTAGTGAGTTACATATTAAAGGTATACATCATCGTTGTGTATCTATCATTCAATTTTCCCAGAATCTTTACCCTCAAGGAAAACATGGTAGAAATATAGGTCTGAATACACATTATTTAGTTATTTTTAAATCACCAACGTTTACACCTCAGATAATGTATTTAAGCCGTGTTTTGTATCCTGCTCATCCTAAATTTATTTTCGATGCTTATAAAAAGGCAACAGATAAACCATTCTCTTATTTATTCTTAAATATACACTCACACGCTCCAGACAATTTACGAGTGCAGAGTGGTTTTTTGCCTGGAGAAGAGAATTTTGTGTACCTTCCAAAATCGTTATCAAATATATAGTTGATTTTGAAGGATTTCAATTGAAACGTACATTTATAGTCAAGGAGTTAGTTATTGTTAGTTGTGTAGATTATTGCACAAATATGTATTTTTTAAACCACCGTTTTCTTGGAAATAACTTAACCGATCGGGAAGACAAACTGTTTACTACTCAGGCAAAGGATATTGTGATTATTCTACTTTAAATGGAATTATTTCAGTCTTTCAACTTTTCGGATCAAATTTATGCAAAAGTTTCGCAGAAAGTTTCATTCCTTAAAAAACTTTACCAAATTTGTCAATAATCAACTTAGAAGAGAAGCATTGTCCCAAAATTACAGATGTGAAAAACAGTTACATAATAATTACAGAAAAGTGTATAATTCCATCACATCAAGATTACAAGCATTGTGCACTTTGTAAGGCAAAACATTTGCTCTACATTTAAACACTTTAGACTGTGATGAGTGAGTGCGTTACGCGGAACGTAAGTTTTTTCAAAACATTAATTAATTGTAGTACCACATAAACGAAAACAACTTCTGATTTCCAGTACGGATGATAATATTGCAGCTTTAACAGAAATTGCACACAATATTATTAATGGTAACGTAATATTTTCAGATAAAGAAAAAAGTAAAATTAAAAGACAGATTTAAAATACGATCGTAGGCTGATTTGAAGTTATCGTTTAAAGGGAAAAGAAAATGTTAACTAAAATTGGCGGATTTTTACCACATGTGATTAATTCTTCTATTAACATACTTGCTACAATTACTGGTACAGTAATCGCAACATCGCTTACATAATGGCAAAACGTTTAAAATTAGTTTCTGAAGAACAACTTAATAGCATTTTAAATATGAAAAAAGTACTAGAAATCAAGCATAGAGTGGAAAACACATTCTTAAACAAAAAAGAAACTGCAGAAGAAATTTTAAATAATGAATCACTACCTGATGATATTAAGTTAGCAATTATTAGTGCATACACACGTTTTTTAAGCAATAAATTTGAATATATAAAGCAAAACGTTCTTCAATCGAATGAAAGCAAGGAAACTAAGAATGATTCATTAGCTGTTAAGCCTTCAGTAAATTTAATTTTAGAATCTATTCCTCCATCATATCAAAGAAATGCAAATTTAATACTACAGCATTTAGCTAAATATCCTGAAATGATAAAATGGAATAGTGTTGGAAGAATATATTTTTTTAAAGCGATAAGCACGTAAAAGGTTCAAACATATATGATTTGCTTAATTATGTAATTCGTCCGAAATTTTAATTTCCAAACTCAACTGGACCAGTTGCAATTAATCGTTTTAAAGCTGCTTTGATTGGTGCGCATGTGCCACTATAACTTTTAAATTTAAGATTTAGAACTGAACTTTCCAAGCCAGTGGAAAGAGTATTTACTGTAAAAGCTAAATCAAATGAAAGCATAAACAATACAGCAAGTATAACAAACGCTGCTGGTGCAACAGAATCATCAAGTCAACCAGATCAAATGGAAAACAATAGCCCAAGTAAAAATACAGGTTGGTTAAATTGGAAACCTATTTTTTCATAGAAAAATGAACCATACGCCTATACGAAGAACTGCAATACCATATAGAGCTACAACTTCAAAACATCCCATTATAACAAAGATTTTGTTTCGTTGGCGAGAAGAATAGCTTCATTTGCAAACAAATCAACAATCTTTCCACCCGAAAAATTTGCGCAAGCAGGACTTTTTTCTTCCGGTCAACTAGATCAAGTATGTTGCTTCTATTGTGGAATTCAAATAGGTGAATGGAATCCTTGTGACGATCCGTTTATTGAGCATGCAATATTTTCTCCGAGTTGTCCATTCGTCGTTCTACAAAAAATTAGGTATTCAACCGTATATTTAGAACAATCAGCTTCTAAAAAAATATTTTTGGTTAGTAATATTTAATGTAACATTCGTAGAATAATCATATATTAATATCTTATAAACTATAATTTATTCAGTTTGATTTATGTTTTAGGAAAAACCTTATATAATTTTAAATGACAACGAAGGAAATGCTACAAGAATGGATTTGTTAAACTGTATGTTTACATTTATATTAGCAATTATATTATTGGTTAGCATTTTTATATGTTATTAACGTTTTTTAAATTAATTTAATCATTATGTAAAATTTGTTTACAAAACAAAGCAGATTATGTAATGCTGCCTTGTTCACATTTATCATATTGCATCATTGTGTTGTCACGCAAACGGTGCGCAATCTGTCGTTGCAAACTTGATCAAATAATAAAAGTGTATACTTGATTTCTTACTTATGAGTTTTATAATTAATTTATAATCATTTACATTTCAACATTGATGTTGTAAGCATTATATTTACACAGTGAAAATAAAACACGTTTTTGATCGTGATCTGTAGTACAAGACGTTACATCCATCAAATACTTCTACAAACGTTTTAGTGTTCCAAAAGGTGGAGGGTTAGGTGGAGTATTTAAAAAGGGGTTAAAACGAATTATTCCATTAGTAAAAAAGCATGTTATACCGCATGCTAAAGAGGCAGTTGCTAATGTAGCACATGATGTTATTAAAGGAATTAATATAAAAGCTTCGCTTAGAAACAATAAAAACCAGTTTGCGAAAAATATTCAATCCGAAATAAGCAAACTTATAAATCAGTCTGGGAAAGGAATTTCAAAAAAAACGTTCAAATAAATTAATAGCAATAACAAAGTCAAAACTGAAAACTAAAAAACGCAACATAAAGAAACGAAAAGGAAAAACAAAATTTGATTATTTATCATAATGGGAACAATTAGCGAAATTTCAGGACCAGGCATTCGTGCAGAGTGTAATCTTTTTCAGCAACCTATGTCAGATACTACCGTTGACTTTAGTCTATATGCTGACTACAAACCATTGATCAATACACATGATTCAAATAGTAAAATTGAATATAAAATAATAGGCAACTCTGACCAATACCTTGATTTTTATGATTCATTTTTATATCTTAGAATTCAAGTAGTCAATGGAGATGGTTCAAAACTTATAAATAATCAAGACGTAAGCACTACAAATAATTTATTACATTCAATGTTTAGTCAAGTTGGATTATTGTCAAACGCAAAAATTATTAGTACCAGCAACAATTTTTATGCTTACTAAGCATATTTTCAAAAAGTGTTTTCCTATGGAAAGGAGTATTTCAAATCACACGGTGATACTGCACTTTTTATTGAAGATTCTAATGATTTTTCATGTACAGACGCAAACTATGGATACAAAAAGCGTTTAGTAAATTTTAGTAACATTAGTAAAACATTAGTAAGTTTTAAACAATTAGAATTAATTGATAAACTTCATATAGATATTGCTATGCAAGACCGATATGTTTTAAACAATATGGATTTTACACTGAGTTTAACGAAATCATCCGACTCATTCATACTTTCTGGATCTGACTACATCAAAAATTCAAATACGTTAAAATGCAAAGCAAAAATATACATTCTTGATGCTACTTTCTATATTAGAAAGCATACTATTTACCTGAGAAAATGCTTTATATCCAATGAGTAGATTAAACTTTTTGCAATCCCATCAGGAAATCAAACATTCATTGCAGAAAATGCTTTTATGTCTGCAGTACCATCTCGATTAGTTATTGCACTTGCTAGCAATGCAAGTTTTAATGGAACGTATGCAAGTAATCCATTCAGATTCACACCATATGATATTAACTATTTAAGTGTTTCTGTTAATAATATATCTATTCCAATCCCACCTCTTATTTTATATTTTAGCAATGATCAATACTTACTAGCTTACTGAATGCTTTTTGCTAGCATGGGAATATCAAATCAAACCATGGAATGACCATTGATTAAAAGAGAAAACTATTCAATGGGATACACTGTTTTCATTTCACATTCAGAAGTCACAGTTCGGATGAGTTTTTAATGTTGGAAAAGAGTGGTAGTGTACGATTTGAGGTGAAATTTAAAACAGCCTTGCCAGAAGCTATAAATTTGATTGTATACTCATAAATGAACAAGACATTTGAAATTAATAAATTTAGACAATTTGTATAATATAAAATGTTAAACAGTTTACAACCCCGTTACTTGCTATCGAAACTAGTTAAAGCAAAAAATATGTTTATTAGTGTGTATGCTATTGATGAGGTTTTGAAAATTAGAAACCCAAAATTTTCAGTTATTTGTAATCTCGACTTGAGTGCACAACCAGGTTCACACTGGTTTTCAATATATGAAAATAATAATACTTTAGAAATATTCGATAGCTTAGGATTACCATTAAATGTCTATGGTAATATATTTAATAAATTTGTACAATCCTTTAATGTTACTGTGAAACGTTCACATATTAAAGTACAAAGCAGTCATACATCTACATTTGGGAACTTTGCTGTTTACAATTTATACAAACGCAACCAAGGGTATAATATGACAGAAATAATATCAATTTTAGCAAGCAATTCTATGAAAATTAATCATCGCATTATGATACAATTTATTTAAAAAATTAAAATGCCTAAATTTTCAAAATGTGAATACGATAAGATAATATTATGCAAACATAAGCATTTGCTATGCATACAATACAACAAATCATGTAAAGAATTATTGCATGCAAAAGTAATGTTTGAATAAATCTTAACTTTATTTTGTACTATACTTTTAATTTATATCAACATAATTTACGGTTACTATTTACATCATGTATTGAACTCAATAAATCATAATATTATAAATATAATTATTATACTTATTTATTAGTTTTGTAAATTATATTGGCCATACGCTAGTATTTTTATTCCACCATGTAGTAAATGACGTTTAATGTCAATAGAATTTAGGATAAGCTTAAGTTGACGTACTGAATAAAGCCGTTGTTTAGTTGATCTAATTAAATTCTGCTGACAAAAATAACGTTTTGCTTTGAAGAGAGCTTTCTCTCCTATGACTAAGATATTTATTAACAATACTAGTTTTAGTTCCTTTACATGCTTTCTTTCGAATTTTATTGTCACCAGTATCAGAATAAACTTTTTAATTTAATCCTAATTCAGTTAGTATTTTACCATTCATCTCATCTTTCATTTGCATACACGTTTTTTAATTAACAATTGAATAACATTTGTGATTAATTGGATAGTCACTTGTATCAAAATAATTCAAATTTTTTAAGGATATCATCATAAATATCAACAGTTTAAACATGACTTATGAATGAATTGGTGTCACTACATAGCACTGAAATGCATTCCTTATACTTTGGAAGTAAGTAGTTATTATATGAACCGATCATTTACCCATGTTAAATTAAATTAAATTTTCGTCTAGTATTGTCCAACTTTTACATCTTGGACTTGAACCCAATTTGACAGCATTATCATAGTCTTTGGTCACTTTCACATTGGATCTATTTGTAGCATTCTCAACTGATTTACCATAAATAACATTATTGCCTAGTTTGGCTAGTTTCATTGTAAACCGACTTTTTGTCTGTGCTCTTATGTTGGTATTATATGAAATGTTAGGTTCAAGCCATTGTTCTGGCAAAATTTAAGTACTCTTTTAATTGCAGTAATTTTCAAACCATTCTTTAAATAAAATATTAAGTTACGATAATGCAGGACATAGTTTTTACTTGGGTTAAAATGTGAAATCAAACGAAAACCAGAGTGAAAATCTGATTCTGAGTTGTATTGACTCTTTTCAAAGTCAGATAACATATCATATGTTATTTTAACTTTTTCAGGAGCTTAAGGATATTCATTGTGTATATCATGATCAGCAGGATCATAAATCAAATCAATGACAAAGAAATAACCATAATCATTGTCATCGGGAATATTTTCATAATCAAGATTATCTATTTCACCTTGGTCTAACCATTGAAACCCTGATATTGGAAGGTAATCACTTAAAGCACCTCCATACAAATTATTCATATCAAAGTATTTTATTCAGCTCGTTTCCTTCGTGCTATCATATTTTCCACCTAAATAATTATTACTCGAAGCATAACGTGTTGGTATAGTTGAAATTCCCCCTCTAATTCCAGTGGTAATCGTGTGGATTTGATCCACATCAGTTATAAGTTCCAATTCCACTCCGGTCATTTTAAGTGCAGCATCATAACAACATCCAGGGTAAGAGTAGTAGTGAACAGGATCAAGTTTAAAATTATTAAATGTTATATCACGAAATTTCTCAAACACAGATGCTAACAAAAGCACGTCACAGAGTAAATAAATATCGTGATAGATACCTAAAGATTTATATTCAAATTTTTTCCAAACATTTTTTGCATGTATATAATCTTTAAGTGTTATATGCTGTTCAGTCAGTTTATTATAAAACATTTTTCGTTTTGGAAGTGTAGTTTCATCGAATTTGTTAAAACTATCCATGTAATCGTAACAATACACACCTTTTTAAAAGAAGATCAATTTCACTTTGTTCTGCGAAGTCTTGATAAAACAACACCATTTTCTGTTTTTGATCTTCGAATGGGTTAGAATCACGATCACAAATTAGAAGATTTTCTACTAAATCACTTTAGCTAGAGTTCACGAATTGATATGAATCAATAAAATAAAAATTATCACAAATAACTGACATGAAACGCTCAGATGTACTTGGAATTATATTGATTCCTTCACCATCATAGTATTTTAAACCTTGAACTATAATCGCTGCATCATAGTTTTTGAAGTTATGAAGAACTATTGGCACCTTTCGTTGCTGTTGATAGTTTAAATTACAAACTACATGCGCAGCTCCTCGAAATTTTCCTGTAAAACAAAGTTTTGTTTAGTCACATATGCTGTGTAATTCGATTTTGAATTTAAGTAATTGAAATAAATGCGCATGATATTCAATTACCGCTCCGAGGATCATGATCGTATACATGATCATTTTCTGATGGCTTGCCACAAATACGACAATTAATTGCTTTTAAAAAATCCGTCCAATCTCGTTCATTATCAACAGGTCCAACATCTTCTTCAAATATTTTCTTCACTAGAATTCCGATTTGTTTCATGTGTTTGAAAAAAACTAACACAATCTTCACCTCGATACACAAAATGTTTTATTAATTCATGATCATCTCTAACTAAATCCACAAGGAATCTGTTCCGTAAGTTTCTTAGTTTTAGAATGTCCTGGATCATGGCATGGTTGGAGAATAGTTTCAAAGTCTGCATAAACTACATAACCAGCTTTTAGTTGCTTATGATTGCTTTAAAATTTAATAACAGGTAGCTTTCCATCTTCAGTTAGTTTAGACATTTTAATATTTTGTTTTGTTAAGCAAGCATAATGGTAAATGTTGGTTAAGGTTTTGCTCCGCTGAAAAACACTGCAAACAGTTGTAACACAAGAATTTCTTATGATGGTTCTGTTTTCCGAGAAGCTTATTGATATCACGTATTGCTGTAAAATGTTCAACCCCTCTTTGAGCACATTTTAACAATAGTAGGTTAACTGTCTTCCAACCTGCATTATAGTTATTTTTCGAAGCACGAAACGCACTAGCACCTTCAAAATTATCCCAAACAAATATATTAACTGCAATTTGATTCAAATATTCAAATAGTAGAATTTTATGTAACTGAACTGGATATTGTAGTGAATTCCAATTCAAAATATTTTCATACTTTTTATAGGTACTGACACGATTCTGATTACGTTGACATGGATATAACGCAGCTAAACATGCCCATTTAAAACATTGTTTATCCTTGTTTCTTACATTGATGACACACTTTTTTGCGAAAACTCTTTTATGAGTAGGGATGTAACAAGCACCACCTAACGATTTATATTTGTTTAAACATAAATCAAATCCTAAAACTCTTTTTAAAATCCATCCTGAACCAAATTTTTCAAAACGTTCTGTGTAGATTTACTTGTTCGAACATTTCACCTAACATTGAAACAACTTCACTTGTGTTCAGTGTAATTCTCATAAAGCTGTTCATGTATGTGTCAAAAATTTCTATGTTTTTATTGACTGCAATTCCTCGTTGAAATTCTACGTGAACTTTTAACCGTACCTTCACAGCACCAATAACGTGATACATACGTTTGCACAATTCTGATATAGCATGTTTTTTGTTATGAAAATAGTTCAAAAGGCTTACAGTTTGCTCACTTTTACTGTATTTGTATGTACGGAAAGAATGTTTTTGAGAAGTAATTACATCAAAATCGTTTGAAATAGAACCAAGATCACCACCACGTTGAATTATTTTCTTATGGTTCTGTTTATGAAACTGTAGAGATTCTTTACGATTGAAAATGTTTGAACATAAATTACAACGATGGGAATTAGCCAAATGTTCTTCCAATTTGCTCCGTGGGTAGAAACACTTTCCACATAGTTTACAAATGAAACACTTATCTTCAGATGAAACTTAGAATTGGAATCACTTGGATGTCTTGAAATAATATGTTGATAAAGATAATTTGGATTTTGAATTTGGATTTCCGCCATCGGAGAGTTATTTTTGGGATCTCGAGTAGCCCCTTCTTACTAGCGGCTGCTCTCGAGTACCATTTGAAAAGAGCACCCCCGACTTTGAGACATACGGCAGACGAGTTACAGAGGAGCTTCTACGTGGATAATTGCATTGCCTGTGTTGACGACGAGCAGGAATTAACCACTTTCATTCGCCAGTC
Source organism: Allacma fusca (assembly GCA_947179485.1). Taxonomy (NCBI): domain Eukaryota; kingdom Metazoa; phylum Arthropoda; class Collembola; order Symphypleona; family Sminthuridae; genus Allacma; species Allacma fusca. The sequence goes on along the minus strand of OX359249.1, from coordinate 50,813,293 downwards.
GAAGGAAATCATGGAGATGGGCAAGATGGATATCAGAGGATGGGAGTACACTACATGCGGAGGAGGTGCAATTGGAGACCAGCTGGTGCCGTTACTGGGTATGCTCTGGAACAAAAATGAAGACACGCTAAGCTGTGGTGTTAAGAATCCACAGTTGTGGGAGGGACCCGTAACAAAGAGGATGATTTCGGCTGTCACTCACCAACTTTTTGATCCCATTGGTTTCCTTAGTCCTGTTACTCTCCATCCTAAGAGGTTACTCCAAGTAAGTTGGGAGACGAAAACTGCGTGGGATACGGAGATTCCGAGAGATATTGGGGAGAAATTTCAAAAGTGGGCAAGAGAAATTCCCACATTGTCAGAGGTTAAGATACCGAGGTGGTACATAGGTCGGAATAGCGAGATAAAGTTTTGGAGCTTGCATATTTTTCTGGCGCTAGCAAAACAGCCCATGCAGCCTGTTTTCCTGAGATTAGAGACTGAGGGGGTGTTGTGGTACAACTGGTAGTTGCTAAATCTTGAGTTGCCCCCTGAAGCAACTAACCATCCCAAGACTAGAGTTACTCTCACGTTTAGTGGGTACGAGATTGGCTTCAGTTGTGAAGTCAAGCCTAGAGTTGCATGGGACTCCTTGTTACCACTGGTGTGACTCGTCGATGGTGCTGTGCTGGATAAAGTGAGATGACCACTGGGGACTTTAGTTGGGAAACGAGTTAAGGAAATTCGCTCCTCTACTACCACTGATCAGTGGAGACATGTCCCAGGATATATGAATCCGGCTGATCTGCCATCAAGGGGTTGTTCTGTTCCACAGTTACTTGAATCCAGTCGGTGGGAGGTCCTGGGTGGGTAAAATTGCCGGCAATTAAAGGGCCTAATTTGGGAGGTGACTGAATGAAGAGGACATTAACCAAGAGAGAAAAGAATCAGAAAAATCACTAATGCCTTGTTTATAGTCGCTTTGATTTTTCATTGACTTTTCACGGACCAATCTTTTTCATGCAACTTTCATGAAGTCATCAACCCGATGATTTATAGTTCCAACGATTCACGCGCGAATGTCCTAGGGGAAATAAATTACTTTGTGAACTTGCCGATGATCCCATGAACCACCACAGGTACTTCCGGTAAGTTGTAAATGATTTTTGGTTTTACAAACTAGTACAATAAATAAACATTTTGTGGCTAATAAACTATGATCATAAAAAATAAGGGCTCTCAAATTATTGAATGTAACTACAGGATGGACAAGGAGACGTTTGACTTAATTTATACGAGGATTTTGGCCAAAATATCCCATGCCCCAATCATACCTTTAGAGAGACTTTCCATTACATTAAGGTAGCTACCACTTGCGCCGATTATATTTTAATTTTATTGTCATATATACGCAAGCTTATTTAAATTTACATCAAAATGTATATACTGAAACTAAATGCATTGTAATGCACTATAAATTAATTTCCCCAACTATATTCTGTCGATTTAGGCACCTTGCCTCAGGAAACTCGCACATTTCACTAGCTTTAAACCAAGGATGGGAATCGGAATCCGTATCCTAATCGGAATCGGAATTATATTCGAATATTTGAGGATTTTAATTCATATTGGAATCCCAAATAATTCCCAGGAAGTATTTTAATTCAAAATTGCATTCAAAATTGTTTTTGGAATCGGAATTGGTATTCAAATATTTTTTACTGAATTCCGATTTAAATAAAGCATTGTTTTCAATGGCGCATTCTTATTCTTCAGTGTACATACGTAAATACAAATTTAATATTGTCGCAATTTTAAATTACAACGTAAAGCTAATCAAAGAGCATTGGCGAATATTTTCTTCATCCGAAATGAACATGCTTCTACAAGTTAATTACTCAAGTAATCAAAATCGTTGATACTCAAGATCTTTTTAGCTAACTAAAGATTTTTTAGGTAACTATACATTTTTTAGGTAACTAAACATGATTTAGGAAACTAAAGATTTTTTATGTAACTAAAGATTATTTTATGTAACTACAAATGGGCCGAAAGACAATTAGTAATTTTTGATTCCAAAAATCAGTTGAACGTATTTTTAAACACTTAAATTGATACTTAATGACCTTCGGGGGAAACTAGCTTCCCAAAACTTTAATAATATCACGTTTATAAGGTTGACTTTTTTCCGTAATTAAATTCTTTGTATTTGCAGCATACCAGCAGTATTCAAATAAATATTCAAATCGGAATTCATGATGAACGAATACTCGATAATATTTAAATCCGTATTAGAATTCATATTTTCAATATTGCTCTAGGTATTTTAAATCGGAATTTTTAGCCTTAAATATTTTAATTCGAATTAAAATTCATATTTTTCCGATTTCTCATCCTTGCTTTAAGCTACCGTGTAAGCCCAGCCAGCATAAGCAAGATTGTAAGAGAAGTCATGGTTGCAATTAGTAAAGCATTTAAAAAGGAGTGTCTTCCAGTACCCGGTCATCAAGACATGAATCGAAAAGACACAAAAAGAGAAAATAATGCAAGAATTTGTACCAAATGGGCCCTTCTTATATGTGTGGGCTTATATTGATGGAAAACATGTTCGTATTCGTTCTCCTGGACATTCTGGATCACAGTTTATTAACTACAAAGAGTTCTTCTCCGTAATTTTAAAGGCCGTTGTGGATGCAAATTATCAGTTTATACTAGTTGACATTGGCTCATCCGGTTCTAACTCAGACGGAGGGGCATTAAAAACTCCAATTTAGGAAAGAAACTAATCAACAACAGCTTAAGATTTCCAGCTCCAAGAATTTTACCTTCCGGTAAATTATTACCTCCTGTTATTGTAGGCGACAATGCTTTCTCTCTGAAATGCTACATGTTGAAGCCATATCCCACCAAGTCAACAATAGTCGAGGAAAGCATTTTTAACTACCGACTCTCCCGAGCCCGAATGGTGGTAGAAAACGCGTTCGAAATCCTTCCAAGCACGGTGGAGCATTTATCACAGTCCCATCCAGAGCTTCTGCCGGGGACGTCGGGACACTCGACGGACCGGGACGGAATTGTCCCCATGTCGTATTCGGGACGGGACGGGGACAAAAAAATGCCCCCATTATATCGGGGACGGGACGGGGACAAAACAAATTGTCCCCACTATATTCGGGACGGGACATGCTTTTTGGTTGTGTATAACGGGACGGGACGAGCAAGCATAGCAGAACAAGGATAACGTTTCAGCTTTAATGCTCATGAGTAAACTATTCTGTGAACGCTATTTCACCGAATGTAAGGCATTCGATTTTAGGTTGTAGAAAATGAGGCTTGTTGCTCAAAAAGTTAAGGAAGAATCTTGGAGCCACGATTCTATAAATGTGTTTTTTATGTCTTTAGTACAAATATTTTTTGTACAAAATTTTCCTCATGTTCCGATTTTCGGTTTGAGAATGTCGACAACTGTTTTCAGTAATTATCGGGACGGTACAGGAATTTTGTTCACATGCCACGATTTTCGGGACCGCGGACAATATTTTTTTTTAATTTTGGGGACGGGACCGGGGACAACGTTTTTTAAACATTTTGGGGACGGGACGGGGACAAGATTTTTGTCCCCATGTCCCGACTTTCGGGACGGGACCGGGGACAACGTTTTTATAATTTTTTGGGGACGGGACGGGGACATGGTTTTTGTCACAGTGTCCCGATTGTCGGGACGGGACTGTGGACAAAAATGGTTTTGAAAAAATATCGGGACGGGACGGGGACGGGGCAAGAATTTTGTCCCCAACAGAAGCTCTGGTCCGATCAATGGGTCATTGGAATTGGTGAAACCAATAGTAAGAACCACCGTCATTTTGCACAACTTTCTGGTGCGTAGAAAAGACATGGATGGTCTTACTGCAGACCGAGTTGTGAATGGGGTCGTATTAGAAGGAAACTGGCGTGAAGATGCTGCACATTTGTCCAGACTTGAACGTCAAGGAAGTAATAACGCTGGAACAGAAGCGTTTGAAGTTAGAGAAAAATTCATATACACATAAGTGAACATGCAAGTGTGTTAATACGTACACACGCATGATTGTCTTGTTGTGGTGAGACGCGCGCTGTCATGCCAGTATGTAGCCCTCACATGTACACAAACAACCGCGTTCGTTCTTCCCACACTCAATTTCCTATATTTCCTCAATATGAGTGACTATATATACCTAAAGGATTTCGACTTAAATTTACATCAACATGTGTTGAATCAGATCATGAGGCAATTTAAAAAACAGTACCGATTATTTTAAATAATCGAAAAATCAATAATTTCAATTTTTAATGACTAAAATTGAATCGAATATTGAATGTTACTACTAGTATATCATTTGCCTGACGAAGAGTAAAAGCTCGAAACGTTGCTGCGAATAAAATATAAGCCTTGTTAAAACGTGAACCTCTACCCTTATTTAATCTTATACTAGTAAAACGCCCTGCTCCGCAGGGAAATTTGCTTGGCGTCTTGGTTTGTTGTAGCATTAAAACCTGCATGCTAATAGTTTAGATTTTTTTAGTTAGTATTTTGCCTTGATGCTCAATGTCGAATATTTTTACTTTAACTTTTCTATATGTAGCTCTTCTGCAAAGTTTATATATTTCGGGCTCCACACAATTATGTGTGTAAGTACCATTCCTATCACCCTGTAGTTCCCCGTGATCCTCAGGGTTTTTGACATACATTTACACTGTATTGAGCAGTGGCTCTAAAAATCCTGCATAGAGTTGACCATGAGTAAAAACGGTTTTGATAACCAAATTCCTATACATTCCTATAAAGCTAACAGGTACCCTCATTTGAATTTAGTGTAATTTGGGGAAGCAACATGAAATCCTGTTAAAACCTTAGCGAATATAGATTCTGTTTGAGCGGATCAAGCCACCGCCGACGTCGGTAGATAACCCCCATTTCCCAATAACAACACCAACACGGTATAACGGTTTGATCGCTAGTATTAAAATTCTATTATCGAAATCATTTTTTATCGAATATTTTTAAAATAATTATGTTTACTTTGAAATACGATTTCGTATAATTATTATCTATATTTGCACAACTTCTTTAAATACACAATTACTTGTGTAGGTTCCTTCACCTTGCTGCAGTGTCATTTACAATGATCTTAATATTTATTTTTGATTTCTCGAAAATCCAACACGTATGTATGTATTTATTAAGTGTTATTCGTGAAAACAGTCTACAAAACAACAAACATTCAGAATAAGGGAAAATCCAACATACAGTTGACGATGTAAAAGCGTTGGCTTCGATTGATAAAAATCAGCTGTATCCAAACTGTCCTTGAGAATTTTTAATCGTCACAACAAAGCTTAGGTTTTTCAAAAATTAAAGTTTTGAAGTAATTTCAAAAATTTAATTTTCGAAAAACAGGCGTAAGGGCTGCTGCTTGGACTTGCCGCTTTCAAACGGGACCAATGCATGGGCATGGACGCATGTCCCTAGGCCAAAGTTTATCATTCTCAAACAGAGATGAGTTGTCAATCTCTTCAGAGAACTGGAGCCCTTCCCAATGCCTCTAGGGAGACACGGCACACAAGAGGCTGACGGCGGACCAGTCGGGCACTCCTTAGGGACATGGCAACATGTCCCAGCATTTTTGGACTTTATATCTCACAATGCCCCTCCTGAATTCCCTAGGGAGCACCGGCAACTGTTTATTTCAATGTCCTATGCATGGTCGCATGTCCCAAGACAAAAATTTATCATTCTCAAACAAAGATGAGTTGCGAATGTCTACGGGAAACAGGTGCACTTATAAAATAAACTTTGGTTTGCTGAGATATCTACTGCATTGTTTAGTATATTATGCGAATTATTACTCACAAGCAAACAGTGCGATCAGTTTTAGAAATATTTTAATATTTCAACATTCTGTGGTCAGTATTGTATGCGACAGCAGCTGTTCAGTGCGAATTGATTTCTAAAGATGTTGGAGGGGTTATATGTTTCCCCGGGTGCCCTGAATGGTCTAAATAAGGGCAAACGAAGGCCACTAAATCTATTGAACTGGGCTGATCACCGAAATAAAGTCAACAAGGACAAGGGTTTAAAATACACTATTTTGACAGGGAGACGACAGGTTAACCCAATCACGCCAAATGATATTGAAAACGTAGTAAGTTCCGCTCGGGTGAATAATCCTTTCGCAGTAACCAAAATGACCAGACTAGATTTTCTTGATTTCAATGTCCTTACAAACTACGTGTCCTTGCCAAGCAATTTACAAGTGACGAAATTCCATTGGTTTAAGTACAAAATTTCGAACCCAAATATTATCATCCGCTTCTGCTATAATTAATAATTTTAATGAGGTTAATTTTTTAAGGGACCACCGAAACAATTTAGTGGAATAGAAGTCATGACATGCACATTTATCTCAGACATTAATTGTTACCTTTGATTTTTCATTAGTACGACTTTTAAGCATACTCTAGTCTGAAGAAGAATCTTCCCCTGAAATCGGTGAGGGTGTTGTGTTGACCTGAATTTCGCCGCTATTGTTAAACAGCACCTCCATCTCAGAAGTCTGGATGCTCATCCTCGTCCAAGTCTTCAGACACGTTACTAATTGTACTTAATGTAATTATAAAAATTGTTTACAAGTCAACTTATAATCATGGTGTGATAATAAAATAATGATATAAAAGGTCATTTAAATTACTTTTATTCATACTCCGTGTAATCGAACTCCCTCATTGCAATCTCATGCCTAAACGTCGGCATTTTCCCTCCGGCTTTTCCCGTACTTCCGACAACTTTCCTTTTGAAGCCCAGGTATTGTGACCACAATGATGCCCGCATGTCCCCACAATCTGGTCCTGATTAGAATATTTAAACGTTTCAAATCATTTAAACCTACTAATTTAAGTTAGTTGCGTGTAAAATTACTACATTTTGAATTACATTAATTTGTTAAAAATTACCTGAAGCAGCATACGAATTTTATCCAAGATCCTCAAAGATCCGTTTCCAAGCATTTACATCAATCAGTGCATTTTTGTGATCAGGGTGTTGGTTTTTATATTTAAAAGGTCGTTTCTTCACTTCTTCTATTAATTTTTGTTCATACTCAGCTTTACTGGCCCTAGCAGTCATTTTTCGTGAAATTTTGATACAAAATTATGGAGTGCACACTTTTGGACTTTTCATTCTACTTTTACGTTTTTAAAAGTTAACTGAAAACTGAAAGTTATTAAAACTGAAAGCGAGTGAAAAGTATCACGGCTCTGGGAACTATAAACTCGCGGAAATCATGAAACTGTCGTGAAATGATTGCCGCATGAAACGAATGAAAAACGTTTCACGAAAGCAACTGTAAATGCGAACCATACTTGAAAACGGTCGAATCATTGAGTGAAATGAAAAAAAAAAGCGATTATAAACCCAGCATAATGGCTACTCACCGTGGAGGGGATCTGGTAACCAAGTACTTTAGTGATCAGAGTTAATTGTAACAGATTGTGCGCCGTGTTGCTTGGTATTCTCGGTTTGTTGCTTGGAACCCCCCAGGAGACTGCCAATGGAGCGCAATGCAACTTTTAAGAGCTGTTCAGCAAGAAGCTTTCGGAGAAAATCCGTCCCAATTTACCTAAGAGGCAACCATTATCAGAGATCCTATGGGAGTGTATAGGGTGAAGACGAGACTGCTATTCAGAGAAGATTCGGATAACTTGAAATATCCCATTTTGCTTCCTGGTTGTCACGTGATAACAACGAGGCTGGTATTAGAACATACATGAGAATGACCATTCTGGTATTCAGGTGATGATGAGTACTCTCAGATAGAAGTTCTAGATCATGCGGTACCGACGGAGTATTAGGAAGATACTCCGGAGCTGTATAAAATGCCGACGATTGAAAAGGAAACAAGCTTTAAATTATACCAGCTCCATTACCGAAGGACCGAATTCGGGACGCCTCCGTTTTTGAAGTTGTCGGAGTTGACTTGTCGGGCCCATTTTACTTAAAAGGAGGAAAATCCTGGGTAGTGATTTTCACCTGCGCTGTATATTTTGAGTTGGTCACATCTCTCTCCACTGAGCGCTTCATGCTTTCATTGCGGAGATTCTTTGGGAAGAGAGGGAAATAATTTATTCCGATAACGGGACCAATTTTACCGGAACTGGGAACAGATTCGATAGTGTGGATTGGGAACTGGTCCAGAAATACTCAAGCAAAACGAATGCAGTCGATATTTAATCCTCCTTCAGCAGCTTGGTGGGGTGGTTGGTGGAGCTGATTGTGAGGATATTAAAAAGCCACCTTCGAAGAATTCTGGGAAAGGCTTGTCTCGACTATGTGGAGCTCATCACAGTTCTTGCTGACATCGAGAGTGTTATCAACTCGAGACCACTGACCTAGTTATCGGAGGATATGGAAGACTTGGTGCACATAACCCCAGCTATGTTCTTGAAGGAGAGAAGAGAGTGAGGCGTACCGGAAATGGACCTCGTAGATTGTGAGTCACTGAATAAGCGCTGGAAGAAGATACAACAGTTGCGGGAGGACCTGAGGAAGCGCTTGTGGTCCGAATACTTGAGCCAGCTAGTTGAGAAAACTACGACGGGCAACTGTCGAGCAGTCAAGGTGAGAGAAATCGTGATGATAGGTAGTGACAATCACAAGCGAATAGACTGGCCTTTGGGGAAGATTTTGGAAATCATTCCGGGAAGGGACGGGCATTCACGGGCGGTGAAAGTAAAAAAGCAGTGGGAGAGTACATCCTACCAATTCAACGGATCTACCCATTGGAAATTTGCGCGTTGGAAGATGTGAACGTTGCTGAAGTTCCTGTCAAAGATGTCGAAAAGCCTGAGCAAAATGTGGGAGACCATGAAGTTAAACCTGAAAAGTTGTTTCGAACTCGAAGTGGCCGAATTGTGAAAATGCTTATTAAATACAGTGTTAACCACATGTCACTATTTTCTCATGGTACCTAGAATATCAAAGGGAAAAAAGATTTGTTTGTGAGTTATTTGTTAATTTAAAAATAACTCAGATGGGAGTATGTTAAGAATGATAGGGCTAAGTATACGTGTGAATGCGTGATGATTGTGAGTGATGTCCTCTGGCACATACGTTGGTTACTATCCAAGAGAATTCGTTTTGTCTGATATGTGTGTCATTTACGTTTTTCTGCCACCAGCAATTTTTTCCTGCACACTGAGAATAAAACTTAAAATAAATCCTACATTTCTCTAATTGTTCTACATCAACGGTCTGCATATGTTTAGGGTAGCATTAAAAATCATTCCCAGCATATACCATTCATCTTTACACATTATTTGAAGAATGGATATTTGGAAACAAGTTAATATTAAATAAAATGGAATTACAAGTTCGGAGTGGCTTTCTATATTAAAAATGTGTACAAATGTTTTCCCAGTGAGATCTATTCCAGGCAGAAGTCAAGGTGGCCCCTTGTGCACACATGTTGGATCTACTAGTAGAGAAACCCTACCTCATATTCTTGGCGACTGTGAAAAAGGAGATCATTTGAGAAATAATAGGCACAATCAGATTCGAACATTAATTGCAAAAGAATTTCGAAAGAAAGAAAATTATGCTGTTGCAGAAGAAGTTCATTGTTTGGAAACAAATGGATCAACCAGAAGAGTTTACATCTTATGAACTGATAAGAGGTATAAGACAGGTTTAATTATAGATCCAACAATAAGATGGGAACAGGGCCATCACCAGCTTGACGATGTTGATAAAAAAAATCTATTTATGAACCATGTATTCCATGTTTTCAACAGAAATATGCTGTAAAAACAATTGAAGTCATTGGATTGATGATTGGTGCTAATGGTACGATAACTAAACGTTTTGAAGATTTTTGGAATCGATTTGGTATAAAGAAGGAATTTTTGGAAGAAATAATGTGTTACTGATCTTATAAGAAGCTCATTATCACTTGTATAATATTAATACATTAAGTTAATGTTATAAAATGTGAATTAATTGTAGTTACAATATTATAACTGAATATACTACGTCTTTAAGCAAGCACTGTTGAAGTGTCAGTGAAATAGATAAATTTCTATCTCTAATCATAGGGAATATTTGAACACACCAATATAAAGGGAATGCTGTCTAAAGCCGGGTTTATAGTTTCACTTTTGCCGTGCCTTTCCCACTCTTCTGCTGCGGGGCAAAAATGAGATTCCTTCGATTGATTTATACTTTCATCTGATCAAAACGTAATTTTTGCGTTTCCTTTGCATTTTCCTTCCCGCGTTAATCAATGAATGAAAGTATAAACGGATTGCCTGTTGTACTCCAACCAACATGAATTTTGATCCAGGGTTTTTGAAAAAAGTTTTCCTTGCATACTACTTCTATAAATTCAAAAATAGAAGAATACGGTCTATGTACGTCAGACATATATTTCTTAAACGAAATGTACTTGGTGAATCAATTCTGACACACGAATTAGGTCTTGAGGATCCCGAATATCATCATAAATATTTTAGGTAAGTACATAATATGATTTGGGCTACATGTACATATAAATAAAATGGCAAAAGTAAAGTTATAAAATTATGTTCTCACTGTTTTAATAATATGTATAATATAATGTCAATACCTTAGGATGAACAAGGAACAATTTGACTACATCTTAAAAAAGATTGAGAACCAAATATTCCACTCAATTACTCATGCACGTCCAATAGCTCCTCATGACCGTTTGACCATTACATTAAGGTATGAAATGTATGTACATATTTTGTATTAGTTGTATGAATTCATAATAATTTGTCACTACAGTTATTCCTAAAATTTTATATTTATGTAGGTATTTAGCTACAGGATGCAAACAGGTATATTTGGCACTAAACTACAGGATTTCACCGGCAAGCGTTTGCAACATCCTCAAAGAAACGATGGCCGCAATCTGCAAGACTTTGTCCGAATACCTACCAGAACCGTCCAGAACTGACTGGCATTCCATTGCTGGGCAGTTTGAGGCTAAGTGGAACTTTGTAAATTGCTGTGGAGCCATCGACGGTAAACACATCCGTATCAAGGCTCCAAGAAACTCTGGATCTGTGTACTATAACTACAAAAGCTTCTTCTCAGTTGTATTGTTGGCGATAGCAACCGCAGATTATAGATTCTCAGTTGTAGACATTGGAACCCCTGGATCAATCTCGGATGGAGGAATATTGAAAAGATCTAGCGTAGGCGTCCAGATGGAAAGACAGACCCTTAATTTGCCACCAGCGAAGCGAATGGAGAATGGCTCTGTAATACCACCAGTGTTTGTTGGGGATGACGCTTTCCCCCTAAAGCCGTATCTATTGAAGCCATTTGCAGGACGTAATCGCCATGAGCTGAACTTATCACAAAAAATCTTCAACTATCGTCTTTCTAGAGCCCGAATGGTAGTTGAAAATACATTCGGAATTTTTGCAGCAAGATTGAGGATATTTGAAACTCCTATCGATGCAGAACCTGACACTGTTGTACTAATTACCACAACCTGCGTGATTCTTCACAACTTTCTGGCTTCGAGTGGTAACCTTTGTGGAATTACCACTGATCATGAAGAAAACGGTATTGTGGTTCCCGGAAGTTGGAGATCAACTGTGGAAGACGATACAGGCCTGGTAACTATTCCTCAGCAAGGTAGCAATAATGCAGCCACTGAAGCGTTTAAAATTCGGGATGATGTGATGCACTATTTTGTCTCAATGGAAGGACAAGTTCCGTGGCAAAATGAAAGCGCTCTTAGGGGTTATGAGTGAGAGAATTTTGAATTAAGGCTATTCATTTGGTCATAATACAATAATCAGTTCAAAATAAAACATTAATAATAAATTTAGAAAATAAATTTGATTTTCGTTAATATGTAAATAAACAAATATTATTCACATATAATTATTTCGTTGTAATTGTACATAAACCACTAGACTACACTAAAATATCCATTTCAGCTTCGAATAAAAGTTGTTGAATATCATTTTGGAGGCGGCAAGCTCTTTTTTTATCAACTTCTGTGATAGACTTCATTTTCAAGGCTGTTGCCGAACAGAAATGCTGATACTCGTCAAGTTCGTGGCCCTTAACTACTTCAAGGAGATGTTCCGCAAATGGATCAAGTCGGGACTTCTGAAATAAAAATATATAAAAATCTTGTTTCCAGGTTTATTATTATATAAAGACCTTCAATTACCTTTGCAGAATGCCCCGTTGTACCGAAAGATTTCTTTGGCGGTTCCACATTAGTCAATGTTACTACCTGTGAACTTTGATCTCCAGAACTCGAGGAACTGCTAGTATCTACCTGCTCAGGGTCATCCACTACCTCATTGTTTACATCAACATTGGTAAAAATCCTGCAAGTAAACGTTCAAAGTTACATGCCAACCAATAATGTGTGTTTGATGGTTAAGATGTAACTTATTATTATTAATAAAATGGAAACTTTGACATTCACATTGTCTCAATTCCTTCAGGATCTTCGCAGAATCGCATGGATTCAGAATGTCGGTAATTTGCTATTTTCCCTCCTTTCTTTCCGGTCGAACCCTTTGACTTCCTTTTGAACGCCAAATGCTGACTCCAGATATTTTTCTAAATCCTTGCTACATCCATACCTGAAGTTGTTAATATATTAATAAAATTAAACCAGCTTTGTATTTTTGCTGTAAATGTACTGAAATGTAATTTAAGAAAACAAATAAGTTATAGGCACCAGTTTTTGCAAACTCAGTTGGTTTGAGCTGGTCCAAAATGTAATCCCAATTATTTCCAGTAAATATTACATTTGAATGGTTCGGGTCCGATTTTTTCCAAATTGCCGGATGAATCTTGACAAGTTCAATGACCCTTTGCTCAAATTCACATTGAATAGCCTTTTTACGTTGTGCCATTATTAAATGTTGAAGTAAACACTTTTGATAATAAATTGCAATGAATACTTGAATAATTGTTTCTTCTCAACTTCCTTATTTTTTCCTTTGCCATGAAGTTGAACCGGTTCAACTTGTAGAAAAAGGAAGAAAAAGGAACATTTACGCGCCCGAATTGAAAGTATAAATGGCTTCGCGCATGAAATGAAAAGCACGTGAGCATTGAATTATTTGTGAGGTATCCCTCGGAGCTAACGCAAAGTATAAACTTGCGAAAAGGGAAAATTTACTGAAAAGTAAAGGAAAATGAAGGGAAAGTGAAACTATAAACCTAGCTTAAGAGGACATATAGGAAATTGAGTGTGGGAAGAACGAACGCGGTTGTCTGTGCACATGTAAGGGCTACATACTGGCATGACAGCGCGCGTCTCACCACAACAAGACAATCATGCGTGTGTACGTATTAACACACTTGCATGTTCACTTATGTGTATATGTACATGAATTACCCATTTCGATCTTCCACTACATTGAAGAAAGGCCCTGTAACTGTAATGTGATATATTTTTTAATTTTAAATTGTGGTTCCAATGCAGTCTTATCGGGTCAGCTTCTAAAAATGATCACATTGGATTGGGCAATAGTGACACAAAATCTTGAATGTGGATTGCCTAGATGCGGAAAATTTCATGACGAGACCTTCCTTTGCGAGCATAAATTTAAGATACCCAGTTTTTCTTGTGGATTGTCTAAAATTGTGGATGTCAAAAATTATTTTAATTTTCGGGTTTATTCGTTTTTTTGCCTTCAAAATCGTTTCAAGCTTCATTTAGTAGTTGAATTGAAGTTAAAATTGAATTTTTAACTAAAAAAGTTGTTTCAAATTGAAGGTGACTTCAATTATTCATAATTTATCTTTTTTAATAAATTGAAGTTGACTTAAAGTTATAATTGAAATGGTAAGTTGCAACTAATACTTGAAGTTGCGAGTAGTCCGAGTCGGAGAAAGTAAAGGTTTTTATTTTTTATCTGCTCAAAATATTGTTAACTCATTCGCAGTGTATTGCAACACACGCAACATGAGAAATATTTGAGCAAGTAAATATAAATAATATACTTCTTCAAAGAAGGAACATTGTTGATGGCCTTTAAAGCATTAATGATTCCGTGGCCAGCTCTGTTGTTAGGAAACTGTGTGTTCGGAATACCTCCACACGATCCCATCACAGAAGTGGCTGGTTCAGTTGATTTGATTAGAGTGCTCCTGACCTCGTCTTTGGTTAAGGTCGGATTTTTTGCAACATTAGAGCAACGATTCCAGCCACCATCGGTGTAGCAGAACTACATCCACCACCGGGGCCATAGTACGAATCAGTCTGATTCGAGAACTACCAAAAGATCACCAGGAGTACCAAGGTCAGGCTTGGATGGACCGGATGGACCTGGACCTGCGCTAGACATGCACTCCATTTCGTCCTCACTGTTAGTGTACCCGACGTCTATAAACTCCTCGTAACTCCCTGGAGCTCCACCAGATTTGCAATCGACGTGTCCCAAATTCCCAATGCAGAATATAAAATTTATATCAGCTTCGAAGAGTATAGGGGCAATTTCTCTCGTCATCTTCATCCGGAAAGTAGTACCAACTATTATTAACAACACGGGGCGCCTTTGAGCAGTCCTTATTCTTCCCTTGGTAATCAGTTGGTCTCAATATGAACTGAAGGCAGAGCAATATCCAGTCTTCTCGATAATCAACGTAATTTGATGCTAAACATGCCATCCATTTTGCACCAGGAGCCACGCCAAGACCGTAATCACCGACCATGGGACCCAAGCAAGGTGTCCCGTGTTCCCCCAAGTCTCTTGGCTTATCCGTAGTGTTGTGGGTCAAACCAGCCGTAGTTGTTTGTTCCGACGTAGGATTCTTGGAGAGAATCCTGACTCCATCGAACTCCAGTATCGATAATACCCACGCGAACGCCTGTCCCGTCATAACCGAGTTCCCAAACTACTGGTGCTTGAACCCGTTTCACTCCCCATTGATGGAGATCGTCATCCCAGAGCCCCAAATGTTTTTCTGACCCCGTTACGTTGGTCTTTAACGGTTTTGTTATTTTCTGCAGTTCTATTTTGACTGATTTCATTAGAGAACTTCAAATAGTTCACTTGTTTGATTTTCATCACCTCAGGAATTGAAACAATTTTTTCCACAAATTCTAAAGACGCTCCACTGATGGACAGCTGATTGGTTAGCCACAATTGATGGAAACGTATTACCGACTTTTCTTTCTGCACAAGTTCGAGGACAGACTTTTGGGAATGTTTTCCAAGGGTTTCCAACTCATCTAACAGTAGCGAGAGTTTTTGGACTCTATCCTGCGTGGATTTCAGCCCTTGGGAGATTGTTTTTACAAAGTCTTTCGGCCGGACTTTGATTGTAACCGTTATATCAGCCAACGCATTGCTTGTGAAGAATAGTTTCAGTTCGGATGAAATTATTTCCTCTCCAGCCATGACATTGGAAACTTTCAGTAAACTGATTGGATTGATAATAAGACCCAGAACAAAAAAGGCTAACCTGCAATAGCAAGGGAGGTTCATTTTGACCAATTTAAAGACCAGGCAGGACAAAAGGTAAAGTTCTAAAGTACTGTACAATGTCTGACAATATACGCGCATGGAGGGTTTGGAAAACAGTATGAAGTTGTCAATAAAGATTTTTTGCCATTGTTAAACCAACTGATAGCTTCAACTTTTGACGTTACCAATTACAAGTAGAAAATCGAATCGAAAATCGAAATCCATTACAGTGAATCTTAGTTTCCCGGGGGAGCTTTTTGGAAACATCAAGTAATATTTGCTTCAAACACTCCAGATGGTTTCCAAATTTCAGACAACCCTACTCTTCGTCGGTAAATACATAAGGGTTCATTCTTTTATAACGTCATCACCAAAGGGATGAGGGGGGATGAGAAGAAATGACGATGATGAAGGTAGGAGGGGGAGGGTTTAGTAGAAATGACGACAGTAACATCATCCGCGGGAAAATCAAATTTTTACTGAGCTTATTACTAAAAAACTAAAAGCTAAAGCTGAAAAAAGCTGAAAGTGATCTGCGCAGACTAGTCTATTCACAGTACTATTAATTGTATGAGTGAAACCAGAGCTTCTGCCGGGGACAGGGACGTCCCGTCGGGACACTGGACGGACCGGGACGGGACGTCCCCGGGGACAAAATAATTGTCCCCATGTCGTATTCGGGAAGGGACGGGGACAAAAAAAATTGTCCCCATTATATTCGGGACGGGACGGGGACAAAACAAAATGTCCCCATTATATCGGGGACGGGGACAAAAAAAATTGTCCCCATTATATCAGGGACGGGACGGGGACAAAACAAATTGTCCCCACTATATTCGGGACGGGACATGCTTTTTGGTCGTGTATATAACGGGACGGGACGAGCAAGCACAGCAGAACAAGGATAACGTTTCAGCTTTAATGCTCATGAGTAAACTATTCTGTGAACACTATTTCACCTTTGTAGAAAATGAGGCTTGTTGCTCAAAAAGTTCAGGAAGAATCTTCTCGATTCTATAAATGCGTTTTTTATGTGTTTGATACAAATATTTTTTTACGAAATTTTCCTCATGTTCCGATTTTCGATATGAGAATGTCGACAACTGTTTTCAGTAATTATCGGGACGGTACAGGAATTTTGTTCACATTCCACGATTTTCGGGACCGGGTACAATATTTTTTTTTAATTTTGGGGACGGGATGGGGACAAGGTTGTTGTCCCCATGTCCCGACTTTCGGGACGGGACCGGGGACGACGTTTTTTAAAAAGTTTGGGGACGGGACGGGGACAAGATTTTTGTCCCCATGTCCCGACTTTCGGGACGGGACCGGGGACAACGTTTTTATAAATTTTTGGGGACGGGACGGGGACATGGTTTTTGTCCCCGTGTCCCGATTGTCGGGACGGGACTGGGGACAAAGGTTTTTTAAAAATATCGGGACGGGACGGGGACGGGACAAGAATTTTGTCCCCAACAGAAGCACTGAGTGAAACGTACTGGATTCGACGTGTTTAGACTCCTTCATATTAATACGAATCAAAACTGTTCCACGTGATATTGCCACCGGCAAAACATGTGCCACGGGTGTATCAGTGGTTACTGATGACGTAATAAAAGGAGGGGGAGGGGGTGTGAACAGTCGATGACGTAATAAAAGAATGGTCCCTAATGATTGTTCATGTCAAAGGATATCTTGTGGGTGGTCGTTGAGGACAGTGAGGGTTATGGTAGGTCGGCTGGAAAGGAGTGCCGTCACTGTGAGGAGCCGAAGGGGCCAACACTGTGACATTGACGCTCGTCCTCCTCGTCCGAAACGACGGGTTAGGCTTTCAATTTCCCAAATACTGGTTCACCCCCAACATTCAGATACGAAAGAATAAACAAATAATTTTTTTTCGATGCTAGTTTACCTTGAAAAGGATATCTCTTCTAAGGAAGGAATCTTTGGTGATATGTGGCATGTGTGTGTAATTATATAATTATACATTTGGTTTTCCACGATGCTAATATTTGTATCACGTGTCACCAGAACATCCGTGTATATTCATTACGAGGTTTAAGGTTTTGCAAATTTCATTGGCAGGGCTACTTCAATTAAAAGCTCTGAACTTGCATATAAATACAGCGCTCCTTAGCAATACAGAACACAATCATTAAATACTATAGTTACAAGTTTATCATTTTAGAGCATGCTGCAAAACTTGATACTACTTTGGTAATAATTTTGGAATTAAATAATTATTTGTAGATTTCAAGTAAGCAAATCATCATAGAAATGATACAGGAAAAACTGGTCAAAAAAGCAGCAAAATTTAAAAAGTAAATATTTCCCTTGTGACACAACAAAGGAATGGGCTTTCACGCTGGCGCAATTATGTTTTTGGAATTTTTATTTAATTACAATTAACGTAAGGGTTATTTATGAACCAAATTATTAAAAGGCACAACAACAGTGAATAACCTATTTTTTGGTACTTGTACCATTTTGTTAAAATGTCCTGTTGTGGAGATATCGAAATTACAAACCTACGGTGAGAGAATTGCACAAATGTATAAGAAAGTTTCACTTCCTAAAAAAATCCGTGCACTGCACTGATTTGGGCAAACTTTGTTTGCATGTGTAGGAAAGTGAAAATTATATTTAAATATTTATTGTGGGGTAGGGAAATAGAGTTGCATTGTGATTTGTAAAGAACGCATGTCCATACGTCAATCCGTTGAAAATATATAGCAACTGCTGATGCAAATGTTTTGATAATTGAATCCAGAAAATAATTTTTTGAGGTCAAACGGTTGACCCTGGGTCACGGAAAATACCAAAAGGAACATCTAGAATGCATGACCGATTTTTTGGGACAAGCCCCATGTCCGTATGTCATTGTCATCAGGTGAGTTGTGCGACTCACAAGATTTGGTAGACGGTCGGACGGACGGAACAGACTCGTCTATAAGAAAGTTTCACTTAACTTAATGTGTCAGAACCCTACCTTGGTGACATTGGAGTTTTAGTGCTAGTCAGATACAATTTTTAAGCTAGAAAAGATACATTGGAATTAGAAATCTAATCGTATCCAAAGTTAGAGCTACGAATGTACTCAGGAATAGCACATTTTGGAAATCAGTGTTTTACATTTTGCTTTGGATGTCAAGCATTTAATTAGTTATGTATATTTAGAATTTTAGTAATGATGAGAAAGCGAGAGAAACTTGTCTAGATTGACATTGTGTGTCACCCGGAGCAGAGGAAGATTGGATGGAAATGAAGGCATTAGAGGAAGGCACCTTCTAATTCTAATTTTTAGGGGCAAAGTGAAACGGAAAACACTATTACCTACATAAGTATGTACTTAATTCATGATGTCGGCATTTCCTCATGCACCTTAACTATGCCGACCAACAATACCAGAGAATTGTACTGTTTTAAAGTGGTAAGGTTATTGTAAGTATGTGAAAATACACATACTTGAAGTTATTCAAATTCCTTTCGGAAATCTATATGGAAATGTAAATGTATGAGGTAGGTTTACGTTATTACTGTAGATCTTGAGAATGAGAGTCAGTCACGAGAGAGAGGAGAGTGGTTTTGGAACTAGAGAGAGTGAGGTTTTGGGCCTCAAGGAAGGAGCTGAAAGTCAGAGTATTGTTTGTTCACTTATAATTATTAATTATAAATAAATCAATAACCCCTTAAAGTTATTACCCCTGGTTATTGCGAGTGTTCATAGGTAATTAGGAAGTTACGTGAAAGGGACTTCCGCTTATTATTATAATTATTCGGTATCATAAAGGTTATTAACAATTAACAATAACACTACCTTTCATTAATAACCTTTCATCGCTACGCGATAATTTGAGGCTTCGCGTAGGGTGGCGTCAGCCGCGGCCGTCAAAGCAGGAAAAATTTTCGTTTTTTTCGAAATTTCAGAATTGTTTTTGAAAAAACTATCGGGCCGATTTCAACCAAATAGACAGTAACCACTACATTTTACATTAGCAATATTGATAAAAAGTTTTATTGAAATCGATTCAGTAGTTTTAGAGATAACAGTCATTCGACATAAAGAGTTTGTTTTTCTCAAAGCGGACAGTGCAAGGTTGAACTTTTTTCCTTCGAATGTACATGTAATGTACATATATGTATTTCAAACACCGTGGTCAACCCTCATACCAATTTTTGTTGGTGTAGGACCAGCCATATAAACAGTATAACAAAAAATAAATGGGACTATATGTCGTGAGGGAAGAACGAACGTGGTGCTGCGCGATGCGGTTGTTTGTGTACATGTAAGGGCTGCATACTCGTTACGGTGCATGATAGCGCGCCTCTCACCTCCACTGTACAATCCTGAGTGTGTACGTAGAAGCACACTTGCATGGACCCTTAGCTATGTATGTATATAAATTACCCGTTTCGGTTTTTCTCGATTTTGAAGGTGAGCCCACTGTAATGTGCAACATTTTTAAATTTCAAATTGGAGTACAATTGCAGCCTTGTCATTTCAGCTTTTAAAATTGTACACATTAGAGTAGGCTCGTAGTGAAAAAAAATCGTGAAGGTACACAAATTTACATTGTAATTTTTTTAAAAAACCCGAAGTATTAATGTCACGGTGCGGAAAAAATTCGTGATGTGGCCTTTCGTTGCGATAACAAATTTGAGATACACACTTTGTCTTTCAGTAGTTCAGTATGGCTGTAAAAAAATATTTTAATTTTCGGGCTTTTTCAGTTTTCTGACCTTCGAAATCGGTTTTATGAAAAAATGTTTTCGGCAAATTTTTTTTGACAATACTCTGCATCTACGTACTCATATGAAAATTCTGTGCGAAAAAGTGACTTTCTTGGCTATCCGCTTTGAGAAAAACACACCCTAAAGTCCAAAATTTCAAGAATTTTTTTGAAAAAACTATCGAGCCGATTTCAACCAAATACGAACTCAGCCTTACTTTTGATACAAGTAATACCCATAAAAAACATTGAAATCGGTTCAGTAGTTTTTGCGTAATCGTGCAGAGGGACACACGGACGTACGGACGTACGGACAAGGCTATTTTACTAGGGGGCTGTCGCCACCCTAAAAAGCATGGGTGAGTGGCACTAGTACGGTTCATTGACCTGGCACAATAGGCTCTTTGCGAAAAGCAAACGTAGGGCGTAAACGCTAACGCAAACGCTAAAAGTTTCCCTTTGCGTTTACGCTTACGTTGAATCAAAAACAGCAATTGCGATTGTGCGTTTGTCCTCGGACGGGAAACCTGAGACTGCGGCCATTTTATTATTAATAAAATGGCCGCGATCTCACGATTCCCAGACAATATCCAGTTGTTTCTATTTTATTTTTATTTCCCTTTTTCTTCCTCCAAAACTTAAGTATTTAATGAAATAATTAGAACTGAAATTATCAAATATATCTTATCAAGCTTTTGATAAGATAGGCCACTTACATGCTTCAAATAGGATTCAAGCTAGAAGAGCACCAACAGCACTCAAAAACCTTACCATTATTTTCATGATTGAGAACTACACACGGATCAATACAATTAAAGGCAAATCTCAAAAAATATTTTTCAAATGTGGAGTAATGCAGGGGGCACCACAATCTCCATGGATCTATAACAACGCAGTTGATGATGAGATTATGGAATTAAATGAACCATCTGTAAAAAGTATGTATGGCTTCCAGCTTCACCCTGACTTCCAAAATGAAACTCTCCAAAATTTTGCTGATGATTCAGACATTTCAGCGAACTCTCGTACATCTGCCATCATTCTTAACCAAACATTTATTGGACTTTACAATGAATTAGAACTTCAAATTAATTCTAGAAAATCCCAATGTATTAGTCTGGTAAAAGGAGAATTATGTACAGATGATCTGATTCTCAATGAAAATACTCGGATCAAGTGCATTGGAACCAATGAAATGGTGAAGTATCTTGGTATGAATTTTAATGATGAAATAGTTTGTCATGAAGAAAAATTACTCCATAAATTTCGAGGCCAAATTGAAAGACTAGTTGCAACTCCATTCCTTAATCCAGACCAAAAATTGAATATCATTAATGAATTTATCTGGCCAATTTTAATTTTCCCCCTACAACATATTCCCTTAAATAAAATTTCTCCTTCATTCTTTGATAAAGTGGATAAAATCCTTAAAAGTGCAGTTAAAGAAATTTTGCAAATACCAACATCAACCCCTGACGCTATGATTTATTCTAGTAGAAAGGTAAAAGGATTGGGAATTATTAAAACAGCATGGGAAGCAAACATTCAAAATTATAATGCATGTGACAATCTACAAAATAGTGGCATTGAAGTTCTGAATATAATTAGAAATTTTAACAATGAAAAAAATAAATGCTTGGATAATCTAAATATGACCGAAGAATTCAAATCATCCCTTGTAGACATTAATCAAGATGAAGATACTTCAGGAAGCAATACAGAAGAATCAATGAATAACATCGACAAACAACAACCAAAAAAGAAGCTAAAGAAATGTAAACTTATTAGGAATGAATTGCAAAAGATTGAATATGAAAAATGGAGTAAGCTTCCAAGTAAAGGACAAGGTGTAGCACAATTTTCCGAATGTCCCACTGCTAACAAATGGATAACTAATAAATTTGGGTTATCAACATCTGAATGGATAAATGCAATCAAAATGAACGGAAACGTATTGCCTAATAAATCAAATCCGGGTTACAGCCAAGGTAATAGCCATTGCCGATATTGCAATGAGTTTGAAACCTTAGGACATATCCTTGGTAAATGCCCCAGAGGTGAATTATTACGTAATAATCGTCATCGCAGCATTCGCTCATTGTTGGCTACAAAATTTAAAGAAAATAAATATATAGTACAAGAAGAAGTATATTGTGAAGACAAAAATGGGGCAAGTAGAAGAGTTGACATTCTTGCTATTGAACCAAACTCTAGAAAAGGATACATTTTAGATCCAACAATAAGAATGGAACAAGATATTCACCAGCCTGAAAAAGTGAATCAAGAAAAGAAATCAATTTATGATCAATGCATCCCCTACTTTCAATCAAAATTCAATTTAAAAGAAGTGGAAACAATTGGACTGTACATTGGGGCACGAGGAACAATTTCAAGTTTTTTTGTATCATTCCTAAAACGATTTAGGATACCAATGAAAGTTATTGAAGAAATAGTATCTTTAGTTCTTAAGAACAGTGCATTAATTTGTAATAATCATCTTTATAAGTCATAAATTATACTAATTAGTTACTTAATTGAAAATTGTTAATAGTATACTGAGTCCATAAGGGCTACTTCTATTGAGAAGCAGTGTCAATAAAGTCTTTCTCTCTCTAATTATGTTGTTACTGTTTGTAACCTTGTTAATGTTTATTGTGTCCAAAACCACACTGTATAATCCACATTAAATTTAAATACTAACCTTTGATCAACAATTTACAATTAACTTAACTTAATAATAATTCGAATTTTGCTATTTTTCAACTTTACATGATATGAAACAATGTAATGAATCGGTGCAGGTTGTAAGGGCCAAGGCCAAATCGACCAATAAATTAACTATCTATCTATGTTTATGGTGTTAGCAGTAATTATAATTATTTTGAATAATTATTCTGATTGAATCAGTGTTAGTTTTAATCTTGAACTAACATTACCTTGATCTATAAAAAACAATACAATACTATAAAAGAAACTTTAATTTTGCCTAACATAATATCCCATTACTTTATTATTAGTTCTCGTCACTACTGGTTTTAAGACCAATATATGTATGTATATATGTTTAGTTCGTGATTAAAATTAATTCGAAAAGAACCATAATATAACACTATTCTGAGGCATTTAAAATTCTGCTGTACATTAATTAGAAGCCGATTAACTCATGGAAAAAATATGATGAAAGTTGAAAGTAAAAATATTGTAAGTACTTACTTGTAAGTATTGCTAATTATTAAGTTGCATTGAGTAACAATAAGTTAATTTATTAAGTTGGTTTGTATATTAATAATTACTATAATATATATTAATTATACATACGTGACAATATTTATTTTTTGCAATTTTCATAAAAGCACAAAACTGAGGTCAATTTTAGCAGACAAAACCTCAATGACCAAGGAAACCATTAAAAATTATACACTTTGAAACACCACTTTATCAACAAGTTGTTCCTATAAACTGTACCTTATTTAAAAGGCCATGTTTTTCTGGTCCTAAAACTATTTTCCAGCACAGTTAAAGTTAATAATTAAGTACTTAAGTATTAATTTGAAGTTGAACGTGTTGAGAACGCTAAATGATACAATTTAGCGTTTGAGTTAGCGTTTACGTCCGAATTCGGACGTATTACGCAAAGAGAAAATGGCTTCACGTGGGAAATTTCTAGGCGCGAAGTCAAATTTAAGGTTCTACGTTTGCGGAACGTTAAAACCGCAAAGAGCCTAATATCAGTGGTTACAGCATAGATGCATATTTTCTTTCGCACTCGCACTCCACTCGCACTCAGTACAAATTGAATGAACTATGCTCACTCTCACACTGATATGTTAAACATTGTCAAGTCTGCACTCACACTCGTCCTCATGAGGACCGAAGACTAGAATTTGATCCTCGCACTCGCACTCATGAGTGCATTTGATATGTATATATGTATGCATACCTGACTTATCCATTTGCAATACATTCAAATAGTTTTGTTCCGTATTTATTTTTACATGTAATTTTATTATGCTAATAAGCAAATAAAACTACATGTATCACTTTCAAAATGTTTTTTCAAGTTGGAATATTTTTACGAACAGAAAATTATCAGTTTGAAATGATTAACACACATGAGTAAATGGCAAATGCTTGCACTGGCTACGACGACGATAAAGGCTAAATGCTGCAAATTGTTATTTGTAAAGTTCAGGGCTGGAGTATTCGAAAAATATGGATACGATTCTGATTAAGATTAGCCCTAACGGATTCCAATCCCAATTCAAATGTATTTGTTTCAAAAAATGAAAATTCCAATTCAATTTATTCAAATATTTTGTATGAATTCCAATATAATTAAAATACTTTATTTATTAAATATTAATACCTGGAGTTACTAGACTCTCGAAAAACATCGTAACATTTAAACCCGAATATATCTAAATTCGGCAATTATGAAAAGAAGCAAGTGAATATCCCAGACCATTTTATAAAGGCATTACTGCTTAATCTACACTAGTACCATAACCGTATATAACTTGATTCAGTTTGTTTTTCAGGGATACTCTAGCAGTAAAAACGTGAGCTGCATGCTTTTTCCCCTGACAAAATTAGACTCCTTTTTTTCAATTGAGAAAATTACTGACAAATGAATTCATTGCATACAGATTGCAGCAAATTCATTTCAGAAAAAAATTAGTAGTTGCTCTGAGTCATTTTATGGAGGCAAACGTAATCCTAAATTTTGTATTCTAATGAGTAGTTTAAAAAAGTTTTGTAATGGCTGACTAAAAACTTCTTTTGTTGTTTAAATTTACGAGATAAACTTCAAAATGTCACGGATTTTTTGGATATCTAAGCATTGGATACAGTATTCAAATATATTTTGAATACTAATACGAATACAGATATTTCTTTTCGATTCAATATAGATTTAAATACTTGAAAAAGTATATTTAAAAATACCAATTCCGATAAAAATACCAAAAAATAGGAATGAAATACCGATTGTTCTCACTAATTTTTGAAATCATAAGATTGACACAAGATTATTATGACTGAAATATTAAACGATGCAATTCTCAATCATCCTTGTTTCGTTTCTATTTTGAGTAATTGTACAAAATTGTATATACAACATATCCAAACCTACCATTAAATTGCATTTTTTACACTAGACTGCAGAGTATTGCATTTTTTAAAAAAATGAGTGTATATTTTTGTGTTCTCGTCCTCGCACTCATTAATAAACAAATCTATGGTATGTTCTCGCACTCATGATTATGAGTGCACGGTTGTAATAACATGCACTCGTCCTCAAAGTAAACTCGTGAGTACACTGAGTGCGAGGTGAGTGCGAGTGCTGCACTCTGTCCTCATGAGGATGTGCATTTATGGGTTACAGGGCTCGAAAACATGAAACAAAAATTGAGGTAGTAGAACGTTTGTATGTACTTTTTTCACTTGTTTATTCTGATATCTGTGAATTGCGGACATGACCCGAGGGAGAGGCCAATGTTGGAGAAATTATGCTTGAGGAGCAAATGAAGAGAATCCGGAGGTGTATGAATCTCTAAATCATTTTAGCATGCACGACAGGGCCTAAACAAAAACATTTCCAAGAAATGGACTATAGTAGTAAATTTAATTGGAATGTCTTTGAATTCAACATGAACTTCCTTTAAAAATTGTGATGGAAGCATAGATGGGCATTTTTTAATCCCTCGCCCTCACCTCATGAGGTATGTAACAAAATCTTGTCGCACTCGCTCTCACCCGTAACCCTCACGACACCTTGCGCTGGAACTCGCACTCAGACTCGTGAGGGCCTACTATAAATCCTAAGGACTCTCCCTCGGCCTCATGAGTCCATAAGTACAACATAACTGCCAGTTCATTGCAATCTAGCTATCACCCAGTTAAGACCTTCAAACATTCACTTAATTCTTCAGTCCTTTAGCTAATTCTTAAGATCTTTAGATTCGTTTATGGCAAAAATGCACAGCAAAGAGGAAATACGAGAATTATTTCATGGGATTTAATACTGCTGTTCGAACTTCATGAGGACTACCTTTTAGTACTCACCCTCGCCCTCGTTTTCGTACGTACATTTTGCTATGCCTCGCCCTCATTTGTTGAGGGCCCTTCTTTTATGATAGTAACTCGCTCTCATCCCTCAAAAATTGAGGCCGAAGGCGAGGGATGAGGGCGAGGGAAGAACTCATACCTCGTGAGGGTGCCCATCAATGGATGGAAGTGAATGAATACTTTCACTTTTGCCGCCAGGATTAAAATGTTTTGTTTCATTTGTTACTTGCCTCACATTGGGGCGAAGCGAAGCGAGAGTCCCTATTGCGAAGGTCTGGCTGTCTTGTCCGCACGATATCTGTAGAAGCATTGCTACTACACACTAAATTTTTACCGGGACAGATCATGCAAAAGGGAAGAACCCTATTGTGTTTGAAGAATATCTTGTCATCCGTTTGACCTCAGAAAATTAAATGAAGTCACGTTTAAACTTATGGCAATACATATGTAAACAAACTACTGCATACCGCATGCTCCATCCATCTTGCAAAGTGACGTTTATTGTTTTTATTTTTCCTCAGTTAACGTCTTTGCCCAGCACTAGAGCTTCTGTTGGGGACAAAATTCTTGTCCCGTCCCGATATTCTTTCAAAACCTTTGTCCCCAGTCCCGTCCCGACAATCGGGACACGGTGACAAAAACCATGTCCCGTCCCGATATTCTTTCAAAACCTTTGTCCCCAGTCCCGTCCCGACAATCGGGACACGGTGACAAAAACCATGTCCCCGTCCCGTCCCCAAAAATTTATAAAAACGTTGTCCCCGGTCCCGTCCCGAAAGTCGGGACACGGGGACAAAAACCTTGTCCCCGTCCCGTCCCCAAAAATTTATAAAAACGTTGTCCCCGGTCCCGAAAGTCGGGACATGGGGACAAAAAGCTTGTCCCCGTCCCGTCCCCAAAATTTTTAAAAAACGTTATTCTAGGTCCCTAAAATAGGGACATGTGAACAAAATTTCTGTACCGTCCCCACAATTACTAAAAACAGTTGTCGACATCCTCATACCAAAAATCGTAACATGAGGAAAATTTCGTGCACAAAAAATTTGTACCAAAAATATAAAAAACACAATTATAGAATCGTCATCGGATTCGGATCGGATTTGGAAACGACTTTATCCGATCGGTTCGGATCACCAATAATAAATATCGGATAATCCGACGAATATCCTAAAACCAAATTTTTGAAAACCAATAAGAACGAAGTGTGCAACAACAATTTGTCCAAAGAGTAGCTTTGCCGCTTTTTACATGTTTTCTTATTAATTGTGTGCTTCAAATTCACAACTGTTTTGCTAAATTTTTCCTGCAGTTTCTACGTAATGTAAGCAGAAATAATATTATGATGTAGTGAAAAGCTAATGCATTTATGCAATGAGAATTTCTAATTCTTTTTTCATCATCCAATGGTGTCAATTATTCGGATTATTTCGGATATCCGCTGGTCGGATCGGATATGGATGATTAAAATTTTTATCCGAACGGTAACTGGTCGGATCGGATAATAAGGAAATTTATCAGAAAATTTCGGTTCGGATAGGATATTAGATTTATCCGGTCGGATGGAAGCCTTATCGCGAATAGTGAGCAAGGTACCGGTGTCACCGTTGTCTGCCTTTTGCAAAATTTTGAAGTTCTCTTTCGTTGTTTAGGGTGGCGTCAGCCCCCTAGTAAAATAACCTCGTCCGTACGTCCGTGTGTCCTTCCGTACGATATCTCAAAAACTACTGGACTGATTTCAATGAAACTTTTTACAGACATTACTTGTATCAAAAGTGCGTATTTGTTTGAAATCGGCCGGATAGTTTTTGAGAAACAATTTTTTTAAATTTTGGACTTCAAGAAAACTGAGTTATCTGCAAACTACTGAATCGATTTGAATTAAATTTTTTGAGAATATTGCTTATGTAAATCGTAATGGTTATTGTGGTTGAAATCGGCTCGATAGTTTTTTCGAAAAAAATTCTGTAATTTTGAAAAAATCTCAAAATTCGTCCTACTTTGACGGCGGTAGCTGACGCTACCCTACGCAAAGCCTCAACGTATCGTGTTGCGATGATTTTTATTCAGAAAAATAAAAAAACGAAGGAAAACTTCAAAATTGTACTAAAATGAGGGGCTGTTTTTTTCAACACAGCCATTCCCATAGTGATTTTTTTTATTTATGTACATATAATAACATATAATGTACATAAATACAATTGAAATAGTGAAGGTAGTGCTGAGACCAAATATGATTGGTCTACAAATCACCAATCGCAAATTATTACAAAAATAATTTGGGACTATTTGAGCTGCGACACGGTCCCAAGGAATGGAGCGTGATAGGGCTTTCTATTTACATGGAAGGCGCTCCCCATGTATTGCGTTGGGAGGAAACTCCTCTCCTCGTCCTCTACAGCAAGCAAGCATGCTTGCATGCGCGCTGTATGTATGCACATGCAAACTATGCGTAAACGTAACACATCCACAATGCCTTACGCAGGTATGTATACAAATTACCCGTTTCAGATTTTCCCCGATTTGACTGCCGGCACACGCAAGTCCGCACTTTTTAACAATTTTCAAATGTAAGCTTCGTGCTTCCCTTGTGTTTAGAGTTTTTAAAAAGTGCGGACTTGAGTGGGCCGGCAGTCAAAATAAATTCCAAAATTTCGAAATTGCCCATGTGATTTTTTGCAAAAATCCGAAATTTTGATTCAACGATACCAAAAAAAATTACAAGCGTAGTAGTTGGTTAGCCAATGATTTTGAGATAGCCCAATTTTAATATTCAAATCGGTATAGCTACAATAAATTATTGAAGTTTTCGGGTTTTTTCGGTTTTTTAACCATCCTATTCGGATTTAGGGGAAAAAAGGTGTGGATATTTTTTTTAACAAACTTTTCATGTGGCCCTATAAATGTGTTTCAAAAATTAGTTGCATTCACGGGTGGCCGTTTTCAAAAAAACCGACCCAGGATGCATGTTTGTGTCTGTTCGGATTACCAAAACCATTGATCTTTTTTGTTGCTTATTAGTCATTCCAATTGTATTAATAGTCACTTTTACATTCTTGAGCAAAGTTTTTGATTTTGGACACCCGATGTAATGTATTTTTTAACTCTCCAGCGATGATTCGAGATACGTGGGAAGTTACTAGCGTGTGAATTTTATTTAAACTTTCGGGAAATAATTCCATAATTCCGTTATGGAATTTAAATATGCTTGAAAAGTGTATCTATAACTAAGCAACGCAATATCTAAATTTTTTAGCAAAACCTAAGGATTATTTTTTAAATTTCTTATTAGTCATCCCCATTATATTAGTCACTTTTCAATCTTGAGCAAGTTTGTTGATTTTGAATACTTGATAAATTATTTTTAACTCTCAGCTGTTGTATGTAACTTTTTACTGCCATCCCAAATTAAATTTGCCTTGCTGAACCAGCAACACCTGGCTGTGCAGTGCTCGTTAGTATTATTTGCTCATACGGATTTAAATGGGGAGTTTCCCGCCATCCTGAATTACTAAAAAACCAATTCCGCTTTCAGTTGTCAATACAGTAGAGCTTATTGTGTTGATTTTTGCTCTCTTGCAAAGTAAGTAACACGGCCATGGTTATACGCCAACGATTTTATTAGGCTTCGCCAAAAATGGAATCAGTCTTTGTCTCAGGATGACGTTTCGATAAAAAGAACGCCATTCTAGTTTTGTCCCCGGGAGGATAAATTACAAAACTGACTTGCAGAGATCACGATTCAATCTTAGAGAGAACCTTTTCATTCCTCAGGCTCAAATGAAATCGTTTTGATGATTGGACCGACGAAATAAATATTAATAATTAATGCAGCAGCATATATTCACATGCGTCCAGAAACCATCACCCAAAGTTACAAGAAACGACCATATCCTGACGCACTCTTGTGGAAACTTCCGCTTATTCTTTCAATTCTGCTCTATTTTAGTAAATCGCTCATAATTTTTGTACATTGTAAGTCGATAAACAATGGAACTTACGTTATCAATTTACTAGGAGGAGACTACGATCGTATTGTGAGGCACCCTGTTACCGAGTACACTTACCCAGGTCTTGTTACCATGGAAAAGCTGCCTTGGCTTACAGACAGGTTCCTACTTCAAGGCCACGGGGTTTTACTCGACAACGTTACTATGCTTACATCTGCCTCAATTCTTTTTGATGGTCCCATTTATCATACCGAATTTTACGCGAGATTTAAAATGGGCGGAAGCGATCGGAAAATAACGAAATCCGGGGCAAGTTGGTGCTACCAAGAGACTTATCCGAAATGGGATAGGTTAGTTATCTAACAGAACTTTGGTTTTTCATATTATTTAACCGCACGATATAATCAACTCATCACTCCCGTTCCACAGGATAAATAACGCCCACAATTTTGGAATAGTTCACTTCACTAAGGCGATCCTCCTCACTGATGTAATTAAACCCATGAAATTTGCCCAACCAGGTCAAAAAATCAAAGGACCTTGTAGGTACGCTTCATGGACTAAATACACTGTCTCAAAAGGATTACATATACATCTCTACTCATCAGATCTCATGGAGGCTTCGGTGCGGATTTTGCCTGATGATGTGTGTCAAAAAGCGGGATTTCCCAAAACTCATATTTGTACGCCTCCGGATAGTGTCCCCATATAAGTGATGGTAGAACATCGACAATAGAACTGCGGAATTGCATGTACCATTTGCTGTCATCGCAACTTGCATTTGCCTTGTATGATGAATATTATCGAAGTTGTGTAAATAAAATGGTAGTACGAGTTTATTCAGTTAAAGATTAAATCCAGACAACTTAACTTAAGAGTGAAACGGACAGAGTAACAGACTTGCAACAACTAACTCTGAATAGTGTTTAGCATGGCTTAAATATGAAAGTGATAGGGAGTGCGTACCTACAAGTAGTGTACACTCAGAATAGTGGACTAACAATAAGTATGATTTTGAGGTTGTTCATAAGGGTTCCTAAGAAATGGGGTTAAAGTATTAATCTTAGATGAGTCATACAAAAGGGGTTCATGGACACAACATTGAGAGAGTGGAGTGTCACACAAAGGATATTCGGTAAATAGACTATGATTCATTAGCACTAGTATTAATTGTAGAATATACTTATATTCCATTTTGACACCTTGCTTAGCCAACAATAGCTGGCTGTGCAGTGCTAGTTGATACTAAGACGACAGATTCAGGAAGAAAAATCATCGCTAAGCGATAATTTGAGGTTTCGCGTAGGGTGGCGTCAGCCGCGGCCGTCAAAGCAGAAAAAAATTTCGTTTTTTTCGAAATTTCAGAATTGTTTTCGAAAAACTATCATTTCAACCAAATAGACAGTAACCATTACGTTTTACATAAGCAATATTCACAAAAAGTTTCATTGAAATCGATTCAGTAGTTTTAGAGATAACAGTCATTTGACATAAAGTCCAAAATTTCAAGAATGTTTTTCGAAACAACTATCCGGCCGATTTCAACCAAATAGACAGTAACTATT
This sequence comes from Allacma fusca, assembly GCA_947179485.1. Classification (NCBI taxonomy): domain Eukaryota; kingdom Metazoa; phylum Arthropoda; class Collembola; order Symphypleona; family Sminthuridae; genus Allacma; species Allacma fusca. The sequence goes on along the minus strand of OX359249.1, from coordinate 50,781,499 downwards.
ACGTTTTACATCAGCAATATTCACAAAAAGTTTCATTGAAATCGATTCAGTAGTTTTAGAGATAACAGTCATTTGACATAAAGTCCAAAATTTCAAGAATGTTTTTCGAAAAAACTATCGGGCCGATTTCAACCAAATACGAACACAGCCTTACTTTTGGTACAAGTAATGCCCATAAAAAATTTCATTGAAATCGGTTCCGTAGTTTTTGCGTAATCGTGCGGAGGGACACACGGACGTACGGACACGGCTATTTTACTAGGGGGCTGACGCCACCCTAAAAATATGAAATGCAAAGGTGGGCCCGTATCCCAGATCTAGGATAGAATTAGGCCCAGATCTGCGGTGCAAAATAAAAATGAGAAATATAGGCACGGATATAGGCTAGGGCTCAAAATAAATAAAGGCTACGATGAAAATCTAGGTAGGGTCTCCAAATTGCTTCTCGGGGTTAGGGAATATAGGCTCGGCTTCCTGAAACTACCCACACCTAGAACGCATATAGTTAAGCCGGTGTGTAAACATGTTCCGCTCGTAATAGTTATGTACCATGTGCACTTTGTTATTACACGGGTAGTAAATATACACATTGGAAAGTATTTATAATGTAAGTATATATAATTATCCAGGGGTTAGCGGAAAGTAATGTCTTCTAGGCTAGGGCAATTTCTTGGCAGGCGGTCCCTTACGCTAGTAGCCTATCTAGGATTATAGGCCACCAACCTTGAGGGATAGGGGCATAAATCTTAAATTGAAATTCTGGGCCTATAAGGGGATATAAGGGGCGGAAGATTTTAATATTATAGGCAGGATATAGGCTAGGGTAATGAAAAGGCCCACCTTTGATGAAATGTGCAGGTCGATTAGCAGCTAAACCAATAGTTGAGAGCCAGTCCTAGGGCTTCTACTGGGGACAATATTTTTGTCCCGGTGGCAATTCTGTCCCGTCCCGAAATCCTCGGGACAAAAAATCGTCCAGATTCAGTCCCGAAATTACGTGGGGACAAACATTTTGTCCCGAAACTGTCCCGAAAACCTCGGGACGGGACGTCCCGAAAAGAAGTCCTAGCCAGTCCACGCCGAATGAAACGGTTCAAGCTAGGATGAGTGAAATGGTGATTGAAGAAACTCAAATATGAAAAGTTTTATCACAGGAATTTACCAAGAGACCAGATGGAAAACATCAGTACATCAAGTAGCGAAAAATTTCATTAAAATCGGGTAAAAGTAGTTTTTGAGATATCCTGCGGATGGACACACGGATGTACGGACAAGGCTATTTGCTATTTTACTAGGGGGCGGACGCCACCCTAAAAATAAAATCATGTTACGCAAACACAAATACCCAGTAATTGTTAACGGATCGAGTACCTCCGATAGAGACGGAGAACTAACATATATAGGCAACAGTGCTGTATAATAATCAGAGATGTTCACCCGTCGACGGGTACCCTTCAAAGAAGCCTTCCTTCAGGGAAGGATGCGCTTCTTTCGAAAGAAATGAAAGGAAGGGAAGGAAGGGTGAAAAAAATTACGAAGAAACAAGTAAGGATTCAGCGCATTGATGGAAAAATTGAAGTTAACGGAAGGGTGCTTCCCAATCTCCCTTCACGCGCCGAATGTACCTTTCATGACAACTAACTCTAATGCTATCAATACGCGCTTTCATTCACACGTAACGTACCACGATACATATAATATGATGGAAAGACGGTTTCTGACGGGTACTGCAAGTTTTCGTATCTTGACTTTGTTGTCTCGTATATGAAAATAAAATGTTACGGAAGACGGAATTTGGTGAAGGAAGGATATTAATTATTACTGAATTCTTAAGGGAGGATCTCAACACAACAACTTTGAAGGAAGGAATTTTGTTTTCAAGCCTTCAATTTGAAGAAGTCTGAAGTAGTGATGCCAATGGTCTGGTCTGATCCAGATTTTATGAAACTGGTCTGGTCCGAAGCTCAGACCAGACCAATGGTCTGGTCCAGTTTTTCGGACCAGACCAGACCAAAGACCATGGTCCGGACCATGGTCCAGAAAACCATAGAGTGCAATTAGACAATCACATTTTATTCAGTGAAATTCTTGTTTTATCACCAGAAATGACATTTTTAATTTGTTCCATGGGATTTCTTTGACTCATAATTTTTTATTTTGCATACTTTCTGGACCATGGTCCTTGTGGTCTGGTCTGGTCTGGTCCTGAAGCTGGACCAATTGTATCTGGTCTGGTCCAAGTGTTGGATCAGACCGGACCAGACCAATAACGGACCATTATAAATGGTCCGGACCAGACCATTGGCATCCCTAGTCTGAAGGAAGGAATTAAATCTATTTTTTGCATTTGAAGGATTGACGGAAGGAGAAATCATTTGAACATCTCTGCGTAGACCTCCTAAATATGTTGTAAAGCTAGCACAACCTATATAATAACTGACTTCCGAATACTTTTAACGGAACTCTGACCATTTTACATTGTTAACATTATTAAGTAACAATGTCAATATATACACAATATCTAATAACAATGCTACGTAATAAAATGCATTGGAAAACCCAGGATGCAACCAATGTATGTATGTATATATATTAAGTGACTTGGGCTGGCTATCATAAATAAAGAAGCTAATAGTCTAGACGAATTCGTTGACCTTGTTTTGGTAGGGATTTTCAAAATTATTGTTATTATGAGGAAAAACTATTTTGTTGTTGAAATGTGTCTTGCAGGTTTTTCTGCGAAAAGTAATTTCAAAACTCATTGCTACGCGATAATTTGAGGATTCGCGTAGGGTGGAGTCAGCTACCGCTAGGGCTCCTCACAACTTCATCACTTCAAGTGGAGTTAGGATATATTCCCTCCGACACAATCCCTCCGGTTATATTCCCTCCGACCATAACCCCTCCCTGCTTGGAAATAATCCCTCGCACAAATATTTGTAACTCATATATGCAGAAGTGTTCGTCACTATGCCAGCAAAGCAAACGCAATGCGGATCGTATGGTGACTCGGCTCAACAAATAACTTATACGCCAGTTGGCATAGTAACAATTCGTTGACGAAAACTCGCGTCTAGAACTCATCATCAAGGAAGATGATTTTTTTACGGAAATGTTATTAACAAATGCGAAACCATGCGTTACAGCAACTTGATTTGTCTGGTCATTAGTTTGGTCATTGGTTGGTGCAATCAGTTCAATCCTTATCCTTATAAATTAATGACCTAGGGATGGAGTTTGTGGCTATTAAACTTTCGCGCTCTACTCTTAATATCAGCGCACAAGGTTTAGGCATACAGTAAGCCCAAGACTGGGCTTAATTCGAAAGCCGTTTAGCCTCTACACTTTTCTGCTGTTGTTTTAATTTAAAGTTGGGCGTGCTCATTTCAATATATAGCAAGCCACTATGTACTATATTATTTCACTATATAGCCAAGCAAGCCGGTGGTATACAGCAAGTCGAGAAGCACAGCGGGCTGAAACTCTGTCGCAGACGAGAGCTTTTTCAGCTCGCTCTGCTTCTCAGCTATATACCAACTCCTTGCAGCCTACTGGAAGCTCGCAATATTACACAATTTTAGATTATCACTTAAAAGCGCTAATCGTAATTATTATAAACATTAGACATAAATCATCAAATTTTGATTAAATTAAGTCTGACAGTGATCTTTAGTGGGTCGGAAGCTGTTGTCCCATAATTATTTGATGAAATACCAACTATCCATGTATATGAAACGAATTGTTAGTCTAACAGTTAATAGTTCACATGTCTTATATAAGATTACTTTACCCGGCGAAGCGGGACATTAATATTAAGCCTTCTCGACAGGCCTTGATACAGGATCTATAGCCATTTAAGGTTTTGTGAATACTCTCACAATTCTCAAGTAATTTCCCATGTGCGAAGCACAGGGCTTTTACTAGTAAATTAATGACCTAGGGATGGAGTTTGTGGCTATTAAAATTTCGCGCTCTACTCTGAAGAGCGCGCCAGATTTAGGCATAGAGTAAGTCTCCACGGCTGGGCTTGATTTGTAAGCGGTTAAACCTCTAAGCTCACACTACCACCTCTCCAAGTAATTGTTCCTGTGAAGCACAGGGCTGCTACTAGTCTTCATTATTTCATTCAAGAGTAATTATGTAGCTATACTTGTAGATATTATGAGGCCTGAGATTTCACTTGCTGTAGCTTCTTTTTAAAAAGGAATTTGGACAATTTCAACTGTACTTAATTATTTGAGGATTGTTAAATTTTGTTGCCATAGTGAGCGTAAATTTATTGGGTGTTTATACAAACAGTCCGAGGGAATATCTCCTCTCAAGGAGGGAATATGTTCGGAGGGAATGTGTTCGAGGGAATATAACCCGAGGGATTGTGTCGGAGGGAATATATCCGAACACGCTTCAAGTAGTAGTTGCAACTTCCAATTTCAATTACAACTTCAATTTGAAACAAAATGTTAGTTGAATATTCAAGTTCAACTTCCATTCAACTAGCAAATAAAGCTTTTCATTTGAGAAGCATAGTCAATTCCAGGGTTGTAAAAATGAAAATGGCCTGAGTTTTATGCCTGCCCACCTAAAAATGCCCTGAAAATGCCAAAAACGCCGAAAATGCCTTACTTTGAAAATGCCCGGCATTTTGGGCAGGCATATTCGGCATTTTGGTAAAAATTATAAAAATGAGCTTTGAAAGCATTTATACATTATGACCATTATTGATCCTCCAGCGTAAACATGGGAGTTTGTATGACATGTTCAAGCGCATCCAGTCTGAAGAAAGTTATAATGTTGATTTTTCAAAAAGAAATCCAATTGTCTTAAAACATTATTGTCCGTGGTTTAAAAAATGGACTAACAATAACAGAAGATTTCAAATATCCTTAAAAATTTTACAATATTCATTTGCTTTCAAACCTTGTAAACACTCAACACTATTACGTAAAAACACTTCACGGGTTTTAAAAACAGATTTGACCACTGCCTGTGAATGATTTAAATTTGTATAATAGTAAAAATACAACACAAAAATGTCTATACAAAATGAAGTTTCATTAGTTATGAATTTTGGATTTTATAACTATATTACATACGAACTTGCCGTTGTAAAATGTTTCAAAACTTGGAGCTTCTATTGAAAATTCTATTACTCCAATTAAAACACTAATTTTAGGAGTTCAAAATTACTTTTTGCTGATGTCCGGTGTTTTAACTATGGAACTCTTGTCAGTTTTAAATATTTTTTTTGCACCTTTAGTATAATGTTTGCTCGCGAAGTCTTATAAGCATGCATCATCATGTATGCGAACGAGATCTTAATAATATAAAATGTAAAATAATAATTTGTTTTTCATAAAATTGTCTATTCCATGGCCTGGATGCACAAAGGGAACTAGCAGTGGACATACTTTAGACGGAGAGGAACCAGGAGAAGCTTCCCATCTGCATGGCTCGCTAGACAGTCCAGTCTAATGAGCGTCCGTTTATATCTTCCTAAAAACCCAAATCTCTTCTCCTTCCCAATTATCTCCTACCCTGCAATTTCCTCAGCTGGAGCTATAAAGACTTGTGATATACTTCCTCATTGGGAGGAATGGACTGATGGGTATTTGTCCCACTTGTCTAGCTCTGTATGCTCATATTTACAGGGATGTCATGTGTACGATACCCAGTACATGTGGTTTCCAACCCATCAACCGGCGAGAGCCGTTATAAGCTTCTCAGTTGTAACTTCACAAGTTAGAAAAATTGTGTATGGCATGATGACTAATGGTTAATTGCAAGAATAAAATGCTTCCCTGTGAGAGGCTGATAATAATAATAATATTTAAAGATACTGTTTCGTAATTTAGAATGACAAATTAGTAGCTCAAATCGAAAAATCGGGGCGAAAATGCCAAAAATGCCTGCCCCAGACTGAATATGCCCAAAATGCCAAAAATGCCTGCCCCAGACAGAATATGCCCAAAATGCCAAAAATGCCATAAAATGAAAATACCGAAAATGCCAGGGCATTTTGGGCAGGCATACTACCGAAAATGCGATGGCACTTTCAACGTCAATTCAACTTCAAGTTGCTGAAGTACAAATAATGGACAGTTGAAGTTGATCAATTATTGACAATTTCTGAACGAATTAAGCATGCAAGTTGGCAAAAGCTTTGTAGTAAATTACGGGAGTCCACTGGTAGTTTTAATGAACAAAACATATTGCGCCACGCAACGTAAAGCTCCTGAAATCTAGTTCATACACTATCTGCATTACGTTAAAATAATTCATAAGTTTAATCAACGTTATTCGTTATGAGTGAGGAAACGGCGAAAATCGTTGATGTAATTTGTTAGTGGAGACTCAGAAGATGGTTCAAGCAGTCATCTAGAATCAAAAGAAATCCTCTGACAAACAAGTATGTATTCAACGACGGAGTTTATGATTAAATTGATTATGATTCTTAAATAAAAAGCTTCATTTGGTAGTTGAATTGAAGTTAAAATTGAATTTTTAACTAAAAAAGTTGTTTCAAATTGAGGTTGACTTCAATTATTCACAATTTATCTTTTTTAATAAATTGAAGTTGACTTAAAGTTGTAATTGAAATGGTAAGTTGCAACTACTACTTGAAGTTGCAAGGATTTTATTTTTTATCTGCTTAAAATATTATTAAATCATTCGCAGTGTATTGCAACACACGCAACATGAGAAATATTTGAGCAAGTAAATATAAATAATCTATTTCTTCAAAGAAGGAACATTGTTGATGGCCTTTAAAGCATTAATGATTCCGTGTCCAGCTCTGTTGTTAGGAAACTGTGTGTTCGGAATACCTCCACACGATCCCATCACAGAAGTGACTGGTTCGGTTGATTTTATTAAAATGCTCCTGATCTCGTCTTTGGTTAAGGTCGGATTTTTTTGCAACATTAGAGCAACTATTCCAGCGACCATCGGTGTAGCAGAACTACATCCACCACCGGGGCCATAGTACGAATCTGAATAGTACGAGTTTGATTCGGGAACTATCAAAAGTTCGCCAGGAGCAACAAGGTCAGGCTTAATAATACCGGATGGCCCTGGACCTGCGCTAGACATGTACTCCACTTCGTCCTCACTGTTAGTGTACCCAACGCCTATAAACTCATCGTAACTCCCTGGAGCTCCACCAGATTTGCAATCGACGTGTCCCAAATTCCCAATGCAGAATATAAAATTTATATCAGCTTCGAAGAGTATAGGGGCGATTTCTCTCATTGCAGTGTCATCTTCATCCGGAATGTAGTACCAACTATTATTAACAACACGGGGCGCCTTTGAGCAGTCCTTATTCTTCCCTTGGTAATCAGTTGGGCATAACATGAACTGAAAGCAGAGCAATATCCAGTCTTCTCGATAAAGAAGTAAATATGATGCTAAACATGCCATCCATTTCGCACCAGGAGCCACGCCAAGACCGTAATCACCGACTATTGGACCCAAGCAAGGAGTCCCGTGTCCCCCCAAGTCTGTTGGCTTATCCGTAAACTCGTGTGGGTCAAACCAGCCGTAGTTTTTTGTTCCGACGTAGGATTCTTGGAGAGAATCATGACTCCATCGAACTCCAGTATCGATAATACCCACGCGAACGCCTGTCCCGTCATACCCAAGTTCCCAAACTGCTGGTGCTTGAATCCGTTTCACTCCCCATTGAAGGAGATCGTCATCCCCGAGCCCCAAATGTTTTTCTGGCCCCATTACGTTGGTCTTTAACGGTTTTGTGTTATTTTCTGCAGTTCTATTTTGACTGATTTCATTAGAGAACTTCAAATAGTTCACTTGTTTGATTTTCATCACCTCAGGAATTGAAACAATTTTTTCCACAAATTCTAAAGACGCTCCACTGATGGACAGCTGATTGGTTATCCACAATTGATGGAAACGTATTACCGACTTTTCTTTCTGCACAAGTTCGAGGACAGACTTTTGGGAATGTTTTGCAAGGTTTTCCAACTCATCTGACAGTAGCGACAGTTTTTGGACTCTATCCTGCGCGGATTTCAGCCTTTGGGAGATTGTTTTCACAAAGTCTTTCGGCCGGACTTTGAATGTAACCGTTATATCAGCCAACGCATTGCTTGTGAAGAATAATTTCAGGTCGGATGAAATTATTTCCTCTCCAGCCATGACATTGGAAACTTTCAGTAAACTAATTGGATTTATAATAAGACCCAGAACAAAAAAGGCAAACCTGCAATAGCAAGGGAGGCTCATTTTGACCAATTTAAGACCAGGCTGGACAAAAAGTAAAGTTATAAAGTATTGTACAATGTCTGACAATATACGCGCATGGAGGTTTTGGAAAACAGTACGAAGTTGCCAATAAAGAATTTTTACCATTGTTTGTCAATTCAGCTAAGTCAAGTATCAACAACTATTTTCACAAACGCATTTTTAATTGACAGTCAATTACCGAAAGCAAACTGATAGCTTCAATATTTGAAGTTGCCAATTACAAGTAGTTAAATTTGTACAAATTGAAGTTGACTTGAAGTTGATTTAAATTAAGTCGAACAAATAACGTGTCATTAAAAATTTCTCCTTAATATCAAAATAAAAATATAGTGGTTTATGACGTGCTCGTCTATTCCTTTTAACACGTACAATTACTGGAAGCTACACTTAATACCATTACAGTGAATCTAAGTTTCCCCGGGGAGCTTTTTGGAAACATCAAGTGATATTTGCTTCAAACACTCCAAATGGTTTCCCAACTTCAGACCAACCCTAAACTGCGTCGATAAATACATAATGATTGATAACTAACTAATAATATTGATAACTGTGAGGCCCCGAAGGGGCCAACGCAGTGACATTGACGCTCGTCTTCCTCGTCCGAAACGACGGGTTAGGCTTTCAGTTCCCCAAATACTGATTCACCCCAACATTCAGATACGAAAGAATAACCAAATAATTTTTTTTTCTATGCTAGTTTACCTTGAAAAGGATATCTCTTCTAAGGAAGGAATCTTTGGAGATATGTAGCATGTGTGTTTAATTATATAATTATACATTTGGTTTTCCACGATGCTAATATTTGTATCACGTCACCAGAATATCCGTGTATAATCATTACGAGGTTTAAGGTTTTGCAAATTTCATTGGCAGGGCTACTTCAATTAAAAGCTCTGAACTTGCATATAAATACAGCGCTCTTTAGCAATGCAGAACACAATCATTAAATACTATAGTTACAAATTTATGATTTTAGAGCATGCTGCAAAACTTGATATTACTTTGGCAATCAAATTTGTAAGTAAGTAGCTGCTAGTAAGCAAATCAGCATGGAAATGATACAGGAAAAACTGGTCAATAAAGCAGCAAAATTAAACAAGTAAATATTTTCCTTGTGACACAAAAAAGGAATGGGCTTTCACGCTGGCGCAATTATGTTTTTGGAATTTTTATTTAATTACAATTAACGTAAGGGTTATTTATGAACCAAATTACTAAAAGGCACAACAACAGTGAATAACCTATTTTTTTGTACTTTTTGTGTTTTGGTACTTGTGGTAAATGTCCTGTTGTGGAGATATCGAAATTACAAACCTTGGGTGAGAGGATTGCACAAATGTATAAGAAAGTTTCACTTCCTAAAAAATCCGTGCACTGCACTGATTTTGGCAAACTTTGTTTGCATGTGTAGGAAAGTGAAACTTATATTTAAAGATTTATTGTGAGGTAGGGAAATAGAGTTGCATTGTGATCTGTAAAGAACACATGTCCATACGTCAATTCGTTGAAAATATAGCAACTGCTGATGCAAATGTTTTGATAATTGTATCCAGAAAATAATTTTCTGGGGTCAAACGGTTGACCCTGGGTCACGGAAAATACCAAAAGGAACATCTAGAATGCATGACCGTTTTTTTGGGACAAGCCCCATGTCCGTATGTCATTGTCATCAGGTGAGTTGTGCGACTCACAAGATTTGGTAGACGGTCGGACGGACGGAACAGACTCGTCTATAAGAATATAAGAAAGTTTCACTTTACTTAATGTGTCAGAACCCTACCTTGGTGACATTGGAGTTTTAGTGCTAGTCAGATACAATTTTTAAGCTAGAAAAGATACATTGGAATTAGAAATCTAATCGTATCCAAAGTTAGAGCTACGAATGTACTCAGGAATAGCACATTTTGGAAATCAATGTTTTACATTTTGCTTTGGATGTCAAGCATTTAATTAGTTATGTATATTTAGAATTTTAGTAATGATGAGAAAGCGAGAGAAACTTGTCTAGATTGACATTGTGTGTCACCCGGAGCAGAGGAAGATTGGATGGAAATGAAGGCATTAGAGGAAGGCACCTTCTAATTCTAATTTTTAGGGGCAAAGTGAAATGGAAAACACTATTACCTACATAGGTATGTACTTAATTCATGGTGTCGGCATTTCCTCATGTACCATAACTATGCCGACCAACAATACCAGAGAATTGTACTGTTTTAAAGTGGTAAGGTTATTGTAAGTATGTGAAAATACACATACTTGAAGTTATTCAAATTCCTTTCGGAAATCTATATGGAAATGTAAATGTATGAGGTAGGTTTACGTTATTAGATCTTGAGAATGAGAGTCAGTCACGAGAGAGAGGAGAGTGGTTTTGGAACTAGAGAGAGTGAGGTTTTGGGCCTCAAGGAAGGAGCTGAAAGTCAGAGTATTGTTTGTTCACTTATTATTATTAATTATAAATAAATCAATAACCCCCTAAAGTTATTACCCCTGGTTACATACTCACTCGTATCACTTAGATCGCACCCCTTATTGCTAGTGTTCATAGGTAATTAGGAAGTTACGTGAAAGGGACTTCCGCCTATTATTATAATTATTAGGTATCATAAAGGTTATTAACAATTAACAATAACACTACCTTTCATTAATAAAAAGCATGGGTGAGTAGCACTAATACGGTTCATTGACCTGGCACAATATCAATGGTTAAAAAATTTCTAAATGTTTACTGGGACAGATCATGCAAAAGGGAAGAACCCTATTGTGTTTGAAGAATATTAGACGGGGACAATATTTTTGTCCCCGTCCCGTCCCGAATACGACATGGGGAAAATTATTTTGTCCCCGGGGACGTCCCGTCCCGGTCCGTCCAGTGTCCCGACGGGACGTCCCTGTCGCCGGTAGAGCATCACCCCGTGGGATATTTTAGGGCCGTACCCGCCCGCGGCCCGTAAATTTTTAAGCCCCCGGTAAGAGCTAGGGTTGCTTCCTTTGCAGAATTCTTACAGGTATGTTTGGCCAGAGTTGATGTCCCTCCTTGGCGCGAATGCCTGCTAAAATATTCCTGCACTCATTTCACTTCACATAATTTATGACAACCTATAGTCAACCAGTATCTGTTTATTATGTATTATTTCCTGTAATTTAATTCGTTGACATTGAATGTGAAGGCTTTTTTAAAAGGTAAAATTATATGTTTGAAAATCATTCCATTTATTCAAGTCAAAGTATTTTTACAACCCCTGATCCTGCATGAACCACTCATAAATTTTTTCACGAGCTTTTACGGTCTTTTTTAACCGCATTGAAAAGACCGAACCCGCCCGTAACCCGTCAAGAGTAATCAATAAATTTTACCCGTACCCGCCCGAAGTCCGGGCGGGCCGGGCTTTTTACGGGCTTAGCAGCAAATTTTAACTGCCCGAGATGCTCTATTACCCAGTACAAATAACTGTGGCCATAACGGGGGGAATTAAAATACACGTTTCCTTGTACACACCACATTGACCACTGTCTGACTGTCTGGCTGTCTGTACAGGTTGTCTTGTCCGCACGATATCTGCAGACACATTTTACACATTTACACATTTCACAGAGAGAAGTGTTTTTTATTATTACAGGTCTGCTAGGAGTTGGTGTTTTTCTTATCCTATATTTTCTTAGTCACAAAGGAAATTAGTACATTTAGCGGGAGGGAAAATGATCTTGAACATATTAACTAAAAATACTATTGACCTTAAAATGAGTTGGTCAAGTGGTCAAATGCTTGTGAGTACATTTGAGGCTCCTTTGCATAGTCAAGAGGAGCCGATAAGGCTAAAAACATGGTGTATTGAAGAGATGGTTAAAAAGGTAAAAATGTGTTGAGCGTCAGTAACGCTATGGCCCAGATAATTTTTGCAGACTATCAATTCATGTTGAAAATGATTCCCAACGTTATTTATTATTGGGAAATAAATGTGTAATATTTAACATTTCTTTTCACTAATTTTTGCTCAAATATTTTTGAGAGGGAACAAACTAATGCAACATTTCAAGAACCCAGCAACGTGTCAGAATTCTCATCCCGCTTATAAACGAATTCAAGCATGGTCTTTTGACTTCTAATAGCAGGACGTTGATGATTTTTAATAATTCCGTCACCCATATGTTAGTGTCCACTCATAAATTGCTAACGTCAGAATTATTTCATATGATTTGCCTCAGGCCTGGCATTCAAGTTCAAGTAAAACTTGACAAGTTCGGGTCAAGTTCAAGTTCAAGTCAAGTTCGGGTTACAAGTTAATTTGAACTTGACACTGAAATCTCAAGTTCGGGTCAACATGAAATTTGAACTTGATTTTAAGGCTCGAATCAAGTTCATGGTCAGGTCTTCATTATAGACTTGACATCAATGCCATGATCAAGTTCGGATCACATAACCCCAAAACCATGAACATGAACTTGACTTTTCATGGTCAAGTTCTTATACTCATATAATACGCTGTAGATAATCGTTCTTATGCAGATGTCCTTGCTGAAGCTGTAAACGCTAATTTAAATCACAGCGTTTTCGCGTGCAAATGCTAGACCGGTATTTCTGTGTTTTCAACGAGCAACGTGCTCCGGGCTCAAATATTATAAGCTAAATCCTGTTGTATTTTCTTCTTCACAACATCTTTTCAATTTTAACTTGATTTAAATTTTTGAATAATCATATTTTAAAAACAACTGGAAAATGAGCACATCTGAAAAGTCTCCACAGTGCGAAGAAGATGCTGATCCTGGAAGTCTAACTGCATCAAGTAGCCGGAAAAAATGACCTAAGGTCCACAAGCATTTCACATTTTGCGATTCTACAAAAAAAATACAACTGCAAACACTGCTCGTAAGTGTATTCATATATATATATATATACCTGTTTCAGTTGTCCTGTCACAGACCTACTAACTCCTAAAAGAATGTTAGAAGGGATGGTTGAAATTCAAATCTCAAACCAATTTTGATGAAATCCATGCATCATTCAAAAAATTCTACGGGAAATCTAGTTATTTTTATATTCTCTTATTATAAGTTTTATCAATCATTACTTCTAAATTTTGATTTTCAATTTTAAAAAATGAATGGAAATTAAATCTCAGATAATTTGTTAGCCTTTCTAATTATAAGTATACATACAACATTATAACTAGAAATTCAAGTCCATGGTCAAGTTCATGGTCAAGTTCATGGTCAAGTTCATGGTCAAGTTCCATTCATGGTCAAGTTCGTCGAAATTAACTTGATTATGTGAACTTGATTACTTCGGTTCGTACCTACTTTTAAAAAATCAAGTTCAAGTTCGGATCTTAATTATGGTGATATAATCAAGTTCGGGTCAAGTTCAAGTGCGAATCATGAGTTGAACCGAACTTGAGGCCAGGCCTGATTTGCCTGTCACTCTTCGTTAACCTGAAAAGCATTTTAATTAGTTTTGATAAATATTGACACAGTAAATCCTTAATGTGGATTAAAACAGTTGAAAATACCGGTTAACAGGCGACCGTTAGGTCAAATCCTGAAACTAAAAAGAGGGAATCAAAGGTGATCTATTTCTGCAGGTGTGGGGCTCCTTGGGATATCCAATGGGATTACTACAACCTTTTACATATAACAATAGCCAAAGTCTTAATAAACCGTCACAGCAAATAAAATCGTACATTGTAATTAACATCTGAGTGGGTAGTTAAATCCTAGTAACCCATGAATATTTAAATTCTGACTAATAATTCGTTCGACACAATTGAATATAGTAGATCCCAGTGTTGAGCATATTACAATATCTCCAGAGGAAACGTTACATAACAACGCACCTAGGCCTTTTAACTTGCAATAAATGATTATGGTTGTGGTAATACAGTGCCCATTATCGTCATACACATTTTGTTTAGAACATTGACGTCAACTGGCCAAACTTCCCATTTTTCAAAATTTCTCTTTCATTGATTCAGAAAAGAAAGTTGCTTTATTCTCGCGGATTTTATTACCAGGACGTGCTATTAATTATGGTACTAGAATTCATTGTATTTCTCACGTATGTATACATATGCATTTTAAGATTAGTAAACAATTATTGGTTTCAAGTTTTAGTATACGTCAACCAAATGTGAAGTACTACTACGTTTGTGCCATTTATCAGCCAAAAATCAATGATTTCCACTTTGTACTCTAATAATTTTGATCGGCAACTATTATGAACATGCCTTATTGGTATCATATCATTTTAGTATGGCTCCTTTCAGGTAAATATGCGTCATTTATAACTTTATTATTATGCATTTTTTTAAAATACGAACTGCTGTTTTAAAAATTTACTTTTTACCCAATTATATATGAAAATAAATATAATAGCCCCTAACCAATTTGAAAGACTTAAATTGACAAACATTTTTCTTAACAAGGTTCAAATCCATGTTGGGGGGGTCTGGTCAAGGTTGCAAGAATTTCTCTCGGTCTATCATCTGAGCTGTGCCGGCAATACTCTGAATACAATGTTAACAAAGTAATGTCACATTCTCCAAGGAAGGACTCCGCTTTAGGACCGAGAAAGGACTCTGCTGTTGAAGTACGATGGACAAGATGTGGTATGTAAATGCTTTTTCATTCATTGATGGATTCTTCGTTCATTTACAATCTTTGGAAGGGCACTTCCCGCAAACAAATGTTGTTACTTTCTGAGAGTTGTCCGGATTCAACGGGCTTTGAGTCATTTAAATAAATGGTTCTGTGTATCAGTTTACGGGCAGCTATTAAGTAAATATACATAGATCATTTTTTTAAGGATATAGATTGAGAAAATGTAGATGTAGATAGTGGTAACCGCGTCCTGTGTTACCACTGTGTACTTTTACAGCCTTGCAGGTGTAAAGAGGCAAGAGACGGCGATCTAGAAACTAGATGGTTGTGACGTGATAGAGAAAGTTCAGGATGATTCTGACTCTCATCTCAAAAAGGTAGAGTGGAATTGTCCAACGGGTTGCATGGCCACTATTTCTCAAACTTTGGGTTCTCAGAAGTAACTCATAAAATATTTGATTCTCCCAGTTTGTATCAAATTCTTGTCCAGATGTTCTGACCTTTGTTTCATTGGTCTCATTTCATTTTTGCGGTCACAGGAGTCACGGATGTGTACCAAAGGCGGAAATTGTTGTTTATTTCAGCAAAAATATATACATTTTCCATTATTTTGCGGAAATGTGGGGTTTACAGGAGGCCTTGATCAGTGCTGCGGACAAGTTCAAGTAATACTTGAGTTTTCAAGTCAAGTTCAAGTTCGGGTCAAGTTCAAGTAGGTAAATTTTTTTACTTGAATCTTTCGGGTCAAGTTCAAGTACGTACTCGGCTTGACCATGACATTCTAAGACAAGTCAGGTTCAAGTACAAGTAAGAGAAATTTACTTGAATCTCAAGTCAAGTTCAGGGTCAAGTAATGGAAAGAAAAAACTTGACCATGAACTTGAGATTTCATGGTCAAGTTCAAGTAACTTTAGATTGCGCATGCCATAAAGGACGGAAGCAATTTCAAAATTTCAATCCAATTTCATGTCGTGTCCAGGGTATATTATTTGCATATGCCATCAATCAAAGGACAAAATTCAAAATCAGAGTCATTTTTATGAAGGTCTTGCTTACCAGACGTTGCTCATTGTTAGTTGTTGCAGTGGCCTCTCCATGAAATAAAGGAATTATCTTGATAATTCATAATGTTGCTTAGAATTATTATTTGTTTCAACTTGTTTAAATCAATTCCAGTATAAAATGAGCTTGGATGGCTTTTTACAAAAAGCATTTAATAAATAAGTAAATACTAGTTTATTAAATTTTAAATTAAGAGTACTCGCTATCTATGCTCAAATATGTATATGTATATATACATATATGAACATTAAATAAAACTTGATACTATGTAAAACTCGTCAGATATACAGTAAAAGTCCATTATAAGGGCTTAGCTTATAAGGAAATATCGATATCAGGGATGCATTTGTTTGACTCCAACTTTCATTGACGCAATGCTTTAGACGTTTTGTATAAGGGAAATTTCTTTATAAATTGTATAGTCCCTTATATCGAACTTTTACTGTATTCAGTACACGCTCAAAGTTGTCCTCTAATGGGTTCAAATAAAAAGTATTAGTAAAATTGTTTTCTGAATGCGTTTTGGTCTTCAGTCTGAAGGAAATAATTTGCTGATGTAAGTTCGACCTATTGTGGCCATTTTTAATTTTTTGTGATACTTTACTTGAATTATCAAGTTCAAGTCGCGTTCAAGTCATGGTCAAGTCAAGTTCAAGTCAAGGTTGGTATTTTAACTACTTGATCAAGTTCGGGTCTTACAAAAGTTACTTGATTACTTGAACTTGACAAGTCAAGTAATTACACAAACGCGAGTTATCAAGTTCAAGTTGTGTCTTGAAAATTACTTGAAGTTTCGTGGTCAAGTCAAGTTCATGGTCAAGTTTTGAAATTACTTGACCCGATCGCAGCACTGGCCTTGATCACAATTCTCTCTACGTTCAGTATTGAGGATACGGGATGCAACAACAGAACGCAGGGTTGGAGAAATTCATCTTCAGGAGCGGGAGGAAGGAGAGTTTCTGAACTTGTTATTTTTCCATGGTCGGTGGCCTGTCTTTCTGAAAAATATTTCGGAAAGTTACTTGTACAGATAGTGAGTTAGTACATTTATGGGGATTCTTGCGAGTTCATCTTTCCAAGTCAAAAATTCCACTCAGGAGAAGCAATATAGGACTTCAATATTACAACAAATAAAAAACAATTACATTTTAAATAAATTCCTAAACCTTGTCTGACATTTTAATTTTATGTATTTGTAATGAATCCCATTCAATTTGCTACAAACAATATTTTGAAATAATTCCAAGACCGGGAGAATCAAATATTTTATGAGTTACTCCCTTGTAAACTGGAGACAGGGAACGGATATCAAACGGTATATTGAATATTCGTGCTATAAAATAATTTAAATCTTGAACTTCTAAGCAAAGCCCCAAAAGCTCGAAAATGAACTGAAATGTCAATCCCAAATGTAACTGAAAGTGTATGAATTTCTGTCAAATTTGAACAACTTCATTTGGAGTTTCCATGAAACCATCGTCATGTAAATCTCTTTTAGTCTCCCAGAATTTAATTGTTATTAGTTTCGAAGCATACACTCTCGAAATAAGGCGGCGCCCATTTATTTTTCAAATTTTCTCAAATCTGTAGCATCGCCCACCAAATGTAACTCGTATGTAACGCTTAGATAAGGAGATACCTCCCAATCGTAACGCATGTTTATTTATAATGAACTTTTACATTTTAATACTACATAGATCAATCCTCTTAACTCTTACTTACACTTAAAAGCTTTAAATCCCTGTCGTGGATACTTATTAAATGCCTAAATCGTGCGCGTTAACAGTAAAGCCCGCAAATTCAATAGCCACACCCTCCATCAAGTGGTCTGGTCATTAATTTATAAGGATGAACGCCGTAATAGCACCCGCGTGGGCCCAAGTCTGCCTTGTATTTTTCTTATGGGGGTTTAACTGAAGAGGTAGGTGGTAGTGAGATTGTAGAAATTAACAGCCCAAGGCTTACGAATCAAGCCTGTCGTAGAGACTTGTATTCATAAATGGGCCTTTTTCTCTCCCACTGCCTCTTTGCGTGACGGATAGAATACAGCCTACTGACACTCTCCCTCGTCATCAATCGCGTGACACGTTACGGAATGTCCTCGTCCTCACCCTCGTGAGGTGCTAATTTTAAAATACACCCCTCTCCCTCGCCCTCATGAGTGCCCTCAATATTTTATATTACGCGCGAAAATCGCTCTTACAATTTTCTACAATCCCCGTGCTTTCAAATAACTTCTTCGCGGATTCTTGGTTACAAAATGACAGCTTTAAAATGTATCATCCTAAATGTTGAATTTCGCTTTTGAAGCAATTGCTTGAACTTTGTCTTGTTTGGTCCTGTCTACAATCTCGAAGTATAATAAACAGCTCTCTGAATAGACCTATCAAGTCGCTACAACGATTTCAAAATATGTTTTAAAACGCGAGGGAGTAAGTAATTGCTAATTTATTATAAGTGGACACTTTTGACTATGTTTCGCGTTTCTTTAATTAATAAGTAAAATTTATTAGACCCAATGTTCATACCATTTGAAATTGAAACAGAGGAGCCCGATTGGGTTACTCCACCGGTGGTCGCAAATTTCAATTTTCCCATTATTCTTATTCTTGCACTTAAGTTCACATAATGTCAGCTGACACTGCGAGAGTCAATCTCTCAAATTTTATTTTTTCAACACAAAAGCAACCACAAAATATTCCCTGACAACTTAAATTTCGCATGTCAATTTCCCGTAAGATACGCAAATTTTTGTACTTCGACGAAAAACAATTAAAAATTTTAACGCCTATGAGACTGTACTAGGCAGATTTTACAAGTACGTTACATGCTAATCTTGCTGTAGCGGGCGTGTAAATACCGGTTATTTGTACATAAGAGAATCTTCAGCCCTCCCTACGAAAAATGGCAAGATCAGAAGATTTTTCTCAATTGTCTTTTTCCCCTGAAGCAATAATTTATTAACCTTCTTCGTCTCTTAACATACTCCAGATTCTAAACGTAAGGACCTTTAAGATCGCTTAGAAAGTTTATAAAATTTCGTGCAACCACAGTTCAAAAATCTTTTAGGAAATATTTGATTTTGAAATAAGCAGCTATATATTGTATTCAAAATAGTGTCCCTCATTAGCACATTGATTACCCGGGTATTAGGGTACACGTACAGGTGCATATTAGCAACGCATTTTTTGCACCCATCCGGGTTGGGTACAGGTTCAAATAGATGAACATGTTGGTTCAGGTATGGGTACTGGTGCAAAAACATATTTTGGTTATAACCCAGCATGTATGGGTACACAGGGTAAAAACCTTTAACTGAGCGTATAGTACCTATAGTTATGAAACATTTAGCTATTATCATGCATTTATTCATTCCAAAAAATTATGCTTCCTGCTTGACAATATTTTTTCGATTTAGGACTGGTTTGCCATACAAATAAGTTTAAAATTCCAATTGATTGGTAAAAAGTGTCTATCTTCCTTATGTTTTAATTTTAGGCTGGTTTTCCCTACAAATAAGTTTAAAATTCCAATTCATTGGTAAAAAGTGTCTATGTTCCTTATATTTAGATTTTTGGCAAAATTTCGGCAGTCGGACTACAATATATAATTTTGTGATAAAAACCATTCTGTCAATTTTAGTGTCGACAATATTTCTTAATTATAATCTGTGCAGTGGCTCAGGAAATGGCTATTATTGATCAAAGCCTTAGCAGTTCCTTAACTTTACACCAGTAATATTCAATATTAGGGCAAGAAAGCACCATTCATCAAATATAAAGCTCAGGTAAAGGCCTTCGTTCTAAATTACCAAGCCTCACCGACATCCTAAAATGAAAATTTATTCTAGAGTTTAACAAAAGATAAATTTAAAGGTAAACGAGAGGACCTTCAACCTTTTTGAAATTAAAACTTTCGATTTTTGCGCCGGGCATGACCCAGTACCTAAGCTCACATAAAATGTCATCCTATCCGGTGGAGAATGGGGAAACGGTTAAGATTACTGTCACTGAAGTTGGCGTTATCGTGTTGGTCTTGCTACATAATAATGTCTGAAAGATTCTCGCATAAAGTTTCCGGTAAGATTAGGTCATGAGGGCTTATATGTGTCCTCTGCCCCTCGTTCGTTCACATCCTCTCCGTAGGTCCTCTCCCTCATGTTCGTGAGGGCTTCAAAAAACAACGTGTGCTCACCATCTCCCTCACAATTTGTGAGGGCGAGGACGAGAGAGAGGGCGAGGCATCTCATTCCCTCATGAGGGTGCCCATGTATGCTTGTATGCCTAAATCGTGCGCGCTTATATTAAGAGTAGCGCTTTAAATTAACGGTCAGGTAGTGCTCGTTAACAATAAGGAGTGCTTGGCATTCCTCCTTTTGGACGTTGTGTGAAGCCATTGAACTATGAACGTGCGGAGCTTTAAATAAACGGACAGATAATGCCCTTTAATAATAAGGATTAGCACTAGGCAAATGTAAGTTACGATGATAGGAAATAACTACATGCTATAGCTAGCTGCACATAGCTGTGGTCGTCTATACAGCTAGAGCGCGCGAATATTTGATTCTTACCAGCACTGTCACGGTCACTGTCGCGGACACTATCCACTCGCTCGAATTAGAAGAAAGGATACTTGACTAAATTATATCTACAGAATCTTTATTATTAAATTTATGGATGAATTTTTGGGCCTCCTTTGCAATTTTCCCAGGCTAGAATGACCAGCTGGTATGTACAACCCTGGATGTAACAATATTTGATATAACTAGACTGTAAGACTAATAACTATGCTTATGTATCTACTCATGCCCTTATAAAATGTTGGATCTTCGTGATATACAGATCATCCTGGAGAATGCTTACCTTTTACGTTACACGCTTTTTCAGGACCACCCGGTAAGAAAATTACAACGTATAGCTAAACTTTTCCATTTCAATATTTGTACATAATTATACATACATGTTTTTCATGTTCATGGATTTGTCAGACTGCGAAAGCCGAATTTATGTCAAATAGCTAGTCATGATTTTAGACAGAAATCCTGACATTAAAATGTTTACTTTTCCAGGACGCACTGATACATATTAGCAAATCAAACAGTTTTAAGATTTAGTACCACATAGCGACTTTTACATGCAGCCAATTTTAGCAGGAATTTTCTCATCATTTGAAAACCAATATACATATTTAGGAAATTTACTGTTATAGAAGTTTTAATCCGGAATACAAAAAGCCTAAAAATCAATTTTGGAAGAAGTTAGCCACCGTTCTTCATTCCGAACTTCATCTAGTCAGTTATTTTACCACAGAAGCGTCTCAAATCCGTCAGTGTCATATTTCCAGCACCTGACCGAAGATCGGATATCCAAAATTTCGGATCGGATACACTGCTTATCCGATCCAAACACAATCCGATCGGATTGGATACGTACTCCTTATGCGGTCATCGGATTCGAAACGGATCGGATTTGGAAACGACTTTATCCGATCGGTTCGGATCACCAATAATAAATATCGGATAATCCGACGAATATCCTAAAACCAAATTTTTGAAAACCAATAAGAACGAAGTGTGCAACAACAATTTGTCCAAAGAGTAGCTTTGCCGCTTTTTACATGTTTTCTTATTAATTGTGTGCTTCAAATTCACAACTGTTTTGCTAAATTTTTCCTGCAGTTTCTACGTAATGTAAGCAGAAATAATATTATGATGTAGTGAAAAGCTAATGCATTTATGCAATGAGAATTTCTAATTCTTTTTTCATCATCCAATGGTGTCAATTATTCGGATTATTTCGGATATCCGCTGGTCGGATCGGATATGGATGATTAAAATTTTTATCCGAACGGTAACTGGTCGGATCGGATAATAAGGAAATTTATCAGAAAATTTCGGTTCGGATAGGATATTAGATTTATCCGGTCGGATGGAAGCCTTATCGCGAATAGTGAGCAAGGTACCGGTGTCACCGTTGTCTGCCTTTTGCAAAATTTTGAAGTTCTCTTTCGTTGTTTAGGGTGGCGTCTGCCCCCTAGTAAAATAACCTCGTCCGTACGTCCGTGTGTCCTTCCGTACGATATCTCAAAAACTACTGGACTGATTTCAATGAAACTTTTTACAGACATTACTTGTATCAAAAGTGCGTATTTGTTTGAAATCGGCCGGATAGTTTTTGAGAAACAATTTTTTTAAATTTTGGACTTCAAGAAAACTGAGTTATCTGCAAACTACTGAATCGATTTGAATTAAATTTTTTGAGAATATTGCTTATGTAAATCGTAATGGTTATTGTGGTTGAAATCGGCTCGATAGTTTTTTCGAAAAAAATTCTGTAATTTTGAAAAAATCTCAAAATTCGTCCTACTTTGACGGCGGTAGCTGACGCTACCCTACGCAAAGCCTCAACGTATCGTGTTGCGATGATTTTTATTCAGAAAAATAAAAAAACGAAGGAAAACTTCAAAATTGTACTAAAATGAGGGGCTGTTTTTTTCAACACAGCCATTCCCATAGTGATTTTTTTTATTTATGTACATATAATAACATATAATGTACATAAATACAATTGAAATAGTGAAGGTAGTGCTGAGACCAAATATGATTGGTCTACAAATCACCAATCGCAAATTATTACAAAAATAATTTGGGACTATTTGAGCTGCGACACGGTCCCAAGGAATGGAGCGTGATAGGGCTTTCTATTTACATGGAAGGCGCTCCCCATGTATTGCGTTGGGAGGAAACTCCTCTCCTCGTCCTCTACAGCAAGCAAGCATGCTTGCATGCGCGCTGTATGTATGCACATGCAAACTATGCGTAAACGTAACACATCCACAATGCCTTACGCAGGTATGTATACAAATTACCCGTTTCAGATTTTCCCCGATTTGACTGCCGGCACACGCAAGTCCGCACTTTTTAACAATTTTCAAATGTAAGCTTCGTGCTTCCCTTGTGTTTAGAGTTTTTAAAAAGTGCGGACTTGAGTGGGCCGGCAGTCAAAATAAATTCCAAAATTTCGAAATTGCCCATGTGATTTTTTGCAAAAATCCGAAATTTTGATTCAACGATACCAAAAAAAATTACAAGCATAGTAGTTGGTTAGCCAATGATTTTGAGATAGCCCAATTTTAATATTCAAATCGGTATAGCTACAATAAATTATTGAAGTTTTCGGGTTTTTTCGGTTTTTTAACCATCCTATTCGGATTTAGGGGAAAAAAGGTGTGGATATTTTTTTTAACAAACTTTTCATGTGGCCCTATAAATGTGTTTCAAAAATTAGTTGCATTCACGGGTGGCCGTTTTCAAAAAAACCGACCCAGGATGCATGTTTGTGTCTGTTCGGATTACCAAAACCATTGATCTTTTTTGTTGCTTATTAGTCATTCCAATTGTATTAATAGTCAATTTTACATTCTTGAGCAAAGTTTTTGATTTTGGACACCCGATGTAATGTATTTTTTAACTCTCCAGCGATGATTCGAGATACGTGGGAAGTTACTAGCGTGTGAATTTTATTTAAACTTTCGGGAAATAATTCCATAATTCCGTTATGGAATTTAAATATGCTTGAAAAGTGTATCTATAACTAAGCAACGCAATATCTAAATTTTTTAGCAAAACCTAAGGATTATTTTTTAAATTTCTTATTAGTCATCCCCATTATATTAGTCACTTTTCAATCTTGAGCAAGTTTGTTGATTTTGAATACTTGATAAATTATTTTTAACTCTCAGCTGTTGTATGTAACTTTTTACTGCCATCCCAAATTAAATTTGCCTTGCTGAACCAGCAACACCTGGCTGTGCAGTGCTCGTTAGTATTATTTGCTCATACGGATTTAAATGGGGAGTTTCCCGCCATCCTGAATTACTAAAAAACCAATTCCGCTTTCAGTTGTCAATACAGTAGAGCTTATTGTGTTGATTTTTGCTCTCTTGCAAAGTAAGTAACACGGCCATGGTTATACGCCAACGATTTTATTAGGCTTCGCCAAAAATGGAATCAGTCTTTGTCTCAGGATGACGTTTCGATAAAAAGAACGCCATTCTAGTTTTGTCCCCGGGAGGATAAATTACAAAACTGACTTGCAGAGATCACGATTCAATCTTAGAGAGAACCTTTTCATTCCTCAGGCTCAAATGAAATCGTTTTGATGATTGGACCGACGAAATAAATATTAATAATTAATGCAGCAGCATATATTCACATGCGTCCAGAAACCATCACCCAAAGTTACAAGAAACGACCATATCCTGACGCACTCTTGTGGAAACTTCCGCTTATTCTTTCAATTCTGCTCTATTTTAGTAAATCGCTCATAATTTTTGTACATTGTAAGTCGATAAACAATGGAACTTACGTTATCAATTTACTAGGAGGAGACTACGATCGTATTGTGAGGCACCCTGTTACCGAGTACACTTACCCAGGTCTTGTTACCATGGAAAAGCTGCCTTGGCTTACAGACAGGTTCCTACTTCAAGGCCACGGGGTTTTACTCGACAACGTTACTATGCTTACATCTGCCTCAATTCTTTTTGATGGTCCCATTTATCATACCGAATTTTACGCGAGATTTAAAATGGGCGGAAGCGATCGGAAAATAACGAAATCCGGGGCAAGTTGGTGCTACCAAGAGACTTATCCGAAATGGGATAGGTTAGTTATCTAACAGAACTTTGGTTTTTCATATTATTTAACCGCACGATATAATCAACTCATCACTCCCGTTCCACAGGATAAATAACGCCCACAATTTTGGAATAGTTCACTTCACTAAGGCGATCCTCCTCACTGATGTAATTAAACCCATGAAATTTGCCCAACCAGGTCAAAAAATCAAAGGACCTTGTAGGTACGCTTCATGGACTAAATACACTGTCTCAAAAGGATTACATATACATCTCTACTCATCAGATCTCATGGAGGCTTCGGTGCGGATTTTGCCTGATGATGTGTGTCAAAAAGCGGGATTTCCCAAAACTCATATTTGTACGCCTCCGTTGCTCTGTGGGCTCGTAAGTGTCTCTTTTATTTGAATCCTCTTCATAATGGTTTATTGCAAAGGTGCATAATTGAATCACAGTACATATATCCTTCCTTTAAATGATATCAAAATATTCTCCTACATATCCTATATCTAGTACAAACGCCAGCCTCGAGCCCTACCTATATGCATATATTTTAAAGTCATGGACAACTCTGTAATGTTAGGGAAATCCCTCTTCTTACAATCCCAATCCCAATTCAATCTCGATACCTCATTTCACACTCCTTCCCAATCACTCTATGTACCGTAGAGAAAACTCCCAATCCCTCTGATGCACACACACACTCCCGATAGTCAATCCCACTCAATCTCAGGCGCTGCGCGCGCATGCGTACATACCGCGCCAATTTTAAAAACCGCCTCTAATTAATTTAATTTAATTAAATTAACTAAATTAATTAAATTAATGTGCTATAATTTCTGATCATCAATCCTACTCAGTTTTCTACATTTTTGCGTCAATCCCACTCCGTCTCAATCCCTCTGTACATTCAAATAGCCAATCCCAATCCGTCCGGACTGATGTTTTTGTCAGTCCGTCCTGTGAGCTGCTCGGGATTTCCCTAACATTACAACTCTGCCTTCCTATATGTTCCTATTTCCCATATAGGTTTCTTTGACATACAACACGCATTCCTATGCCTATGCTTTAAAGAAACGTTGGAATTGCATATATCGTTTGGTAAATTCTAAAAAGTACCATTTTCAATGGAGATCCCATTTGAAAAGCGCGTGTTACGAAATGAAAATGGTACCTTTTAAAACTTATAGGCGACGATATCTTCATTAAAAAGTCAATGTAGGCTTTTCTCATGGCCTTTCCTATTTCCTACATACATACTTTATGCTTTTTGCCAGCCAACTCCTACCCTTCCTATTTGCACTTTTTTAGGATGGAGGCTTCGTATCCTATCAATAATTTTAATTATTAGATTTTCCATGCCTTCCTAATCCTACATATAAATTCTTGCAAAGTCCGTTCCTATCCTATAAATATTTTTGAGTGGATTTTTGTTGACATTATAATAATTGTGAATTTAATAGCAAGACAGTGGTGCTCCACTGATCTGTTCCGACAATAACGTTGACTATATTTACGCCCTTTCGAGTCACTACATGCAGGACTATCAAGAGCCCAAATTTTGTGGAGGTCATAGCTTCTCGTCTTTTTCTAAAATCACAGAATTGGATTGGGCTTGGGTTGAGGGAGCGAAAGAGGGAGCAACTAAAAACAAGTTGTGTGTTCGTTAGTTACATTTTCATTTTTGTCATATTCCAGTAAAACTAAAAATTCCCACGGGGTAGGGAAGAATATAAAAACATTTTAAGTCGAATTCTTTCAAAGAAATATTTTATGTACACAATAAAAATAATTTTGTGGACACTGTTGAAAAATGTGTGGAAAGGTTGTAGGATAACAAAAATATGCATAACCTGTACTCATGTCATCACATCATGCAATTATGGCAACGAACTTTATCGTACTCTCTACGAGGGTCACCATTGCTATTCTGTCCGACCGATGTTCCTTCTGTAAGAAACGAATCCTAGCTCGGGAGTCTGTAACTGGATTCCATAGCTTTATCTTGAATGCCTCGACTGAGAAGAAATATAAGTAAATTCAATAATACAACCCAGTCTAAAGCATACATTCTTTGTCATGATGCTCTTCAGTATATATGTATGCTAATCCTGAACTTTATTTACTAGCGAAACACTACAAGGTTTTCCAGCTCAGTCAGTTATATAGTATTTCCTTTTCCAAATACAATAATGATTTGATTCAAATGTTTGCAGAATGTTCCGCTGCAGGGTAATAAATTCTGTGTACTTAAAAATTATGGATAATAAATCAAGGAATAAAAAACTTGTTTCATACAGCTATGTTAATCTGGTTCAGAAACATCTGACATTGTATTTGAGGTTTTTGGTAAGTCTCCACAGTTTTCACCTTCAGGGCAGGATCAAAATTGAATTAGCCGAAACGATCGTGAAAAAGAACTACAGGGTTCGGGGATTGCGAACCGACTTTTAATAAACCAATGGTGCTCGATTAGGTGATCTTCCGTGACACGGATCAAAATTTACTACTGGACAATGGCGTGATTATCTATGATCGCCGACTTTAAGAAATGTCAGTGATCAGTGTTTTGTTCCTTCACTGACATGGTATGCTTTAGCTCCAGAAAGAAAGAACGTCTTTTATGTGAGCCGTGAGCCTTACAGTGTTATGCTCACGAATTATTTAACATCACTTTCACATGGAAAATCACATTGTGCTCCTCTCGATGGCACACAATCCGCATCGTAAGAAATCATACATGCAATACTGCTATAATATATATTTATTTCATGGTTAAAGGAATCATTTAAGATACACTAGAATAATTTTCACAGGCCTTGACACTCAGAAACACGCAGCCTTCAATTATCAAAAAAGAATCTGAATTTCATATTGCGAAATCAAAATGAACCCAGTACTTATACTGATGAAAACGTTCTAAACACAACCCATTACCAACAAGATGCAAATAAACAATGAAGAAGAATATACATAATTATACGTTAATAAAAATAATTAGTAAATTCAAATCTGTGAATCGAGCCAAGCTCGTCCAGCTGCGACGCTAGCAAATACGGTTGGCAATTGGCCTTCATCACATCCAAACTCGCCCCAAGACAAAATGCCTGTAAGGCTTCCATTGCAGACCAATGGTCCACCACTGTCGCCCTTTAAATAAGGAATTGCGAATAAGTTCTAATATTGAAATTTTACTTGAAAGCAAAAAAAGTTAAATTGAAATTAAATTTATTCTGAGAACTAACTAGACATCCACCCAGCCCTGCATCACCGGCACAAATCATTCTCTCGGTAACAGTCCCAACTCCTTCGAACAAATTCGAACAAATATTGCGAGGAACAGTGGGCAGTGTAGCAGTATATAAAACATTCGGGATGAGCCAGCTCCCGTTACTAAGGATGTTTCCCCATCCATTACTATTACAATAGCCAGACCACTGAAAGTCCTCAGCTGCCAGAGGAATTGCTCTCACGTGATTATTGAATGTTAAATTACGTGAAAGTCGTAGAACTCCATAGTCATAATCCATAGTACGTCTGTGAAATAAATAAAATGAAAGCACAGTTAAAATCCACGAAGACACTTCAGAGCTAGCATTCTATTATTGACCGACAAAACTTTTCTTACGAATCGTAGTTTGGATGCAAGATGGCAGCATCAATTCCAGAAACCTGCTCCATTCCTTCGGCTATAGTCAGGTTGTGTTCACCAGCAACAACACGTAGGTTAGGAAGATTTGAGAGTTTAATGCAGTGTGCAGCCGTGAGCACTTTGTCCTCAGCAACCACTACGCCCCCGCAAAAGTGGCGCCACTGCTTTTCGTATCTGATTTGAAGGGAGATTTGGTATGGAAACTCGTTCGGGCGGGCTGGCCTACCTCCAACAATTAGTGGGCCTGCTTCCTTTGTCTTTCGGCCCTCTGGACTTCGGCGATGAGAAGCTCCCTTTGGAGTCGGATCTGAGAAGGCTGAAAAAAGAGAGGCATCAGTGGATAAAATAAATATGAAAATAAACCTTTTAAGCAATAATTATTCTTGTATCAAAACTAACTTGTAATCTTGGTCTATACAAGGGTCATTGCAATACTATTATGTATTATTTAAAAACCTTTATTGGCACCACAAACCGTACCTGTAAAAACCCACGCGGAAAGGAACGCAACAACGAAAATCTTCATGTTTGAGTTGATGGTTGTTGGAAGCTAAAAAGATTGGAGCAAACGACTGATCGTGAATAAATGAAGAGTGCAGAATGAAAATGATTTGCAACTTTTTGCCGATGCTTTTATCTGAAAAGAAACATTATGTGCTAATTGTAGAAACTTTGTAGCACAGCTTAATAAAGATACCGAACTCAATATGATAATTTAGACCATTTGGATAGCTTTAAAATTGGAATGTGTACACTACGATTTTTCCAGCCTAGATTTTATTTCATTGCAACACCTGCTGTTATTACTATTTTTATTATTCTGCATATACATTCTTCGTGGAGGGCACATTCGTCGTCACCCGTCACCGTTAATATGTTTGCAATAAGAAACATTTAGAAATACACATTTTGCAAATTATTTGGTTACTTATATGCATGTAACGTTGTAGTATTTGAGTCCTATAGAGATTTCAAGGGAAAATAGAAAATTAGCAGCGTTATTATAACTCTGAGAAGGCCCGATTTGTTTCGACAGGGCCAAATGCGAATACTTTTATTGAATCATTAAACTGTTTTTCCCCAAGCTCAATACCGAAAAAATATTAAGTTTTACAGCAGGAAAAAATATGGAGCTTTTCCTGTGAACCAATTTAATCAATTCTGGCTCTACAATCATGAATGCATAATTATTATGGTATTTAATGAATGTGTTCTGTGAAGTGCCAGCAGCGCTGTATTTATATGCAAGTTCAGAGCTTTTAATAGAAGTTGTCCTGTCAATGAAATTATCAAAATCTTCTGGTGATACGTGACGAAAATAATTAGCATCGTGTAAAACCAAATGTAATTATATAAATTACACCCACATATGTATATCCAAAAACTCCTTCCTTAGAGGAGATATGCTTTTCAGGGTGAACTAGCATTGAGAAAAAAATTATTGTTAGTTATACGATCATATACTTACATCAAATATCGATATCATTGCATACAAGTGCACCTTGTTTACAAGAGCTTTCTCAAGACCCCCAAATTGTACTCCTACACTAAAGGAGCTATCAACCAGAGAGACATTCAAGTTGAGGTATATATATGGCTTCTTTCAGACTATTTTTCTTCCCATAGAGTTATACTGAAAATGGCTAAGTGTCCCTGCACTTTTTTCTCTAAAATGTTTTATATTCTCATGGAGGAAAGCGTACACTACTGGTAATGACTCAGAGTGATTGTAGTTGTTTCTCGTAACTAGTAATGTAGTATTGTCTTTACGAAAGCGCCCCTCAACTATTAAAACAAATTACGTATAGTGTATGTATATCATACCGATGCTTACGAACTCATTACTTATTTTTCATTACTATTATTGGGGGGCTAAACGGCGACGACAAATCGTGGAAAAGTACATTAAGTCCATACACAGAAGGCTAAGGAAAGTGATTGATTGCATTTCGGAGTGTAGAGCAATTTCAGGATTTAAATTGGAAGTAATTATGCATTCCCAAATATTTTTTCCCAGAAAGGATGTTCTGGGGTCACAAATAATTGCCACCGTGGAAAACTCAAATGTAATTATTATTATTATATCCTCGTATATCTATAATTTGGTTCCTTAGAGCAGGTATCCTCTTCAGGGTGACCTAGCATTGAGAGAAAACTATCATTTATGGTTAGTTAAGCTTACAAACTTCAGCTAGAATAATTTAAATTGTGTTAAATATATGACATCTTTCAGACTATTCTTATTTCCCATAGAGAAAAGCTTATTGATGACAGTGACTAGTACGTTTTTCTCTAAAATATTACAGTTTTGGACGTTGTGGAGGTGCCTCTCAAAGTCCAAAAATGTAAATTTCTTGTTATTGGAACAAATAACATTGTCGTAACGAAGGTACCTGTGAAATTATTCAACGATATTTATAATCAGTTTTTAAGGTGTATCACTGGTGAAACACGAGAATTTCTGTGAAATGCATATATGTAATTACCTATATTTGATGGCACTTGGAGAATAAAACCTCCCAGAACTTTGATTTTAATTAGAAGTAAATGAAGCTATTAAAATGTATTACATAGTATCAAGCCGTCGAACATGAATTTATTACTTAATTTTTTTTATTAATATGGCAACGAAAAATCTTGGAGAAGTACTGATCTAAATTTAGTCCACAGGGGTAGCATATTTGTGGAAAGACGGGAAGATTCTTTATCACAGGAAAAACATTTCAGGCAGGGAAAATTTCATGGTGAAGAGAATTTTTTTTGAAGAGCAGGGAATATGAATTTCGTTGACCGTTCTGTGGCAGGGATTTTGAAAAATGTCAGTCTTCCCGGGAAACTTTGTCTATAAGCAGGAATTTTTAAATATACGAACGGAAATTCTTTTGGCAACTGGCAACAGTGATTTCAAATTTTTGTTTCAGCAGGGATTTTTTAACTTCCCACCAGGGACATCAGATTCAGCAGGGAAAATCAAAAATTATTTTCCAAGGAGATTTACAAAAATCAGAGCCCTGCTAGTCCATATACGGAGGTCTAAGGAAAGTGATAGTTTAGGAATCAAAGTGGAAGTATGTATTTGCAAAAATTTTGTCGCACAATATTGTCAAAGTTTACAGGATTCATACAGTAGCCAATACGGGCGCTCCTTAACTACGAAGGTGATATCTCTGTACGATGAAACAAAAGGGGGAAAATTTGTGAAAATAGCATTGGAGACGCCTGACAGTTTTTCGGAAGCATTAACAAGTGGATACAAATGCCAAAGTATGTATTAACTTGGCACTTAGTACCAAGTACGACAAATTCCTTTGTTGGGGACGGATATCTTATATTGTGCATTGCATTTGGGTAAGGAGCAGTCGTTTCCGAAACGAGCATCCAACTCAGTTTACACAAGGTAGTAAGTAAATAAGTTAAAGGTATGGGAATAACTATAATTTGGAACCGAGTATTGAATTGCATCGACTTTATTATCGATGCATGACCTCTAATAGTCAACTTTCCGTAACTTTGTGCATTAGTTCACTACAAGTAGTAAATTGTGCAAAATATTCTCACCTCCGCAACAGCTTGAAACCATTCCTTAACAATGGTGGTTGACAGCATAGATGCACATCCTCATGAGGACTGAGTGCAGGACTCGCACTCACCTCGCACTCATTGTACTCACTAGAACATAAAAATATGTGCTCATTTTTTTTAAATGCAATACTCTGCACTGTCAAAAATGTAATTTAATCTTAGGCTTGTAGTATATATCATATGCAATTTTTTACAAAATAGAAACGAAACAAAATCGTTCAGTGAGTATGATTGAGAATAGCATCCGTTTCATCATTCCATTTCAGCCATAATAATCTTGTGTCAATCTTATGATTTCCAAACTGAGCGAACAAAGTAAAGAAAAAAAGCGAGAAACTATTTTTAAAACCATGGATGCTTTTCAAATAAAAACGATCAAGGCTTAAATGGTCTGCAATTGAAAATATTTTGTGATACCGTGATTTTCGCATCTTTGAACTAAATCTTTACGAATAACCATTTGTAGCATTTAGCCTTTGTAGTCTTCGTAGCCATTGCAAGCATTTGTTATGTGCTCATGTGTGTTAAACAATTCAAACTTATCATTTTCTTAAAAATTGACTTACTAAAAAACTTAAAAAAACTTAAAAAAGCATTTTGAAAGTGATACATACAGTTTTACATGTAAAAATAAATACGGAACAAAATTATTTGAATGTATTACAAATGGATACGTACATACATATATATATCAAATGCACTCATGAGTGTAAGTGCGAGGATCAAATTCTAGTCTTCTGTACTCATGAGGACGAGTGTGAGTGCAGATTTGACAATTTTTAACATATCAGTGTGAGGATGAGTGCAGTTCGTGACATAGTGGGTGGGTAAATTTTTCGTTACATGATGTCATCGTTGTATTTCTTCAAATACTCAGTCCAATAAATTATTAACAGACATTTTCAGGAAATAAAATAATGTTCTAATGTATTAACTATAATTAAAACAAAAAAAAGTTTTCCTCGTTCATGATGAACTTTGAGCCGATCAATCGTCACTGTGGTCTAATTATGAGATGAAATCTCGAAATCCTATTCCTTTCTCAAAAGTTGTGTAAAAATAGATGGACGCTGAAGTAGAATGCATTGTTTATTTTTACGCTTGCAAATTATCAATCCACGTGGATTCAAAATTACAAGCTACTACAACATTTCAAACATACAATGCGCATTCATGATATTACAATCCAAGGAGGGTGGGTGGCGGAACTAAAAAATGATTCCCAATGATGAAGGGGTAGGGGAGTAGCAAAATGCCTTCAACTGAGATGATGTCATTTGTGTCACTCCCCTTGTCAGTGATGAACTGCTGATGTCCAACTGATTTCGTCAACCCATGTCCTGGATTCATTATTCTAACCCATTATGGAATTCCAGCGAATTCCCTATTTGATGGCCTCAAACCAAAAACTTTGAATGGCAAACTCCACCATCCGCACCTGCGTGAACCCATCTAGTGTGGAGACCACTTCTCCACACACCACCATTTTTGTACCACCCTGAAAAAGTTTAACATTTTCGGGATACAGCAGCTACAATAACCTTGTAAAGCAATTTTACATGAAAATGCAATCTGTAGTAATTGCGAGAGTACTTATTATCTATGATACCTAGCAAGTGTTTGACATTATCATGCATGCACTAAGAGACATGTTTCACTATTATTTTAGGCGTCAGCAAGATGCTAGACTATCCCTAACTTGCTGTAGTGTAGCCCACCTAACTTTAGTTTTGCATATTTAGGCCTTTTTGTGTAATAAACAAGTGTAGTAATTAATTTAACATAGATTTTTCTCTTTCGTAAAATGGATGTGTAGACAGAAGTCCAAACGTTTCTTGTAAAATGCTTGTACACTATGGGCCTCAATGATCAATTATTTATTTCATGTAATCTTGCTTCATAACCATTAATAAGTTCCACAAAATTTTTATTTCGAGATGATTCACCATTGTTAGTTTTTAATGAAATCGATGTTCACATTATATATCTGCAGATTGTTCCGATGCTCTGAACCAGACATGTCCAGCCTTCAATGAAGCCTTTATTGAAGGCGGAAGGTCAATTTTCCAGAGAGTTGGGAAGGGAAGGCAGGTTGACAGAATTAATTCGGGAAGGCTGAATAAAGGCTTCCTAATAATAACAGAGAACCCAGGTAGCACTGGAAGAACATAATGATTTGAGAATGACTTCAGTGTCGCTGTAGGGTACTATTAATAATGACAACAGCACTTTTTCATTATGAAATCAAAACGATGCCATTATGATCCTGAAATGTCCGCTTATTCGGCTCATTAAGCTGTCGTTATGACATCAAAGATATTTCGTGCGTGCGGGGAAATTATGACCAGATTATGAGGCAACAGTGCTTCCCTCTAACAGCAATCAAATAATTTATTCCCTTGCTACCACTACCTCGTGTATGGCTTATACAAATTCGTTAGTAATTAGACAGTACACACTAAGTTAAAACTATATGCATATAAAATGAAAACAAAGTCACAATAAATATAACGATTGGAAATATAAAAAAATTTATAAAATATTTCCAATAAAACACTTTTTCGTCCATCTACACACGAATTTCATTCCGCAAAAAATATCGCAAGTGGAAAACTCCCTCATTTTAAATTATAAAAAGAAATTACACTCAAGACAGAGTATTGTAACTGTATCAATGCGAGGCTTGATTCGTATAGAGGAAACACATGAATTTTTGTTGATTGCACTGAGGAAAAATTTAAAAAAAAATTATATGTTGAATGCTCTTATTCAGCGTGTAAGGTGTAAGTATGTATACATTATCTGCATTTGTATACTCACTTCACTTCACTAATTACCTAAGTCTACAATTTAGTCTAGAAAACCAGGGAACACTGAATTCGTGAGGTATAATAAATTAAAATCCACTGTACCTCATTTACAATCTGGTTAAACAATTTAACACATTAAGATAATTTATTTCACGTTTAAAAATTAATACTTTTAAGTGAATTAGGAACGATGAAGGCACACCACTAATAAACCAACTAGGAATTGATAAACAGTTTATTCCTGCACTGGTCCCGCGCCCTCCCAGTAAGCCTGCGCGAAAAGTCATTTCATAATTTTTACGGAAAATGACAAGATTATGAGCGCAGTTCAATCTGACCCTGACATACTGAAATCCTTATGAAGAACCCCAGAATCTGTAATATTTTATGTACTATTTCAGAACCGTGTCAGAAATTGCTCACTGATAAGATGCCTATTGGAAGTCATAATCCCCTCATCAAAAAGACATGAACTGATTATGAATTTCAAGCATTAATAATGATATCATTATGACGTTCAGTGCTAGCTGGGAATGGTAGGCGATGGAAGGACGTCTGTAAAGAAGTCTTCTACTATTTAAAACGCTTCACGCGTAAATGTTAAATATTACACATTTATTTCCCAATAATAAATAACGTTGGGAATCATTTTCAACATGAATTGATAGTCTGCAAAAATTATCTGGGCCATAGCGTTACTGACGCTCAACACATTTTTACCTTTTTAACCATCTCTTCAATACACCATGTTTTTAGCCTTATCGGCTCCTCTTGACTATGCAAAGGAGCCTCAAATGTACTCACAAGCATTTGACCACTTGACCAACTCATTTTAAGGTCAATAGTATTTTTAGTTAATATGTTCAAGATCATTTTCCCTCCCGCTAAATGTACTAATTTCCTTTGTGACTAAGAAAATATAGGATAAGAAAAACACCAACTCCTAGCAGACCTGTAATAATAAAAAACACTTCTCTCTGTGAAATGTGTAAATGTGTAAAATGTGTCTGCAGATATCGTGCGGACAAGACAACCTGTACAGACAGCCAGACAGTCAGACAGTGGTCAATGTGGTGTGTACAAGGAAACGTGTATTATTAAGGTCAAGAAGAGGTCACTCCATTTGAGTAACTTTGCAATCTTAACTAATTATGAATCGTGCTAAAAATGTAATTAATTGGATGAAAACAATTAATAAAAGTCTCAGATGAAGACCAGACAATTATTGAATGAAACAACCCGAAGGCTGATTGTTTATTCAAAATGAAACTGAAAACGAAATGATAATTATTTCAACAATAAACTCAGAAACTTAAAAATAGAACAAAAGGGGAATCTCAGAGGATTCTAAAAATCAAACAGAAAGGAATAACTCTCAGTCTAAGACTGAAGTTCGCAAATAAGATTTGCACACACTTTAACACTGTCGTGTGTGATTCATACATCATTACATCATTTCATAAGATGAGACGCGTCCAAAAGTGGAGCGTGAGAAGTCCCTCGTCAGGGATTCTTTACTCTGCTCTAGACGCAGCTAGAGCTGACCTTTAACACTAATAACAATTTTATTACATGACTAAAATCACTTCTTACAACTACACTTCTTACAACTATGTATGTATACCTTACATCCCGGGGTCCGGGAAAAACATTTTGTCCTCAAAATGTGAACAATTTTATCATGAATAAAATATAAATGACCAAAATTATGGCAAAAATTATACCATGAGAAGTACTGGTAAGTACAATCCTGAAAATGATAGAGTAGATAGTTACAGCAAGAGAAAAGAGAGACAAAGATTGATTTTGTATTTTTCATCTAGACGTACACTTGATAATTTACAAGGAAGGCATTATCAAGTTTGCTTCACTACGGGAAGCCACTTAAAACTATGACAATTTAAATAATTTCATAATTCTAAGCACTAAATGCACTGACTAAAATATTTTTAACACCACACTTTTATATACACAAGGCACATTATTGATGAAAGTCAATAAGCACGGGGGAAGGTAACAACGGGAGCAGGATGCTGGGCGTTGTTATTTTCTTCAGGAGTTGACACGAAGACGGCCTGCTGGAGGTGTCCGTGTTGACGCGAAGAAGTGCGGCGGTAACGGTAACAACCGTATATGATTAAAAGTAAACCAAAAAGAGTAAAGAAAACAATACCAGTTATGGAGAAAATTCTGAATTCCAAATTATAATCACCGGTGCCGAGGCCAACTTCAAGTTGAGGGGTTGGAATGACGGCAGGGATGACTGGAAGTTTAAAAGACTGCTCTTGTGCAGTTGGAGGGGCTGGTGTAGCTTTGGTGGACTTTACAACGTCTTCAAGGGTGAAAGTTTTAGGGTCGGCAATCATCATGAGTTGGAGTAGCTTGAAATCATGTATGGCTTGTTCCATGGGAGACAAGGTCACGTTAGGGCTGAAATTAACACTTTCACTCGCACTAGTAACATCTTCTTTGAGAAGTTGATGTGGAGAAAGATTTTGATTGAAGGTATTAGAAGGTGAAGGCACAAAATCAAGCACTTTAGAAATTACGGGAGGAGCAAGCACAAAACCGGCTCCAAGAGCCATCACTTTTAATGCATTAGCACGCTTTTTCTTATTAATGTCAGTGAGAAAAGGATTTGGGGCAACTTTAGAATGAAGTGTGTTAATACTTACTGACCTTTGAGGAGGAATTACCAACTTTTGGTTGGAAAGAGCCTGTTGCTTGTTCATTTTGGAGAGACTGAATCCATGTGTGAGGGATGGTAAGCTGTTCCATCCTCCGGGCGGGGGTAGTGGGGCCGCTCCGCCGGAGCAGATGAGGAAGAAAACACAGAGCGTGGTGAACTTTGTGGAGAGGCCACAAATTCTCCTCTGTCGTTTAGCAGGAACTGTGGAGACATATGTGACCGAGTCATCGGAGGAGTCATCGGAGGGAGGGATGATGAGTCCCGGTGATGAGGCGGATTCTCCGAAGAGAGCGGAGGCCGGCTCATCATGCTCGTTGTTGAAGAAACTGTCGTGGACGGAAGTCCCGAATGGAGCACCTCGAAGGAGGGAAGGCGATATGCAGGAGACTCGTTCCGCACGCGAATTGGATCGCTTTGAGCGGGTCGGATTAACGACAGGTTTTTGAACTGACACTGGGGGTGAGTCACCTTTGGGGTGGGAAAACTTTGACACGCCGGAGGTACCGGGTTGGGGTGAATCTCTGGCGGAACTACTAAAAACTGAGCTCGCGAGTGACTCGGAGCTGACATTTGAATAGGCGGGCGACTGTGGCAATGATACTTCGCGTTTGTTAAAGGACTCGAGGTAGGGAGCAACTTCCGTTGTTTCGGAACTGCCTTGAGATGCTCGAGTGTTGACTGGGTAAAAACTTCGATGTGGATTTGAGGGTCCACTAAAATCACTGGAGTGGACAGAACGAATTCCGCTGGAGAATCCCTCATTTGATGTAACAATTGTTTCCATGTTATAGCCTGGCGGTACGCTGCCGCACAATAAGCACCTCTCAATTGATCTATGAGCAAGGGCACAGCACTGGGTAACACAAGTCCCAGGGCGACGTGACGAAAAGTTCTGGAGTAGATGGGAACTGAACAATCCGTTGCAGCAATGACTTGTCCAGTTGCATCCGAAAACTGAAGGGGAAAAATTTTTACAATACACTCGGCCACCGGACAATAAACTGGGATATTGGATGGAGTAGGGAGTGTAACCGAAGCTAACTGCGACCAAGGGTTCTCTCCTAATTTGAAGATTGGCCGGACTCCCAGCGTAGTCATAGGAGTCAGTTGGCCTTGGAGAGTCGGATATTGCGGGGGTGCTGGAAAGTTGGGGGATGAAGAATTCATGACGATACATGTGTAAAATAACACAGGATGGCAACTAAAGTAATTATAGCAAAAATTTATACACGTTTGGCTTTATCAATCAATCGCTGAGATTTTCGCACCGGAAGTGGGAGTTTAGATGGAGACGAAACTTTGGATAAAACTGGAACACGAGTCGCACTTTCAGAAGATGATGATGGAGTGGAAATGTCAGGAGAGTCGGAGGAGTGAAAATGACTGAGCCAAGAGTTAAACTCATCTTGGTCATCACTTGTGTATACATACTCAGGGTGTATTATACCATTACCTAAATCTAAACTTATGAGCTTGAGCTGTGAAAGATGACACCGGACATTAGGTCGCAACCTGTGAGAAGGGAATGTTAAAACTAGCTCAGCATTATTGTTCTTATCTATGCTTACAATTGTATAGGGGCCTATCCATCTACAGAGTAATTTATCGGAAAGACCAACTTTACGCTGTGGTAAGTAAAATCTAACGTGGGAACCAACTTTATATTCAAATGGTCTGTATTGCGCATCAAATTTTTTCTTGGCCTGAATCTGAGCTTTGCGAATTAATTGAGCAATTCGCTGATGCATAATTTTTACTTGATTCGGACTCAACTGAGTAATACTTAAAAGAGAATTAGGGATCGAATTTAACATGGGAGCTGGAGGCTGGCGCCCGAAAAATGCTTGGAAAGGGGAAATTTTTGTAACCGAATGCTCACTGGTATTGTAAGCAGCAATTACATATGGAACATATACGTCCCAATTATCTTGATTATCTGAAACAAACTTACTAAGCATTATGGCTAAAGTTTGGTTCACTCTTTCCACGGCTCCATGAGACCGGGGGTGAAAGGGCACACTAAAATTGTGAGTAATGTTAAACTGTTGTGTTAATTTTTGCACAACTGCCGACTTAAATTCAGCGGCACCATCAGAAATTAATGTGGACATGCCTGGAAAGGTTAAAATAAATTGCTCGAGATGCATGGAAACATTCGCAGCATCTTTGACAGGAAGCAATGAAACATGAACCCATTTTGTAAACAAGTCTGTTAAAACTAACACATATTTATTACCTCTAGGAGTTTCTTTAAAGGGGCCTAATAAATCCATCGCGTAAGTACTAGCGGGGATTTTTATGGGAATTATTTTAAGACTGTCCATCCGTAGACGAGTCTGATGTTGGCGACTTTGGCACTCGGGGCATTGTGAGCAATGCTTAAAAGTGTCCGCGGTCATGGATCGCCACCAATAATAGGGACGGATCCTTGCCAAACATCTACGAAAACTGAGATGACCTGCTAAGGGATGATTATGGGCATTATGTAATAATGTGGGGATCAAGGCCTTAGGGACTAAAAGTAAATTAGGTTGCCTAGGATTAAACTGAATAAAATATACACCATCACTGTTGGAAGTAACTTTTGAGCGCTTTTTTGTTAATAATCGCTGCAAAACAGGATCAATTGCTTGAGCATGTTTCAAGTCGTCAGGATTAATTAACGGATCAAAAGGAGTAATGAGAGAGGAACTAAAACCAGGTAAAATCAAATCCTCCTCAGATTGTGTATCACTAGACAGGGCATACGGACAACGGGAGATGCCATCCACATTCCTGTGGAGAGAGCCTTTTTTATAACGTATGTCATATCTATATTCCTGTAATATTATAGACATTTTCGTAAGTCTAGCAGTAGGGTCACGCTGACACTTTAAAAAGCATAATGCATGATGGTCAGTTACAATAGTAAAAGGCTTTAAAAATAAAAATTCACGTAACTTTTTTGTGGAAAATACAACAGCAAGACACTCTTTCTCAGTGACACTCCAATTCTTCTCCGTAGGAGTGAGTGCACGAGAGACATAATAAACGGGATGCTCGCCATCCTCAAACTGTTGGTGGAGAATCCCTGCAATTGCAAGGTTGCTCGCATCCGTGTACAGTAAACATGGAAGATTCTCATCATAATGTCTCAACACAGGGGCTTTACACACGGCCTGTTTGAGATTTTCAAAAGACTCATCACAATCTTTGGACCAATGGTACAAAGAGTGTTTTTTGAGTAAGCTCTGTAATGGAGCTGCAATTTGAGCAAAGCCTAAAATAAATCGACGGTAATAACCTATGGTACCCAAAAATTTTCTAAGAGTATCTAAATTATTGGGTTTCGGCTGGCGCATTATAGCAGCCACTTTAGCCGGTTCCGTAGTTAATCCTTGTTGGGTCAAATTAAATCCGAAAATAACATGTTCTTGCATTGCAAAATTGCATTTCCATGGACTGAGTCGAAAATTAACTCGGGATAATGCCTGAAAAACTAATTCAAGGGCGACTAAATGAGAGGGAAAATCACGACTGTAGGGAATTATATCATCTATATATGATACAGCATGTGTATAGCGTAAGCGTCCCAAAGTTGCTATAGCTAATTTTTGAAAATAGGCCGGAGCATTTTTGAGACCGAAACATACGCGGAGGTACATATATATACCAAATTCTGTAATAATAGCGCATAAATGTCTATCATCAGGATGAATCAGAGCCTGATAATAGCCGCTAAATAAATCTAAGGGAGAAAAATATTTTGCATGACGGAGCTGAAAAAGTAAATCATCAATACGGGGAAGAGGAAATAACTCATCTTTAGTGATTTTGTTTAACTTTGTAAAATCACACACTAATCTCCATTTATTTAATTTTTGTCGAACTAAAAACACTGGGGTTGAATAATTGGAAGACTCACACGGGACTATAATATTAGCCTGTATGAGTTTGTCAAGTTCACTCTTTAATATTTCACGTTCAAGGGGACTTAGTCTATACGGTTTGGACTGAACTGGAACATCCGAGTTCAACTGTATACGCATGGGAGGGAGAATGCAAGCCTGTAAATCATTAATGCTCCATGCAAAAAGATAAGAATACCGATTTAAAAGTTGAATAATAGCATGACGCTGGTCTGGGGTAAGTTGAGAATTAATATTGATAACTGAAAGTTGTTCAGCAGTCAATGGTTTAATTTCAGAGGGAATAACAGGGACAGAAGAGAGGGCTTGAACAAACTCATACCGTTGTGAGTAACCTAAAATTGTGCCCGCAACAATAAGTTGAGGAGAGCGAGACACATTGGAAGCCAATAAAACATTTTTATTATGGTTGATGACAGGAGGAAAAATAACTTGAAGTTGTTTTTCTACTGTAGGGCTGGGAATGAACGCACATGAATGAGTGGAATTCATATCTGTCGTTGGAATGTACATTTGACGTCGAGGGGGAAGGTTAATAGTAAATAAGGACTTCACTGGTAAGGAACATCCACATTCCACTGAGCACACTTCATTGTATGCATGACTACGAAGATAATGGGTCACTTGTGAATTATACATAATACTACGACTAACATCTACAACCAATGTGTATTGTTTGAGAAATGCGCACCCTAAAATGAATGAGGGGGTGAGAGTATCTAACACATGAGCTGTAGTCTTGTAATTAATATTATCTAACTTAAAGCACAAAGTTACTACACTGGAAGTTTTAAGTTTGGTTTTGTCAGCGGTCATAATATGACAAGGAGGGCCTGGCAAAATTTTACTCTCAGCTGGCACTGCACTTCGTAAAATTAATGTATGTGTAGCACCAGTATCAACTAAAGCATCAATTGTCACTGAGGTAAAATAGCACATGATATAGGGGCAATGTGTAGCACTTAAAACATTTACAGAGGGTAAGTAATCTGTGGGTATGACTGTAGAGTGGGATTTGCTTGAACTTGCTGGGGAACTGCAGCCTGTTGAGGAGGCGCAAAAGCAAGTTCCACTCGTTGAACATTCTGGCGATTGTTGGGATTGTAATTGTTGTTGCGGCGGTAATTGTTGTTTTGGTAATTCCGTTGACCATTGTTGCGGTTCTGGAATTGTTGTCGATTTTGATTGTTTTGGGGACCCTGGTTCTGATTGTTGGGTCCCCGCTGCCCATTTCCCGACCGACAGTCGCGAGCAAAATGACCAAATTTGTTGCAATTATAGCATTGGAGCCCACGAGCAGGGTTGGGATTATTATTATTACCGTTATTTTGATTATTATTGTTACGAGGAGTACCATTATTATTATTTCTACCACCGCCTCGTCCGCGACGATTATTATTACGTTGAGCAGGTGGGTTACCATTTAATGCGTTAACTTGAGCATGTGGGGCATCAGATGTAGTTAACTTTTTGATTTGTTCTTCCAAAGCTAATAATTTAGCAGTAGTATCGGGCATGGGAGTAGCTTCTTGTTGAAATTCACGATGCTCGCAAAATCTAACAAGGGCTGCGATACTTGTAAAACTCAAGCCGCTAGTAGCTTGGGCGTATTTTGGGAGTAGTCCCGAAATGCCCCAAGCCACTCTATCAGCGACGGGCATGTTTGCATCATAACGGGAACAAAGTGTATCCATAGCATACAAAAATTTTGCACATGACTCTTTTTCTACCTGAACTTTTGATTTAAGTTGATGCAAATAAACTTGACGGCTTTTACCGTATCTCTCCCGAAGAGCTGTATACATAGTGGGAATATCGACTACAGTGGAACCTGGACGTCTAATTTCACCCTGTAACCAAAGAAATGGATCAGGCAATAATAAATTGGGGAGATTATTTTGTAACTCCGCCCAATCCCATTTAAGTAAACCAATAATCCGCTCCAAATCCATAATAAAATCAAAAACATCATGATTCGCCGGATCAAACTGATTAGTTTTCTTAAAATTAAGAAAAGAATTAGCTGGAGGGGTTTGAATCACTATCGTAGGCGGAACTGTCGTCGCCATTTTATTCGTATGATAATAAACTGTTGAAAAATAACCACTAGGTTCTTGAAATAAATCACATAAATTTATTACCGGAGGTGGGATCTTAAATTTACGAGAAGCACGTTTTGTATTTTTCTGTGAAGCACTTTGAGTAAAACTAGCACTAGGGGTAGGTTTAGTAGTTTTGGTTTTAAGGGGTGGAATTAATGGAACAGTTGTAGTAGTTGGAGGAGTCTGAGCTGTGCTACTTGAAACTGTAGTTACAGGTTGGCGCTTACGAGCAGCCTTTAAAACCTTAGCTAATTGATCTTTATCTAAAATGTCAGGGTTAGAATTTGAACGAGTTGAACGCCCTTGAGGCGGAGGTGAAATTGATGACTGAGATGCAAGGGGTTTCTTTGGAGGCTGTTTTGAGCCAGACATAAAAAACCATAATTATGTACGTACCTTTTTCCAGTAAAACATCAGTAAGTCTTGATATGACCAAAATAATAAATCATTTAAACACTTGGACAGGAAAATCACTCTGTCAACACAAAATATACAGGAAAAACTTCTGTAGAAAACTTGAAAGCAGGAAAAGGTCCTCTGCAAAAATCCAATAAGGCAGGCAAATCCTCTGCAAAATCTTGTATAGGCAGGCAAATCCTCTGCGAACAATGACTCAATCCTCGGAACCTCCGTGGGCCAGGAGAGTAGAATCGGGGGTAGTCCAAGACAGCTGTTGTCGCCACTTGGGCCACCTGACTTCAGTAGTTGCAATCTACAAGTCCTTTAAAAAAATTTTCTCGAGACGGGAATAAAATCAACCGTTAGACAAACCTCATGTTAAAATTCAATCTCAAATGAATGCCAAAATCTCAAACTTTTTCCTTAATTATTGCGCTTTTAACCCGGGGAGCCTAATCTGAGAGCTATTCGGGTGACTTATTCACGGGCAAACTGGTGAAAAGTCTTTGACATGGGCCACCATATTAAGGTCAAGAAGAGGTCACTCCATTTGAGTAACTTTGCAATCTTAACTAATTATGAATCGTGCTAAAAATGTAATTAATTGGATGAAAACAATTAATAAAAGTCTCAGATGAAGACCAGACAATTATTGAATGAAACAACCCGAAGGCTGATTGTTTATTCAAAATGAAACTGAAAACGAAATGATAATTATTTCAACAATAAACTCAGAAACTTAAAAATAGAACAAAAGGGGAATCTCAGAGGATTCTAAAAATCAAACAGAAAGGAATAACTCTCAGTCTAAGACTGAAGTTCGCAAATAAGATTTGCACACACTTTAACACTGTCGTGTGTGATTCATACATCATTACATCATTTCATAAGATGAGACGCGTCCAAAAGTGGAGCGTGAGAAG
This sequence comes from Allacma fusca, assembly GCA_947179485.1. Lineage (NCBI taxonomy): Eukaryota > Metazoa > Arthropoda > Collembola > Symphypleona > Sminthuridae > Allacma > Allacma fusca. The sequence goes on along the minus strand of OX359249.1, from coordinate 50,736,876 downwards.
TCCCTCGTCAGGGATTCTTTACTCTGCTCTAGACGCAGCTAGAGCTGACCTTTAACACTAATAACAATTTTATTACATGACTAAAATCACTTCTTACAACTACACTTCTTACAACTATGTATGTATACCTTACAGTATTTTAATTCCCCCCGTTATGGCCACAGTTATTTGTACTGGGTAATAGAGCATCTCGGGCAGTTAAAATTTGCTGCTAAGCCCGTAAAAAGCCCGGCCCGCCCGGACTTCGGGCGGGTACGGGTAAAATTTATTGATTACTCTTGACGGGTTACGGGCGGGTTCGGTCTTTTCAATGCGGTTAAAAAAGACCGTAAAAGCTCGTGAAAAAATTTATGAGTGGTTCATGCAGGATCAGGGGTTGTAAAAATACTTTGACTTGAATAAATGGAATGATTTTCAAACATATAATTTTACCTTTTAAAAAAGCCTTCACATTCAATGTCAACGAATTAAATTACAGGAAATAATACATAATAAACAGATACTGGTTGACTATAGGTTGTCATAAATTATGTGAAGTGAAATGAGTGCAGGAATATTTTAGCAGGCATTCGCGCCAAGGAGGGACATCAACTCTGGCCAAACATACCTGTAAGAATTCTGCAAAGGAAGCAACCCTAGCTCTTACCGGGGGCTTAAAAATTTACGGGCCGCGGGCGGGTACGGCCCTAAAATATCCCACGGGGTGATGCTCTACCGGCGACAGGGACGTCCCGTCGGGACACTGGACGGACCGGGACGGGACGTCCCCGGGGACAAAATAATTTTCCCCATGTCGTATTCGGGACGGGACGGGGACAAAAATATTGTCCCCGTCTAATATTCTTCAAACACAATAGGGTTCTTCCCTTTTGCATGATCTGTCCCAGTAAACATTTAGAAATTTTTTAACCATTGATATTGTGCCAGGTCAATGAACCGTATTAGTGCTACTCACCCATGCTTTTTATTAATGAAAGGTAGTGTTATTGTTAATTGTTAATAACCTTTATGATACCTAATAATTATAATAATAGGCGGAAGTCCCTTTCACGTAACTTCCTAATTACCTATGAACACTAGCAATAAGGGGTGCGATCTAAGTGATACGAGTGAGTATGTAACCAGGGGTAATAACTTTAGGGGGTTATTGATTTATTTATAATTAATAATAATAAGTGAACAAACAATACTCTGACTTTCAGCTCCTTCCTTGAGGCCCAAAACCTCACTCTCTCTAGTTCCAAAACCACTCTCCTCTCTCTCGTGACTGACTCTCATTCTCAAGATCTAATAACGTAAACCTACCTCATACATTTACATTTCCATATAGATTTCCGAAAGGAATTTGAATAACTTCAAGTATGTGTATTTTCACATACTTACAATAACCTTACCACTTTAAAACAGTACAATTCTCTGGTATTGTTGGTCGGCATAGTTATGGTACATGAGGAAATGCCGACACCATGAATTAAGTACATACCTATGTAGGTAATAGTGTTTTCCATTTCACTTTGCCCCTAAAAATTAGAATTAGAAGGTGCCTTCCTCTAATGCCTTCATTTCCATCCAATCTTCCTCTGCTCCGGGTGACACACAATGTCAATCTAGACAAGTTTCTCTCGCTTTCTCATCATTACTAAAATTCTAAATATACATAACTAATTAAATGCTTGACATCCAAAGCAAAATGTAAAACATTGATTTCCAAAATGTGCTATTCCTGAGTACATTCGTAGCTCTAACTTTGGATACGATTAGATTTCTAATTCCAATGTATCTTTTCTAGCTTAAAAATTGTATCTGACTAGCACTAAAACTCCAATGTCACCAAGGTAGGGTTCTGACACATTAAGTAAAGTGAAACTTTCTTATATTCTTATAGACGAGTCTGTTCCGTCCGTCCGACCGTCTACCAAATCTTGTGAGTCGCACAACTCACCTGATGACAATGACATACGGACATGGGGCTTGTCCCAAAAAAACGGTCATGCATTCTAGATGTTCCTTTTGGTATTTTCCGTGACCCAGGGTCAACCGTTTGACCCCAGAAAATTATTTTCTGGATACAATTATCAAAACATTTGCATCAGCAGTTGCTATATTTTCAACGAATTGACGTATGGACATGTGTTCTTTACAGATCACAATGCAACTCTATTTCCCTACCTCACAATAAATCTTTAAATATAAGTTTCACTTTCCTACACATGCAAACAAAGTTTGCCAAAATCAGTGCAGTGCACGGATTTTTTAGGAAGTGAAACTTTCTTATACATTTGTGCAATCCTCTCACCCAAGGTTTGTAATTTCGATATCTCCACAACAGGACATTTACCACAAGTACCAAAACACAAAAAGTACAAAAAAATAAGTTATTCACTGTTGTTGTGCCTTTTAGTAATTTGGTTCATAAATAACCCTTACGTTAATTGTAATTAAATAAAAATTCCAAAAACATAATTGCGCCAGCGTGAAAGCCCATTCCTTTTTTGTGTCACAAGGAAAATATTTACTTGTTTAATTTTGCTGCTTTATTGACCAGTTTTTCCTGTATCATTTCCATGCTGATTTGCTTACTAGCAGCTACTTACTTACAAATTTGATTGCCAAAGTAATATCAAGTTTTGCAGCATGCTCTAAAATCATAAATTTGTAACTATAGTATTTAATGATTGTGTTCTGCATTGCTAAAGAGCGCTGTATTTATATGCAAGTTCAGAGCTTTTAATTGAAGTAGCCCTGCCAATGAAATTTGCAAAACCTTAAACCTCGTAATGATTATACACGGATATTCTGGTGACGTGATACAAATATTAGCATCGTGGAAAACCAAATGTATAATTATATAATTAAACACACATGCTACATATCTCCAAAGATTCCTTCCTTAGAAGAGATATCCTTTTCAAGGTAAACTAGCATAGAAAAAAAAATTATTTGGTTATTCTTTCGTATCTGAATGTTGGGGTGAATCAGTATTTGGGGAACTGAAAGCCTAACCCGTCGTTTCGGACGAGGAAGACGAGCGTCAATGTCACTGCGTTGGCCCCTTCGGGGCCTCACAGTTATCAATATTATTAGTTAGTTATCAATCATTATGTATTTATCGACGCAGTTTAGGGTTGGTCTGAAGTTGGGAAACCATTTGGAGTGTTTGAAGCAAATATCACTTGATGTTTCCAAAAAGCTCCCCGGGGAAACTTAGATTCACTGTAATGGTATTAAGTGTAGCTTCCAGTAATTGTACGTGTTAAAAGGAATAGACGAGCACGTCATAAACCACTATATTTTTATTTTGATATTAAGGAGAAATTTTTAATGACACGTTATTTGTTCGACTTAATTTAAATCAACTTCAAGTCAACTTCAATTTGTACAAATTTAACTACTTGTAATTGGCAACTTCAAATATTGAAGCTATCAGTTTGCTTTCGGTAATTGACTGTCAATTAAAAATGCGTTTGTGAAAATAGTTGTTGATACTTGACTTAGCTGAATTGACAAACAATGGTAAAAATTCTTTATTGGCAACTTCGTACTGTTTTCCAAAACCTCCATGCGCGTATATTGTCAGACATTGTACAATACTTTATAACTTTACTTTTTGTCCAGCCTGGTCTTAAATTGGTCAAAATGAGCCTCCCTTGCTATTGCAGGTTTGCCTTTTTTGTTCTGGGTCTTATTATAAATCCAATTAGTTTACTGAAAGTTTCCAATGTCATGGCTGGAGAGGAAATAATTTCATCCGACCTGAAATTATTCTTCACAAGCAATGCGTTGGCTGATATAACGGTTACATTCAAAGTCCGGCCGAAAGACTTTGTGAAAACAATCTCCCAAAGGCTGAAATCCGCGCAGGATAGAGTCCAAAAACTGTCGCTACTGTCAGATGAGTTGGAAAACCTTGCAAAACATTCCCAAAAGTCTGTCCTCGAACTTGTGCAGAAAGAAAAGTCGGTAATACGTTTCCATCAATTGTGGATAACCAATCAGCTGTCCATCAGTGGAGCGTCTTTAGAATTTGTGGAAAAAATTGTTTCAATTCCTGAGGTGATGAAAATCAAACAAGTGAACTATTTGAAGTTCTCTAATGAAATCAGTCAAAATAGAACTGCAGAAAATAACACAAAACCGTTAAAGACCAACGTAATGGGGCCAGAAAAACATTTGGGGCTCGGGGATGACGATCTCCTTCAATGGGGAGTGAAACGGATTCAAGCACCAGCAGTTTGGGAACTTGGGTATGACGGGACAGGCGTTCGCGTGGGTATTATCGATACTGGAGTTCGATGGAGTCATGATTCTCTCCAAGAATCCTACGTCGGAACAAAAAACTACGGCTGGTTTGACCCACACGAGTTTACGGATAAGCCAACAGACTTGGGGGGACACGGGACTCCTTGCTTGGGTCCAATAGTCGGTGATTACGGTCTTGGCGTGGCTCCTGGTGCGAAATGGATGGCATGTTTAGCATCATATTTACTTCTTTATCGAGAAGACTGGATATTGCTCTGCTTTCAGTTCATGTTATGCCCAACTGATTACCAAGGGAAGAATAAGGACTGCTCAAAGGCGCCCCGTGTTGTTAATAATAGTTGGTACTACATTCCGGATGAAGATGACACTGCAATGAGAGAAATCGCCCCTATACTCTTCGAAGCTGATATAAATTTTATATTCTGCATTGGGAATTTGGGACACGTCGATTGCAAATCTGGTGGAGCTCCAGGGAGTTACGATGAGTTTATAGGCGTTGGGTACACTAACAGTGAGGACGAAGTGGAGTACATGTCTAGCGCAGGTCCAGGGCCATCCGGTATTATTAAGCCTGACCTTGTTGCTCCTGGCGAACTTTTGATAGTTCCCGAATCAAACTCGTACTATTCAGATTCGTACTATGGCCCCGGTGGTGGATGTAGTTCTGCTACACCGATGGTCGCTGGAATAGTTGCTCTAATGTTGCAAAAAAATCCGACCTTAACCAAAGACGAGATCAGGAGCATTTTAATAAAATCAACCGAACCAGTCACTTCTGTGATGGGATCGTGTGGAGGTATTCCGAACACACAGTTTCCTAACAACAGAGCTGGACACGGAATCATTAATGCTTTAAAGGCCATCAACAATGTTCCTTCTTTGAAGAAATAGATTATTTATATTTACTTGCTCAAATATTTCTCATGTTGCGTGTGTTGCAATACACTGCGAATGATTTAATAATATTTTAAGCAGATAAAAAATAAAATCCTTGCAACTTCAAGTAGTAGTTGCAACTTACCATTTCAATTACAACTTTAAGTCAACTTCAATTTATTAAAAAAGATAAATTGTGAATAATTGAAGTCAACCTCAATTTGAAACAACTTTTTTAGTTAAAAATTCAATTTTAACTTCAATTCAACTACCAAATGAAGCTTTTTATTTAAGAATCATAATCAATTTAATCATAAACTCCGTCGTTGAATACATACTTGTTTGTCAGAGGATTTCTTTTGATTCTAGATGACTGCTTGAACCATCTTCTGAGTCTCCACTAACAAATTACATCAACGATTTTCAACGTTTCCTCACTCATAACGAATAACGTTGATTAAACTTATGAATTATTTTAACGTAATGCAGATAGTGTATGAACTAGATTTCAGGAGCTTTACGTTGCGTGGCGCAATATGTTTTGTTCATTAAAACTACCAGTGGACTCCCGTAATTTACTACAAAGCTTTTGCCAACTTGCATGCTTAATTCGTTCAGAAATTGTCAATAATTGATCAACTTCAACTGTCCATTATTTGTACTTCAGCAACTTGAAGTTGAATTGACGTTGAAAGTGCCATCGCATTTTCGGTAGTATGCCTGCCCAAAATGCCCTGGCATTTTCGGTATTTTCATTTTATGGCATTTTTGGCATTTTGGGCATATTCTGTCTGGGGCAGGCATTTTTGGCATTTTGGGCATATTCAGTCTGGGGCAGGCATTTTTGGCATTTTCGCCCCGATTTTTCGATTTGAGCTACTAATTTGTCATTCTAAATTACGAAACAGTATCTTTAAATATTATTATTATTATCAGCCTCTCACAGGGGCGCATTTTATTCTTGCAATTAACCATTAGTCATCATGCCATACACAATTTTTCTAACTTGTGAAGTTACAACTGAGAAGCTTATAACGGCTCTCGCCGGTTGATGGGTTGGAAACCACATGTACTGGGTATCGTACACATGACATCCCTGTAAATATGAGCATACAGAGCTAGACAAGTGGGACAAATACCCATCAGTCCATTCCTCCCAATGAGGAAGTATATCACAAGTCTTTATAGCTCCAGCTGAGGAAATTGCAGGGTAGGAGATAATTGGGAAGGAGAAGAGATTTGGGTTTTTAGGAAGATATAAACGGACGCTCATTAGACTGGACTGTCTAGCGAGCCATGCAGATGGGAAGCTTCTCCTGGTTCCTCTCCGTCTAAAGTATGTCCACTGCTAGTTCCCTTTGTGCATCCAGGCCATGGAATAGACAATTTTATGAAAAACAAATTATTATTTTACATTTTATATTATTAAGATCTCGTTCGCATACATGATGATGCATGCTTATAAGACTTCGCGAGCAAACATTATACTAAAGGTGCAAAAAAAATATTTAAAACTGACAAGAGTTCCATAGTTAAAACACCGGACATCAGCAAAAAGTAATTTTGAACTCCTAAAATTAGTGTTTTAATTGGAGTAATAGAATTTTCAATAGAAGCTCCAAGTTTTGAAACATTTTACAACGGCAAGTTCGTATGTAATATAGTTATAAAATCCAAAATTCATAACTAATGAAACTTCATTTTGTATAGACATTTTTGTGTTGTATTTTTACTATTATACAAATTTAAATCATTCACAGGCAGTGGTCAAATCTGTTTTTAAAACCCGTGAAGTGTTTTTACGTAATAGTGTTGAGTGTTTACAAGGTTTGAAAGCAAATGAATATTGTAAAATTTTTAAGGATATTTGAAATCTTCTGTTATTGTTAGTCCATTTTTTAAACCACGGACAATAATGTTTTAAGACAATTGGATTTCTTTTTGAAAAATCAACATTATAACTTTCTTCAGACTGGATGCGCTTGAACATGTCATACAAACTCCCATGTTTACGCTGGAGGATCAATAATGGTCATAATGTATAAATGCTTTCAAAGCTCATTTTTATAATTTTTACCAAAATGCCGAATATGCCTGCCCAAAATGCCGGGCATTTTCAAAGTAAGGCATTTTCGGCGTTTTTGGCATTTTCAGGGCATTTTTAGGTGGGCAGGCATAAAACTCAGGCCATTTTCATTTTTACAACCCTGGAATTGACTATGCTTCTCAAATGAAAAGCTTTATTTGCTAGTTGAATGGAAGTTGAACTTGAATATTCAACTAACATTTTGTTTCAAATTGAAGTTGTAATTGAAATTGGAAGTTGCAACTACTACTTGAAGCGTGTTCGGATATATTCCCTCCGACACAATCCCTCGGGTTATATTCCCTCGAACACATTCCCTCCGAACATATTCCCTCCTTGAGAGGAGATATTCCCTCGGACTGTTTGTATAAACACCCAATAAATTTACGCTCACTATGGCAACAAAATTTAACAATCCTCAAATAATTAAGTACAGTTGAAATTGTCCAAATTCCTTTTTAAAAAGAAGCTACAGCAAGTGAAATCTCAGGCCTCATAATATCTACAAGTATAGCTACATAATTACTCTTGAATGAAATAATGAAGACTAGTAGCAGCCCTGTGCTTCACAGGAACAATTACTTGGAGAGGTGGTAGTGTGAGCTTAGAGGTTTAACCGCTTACAAATCAAGCCCAGCCGTGGAGACTTACTCTATGCCTAAATCTGGCGCGCTCTTCAGAGTAGAGCGCGAAATTTTAATAGCCACAAACTCCATCCCTAGGTCATTAATTTACTAGTAAAAGCCCTGTGCTTCGCACATGGGAAATTACTTGAGAATTGTGAGAGTATTCACAAAACCTTAAATGGCTATAGATCCTGTATCAAGGCCTGTCGAGAAGGCTTAATATTAATGTCCCGCTTCGCCGGGTAAAGTAATCTTATATAAGACATGTGAACTATTAACTGTTAGACTAACAATTCGTTTCATATACATGGATAGTTGGTATTTCATCAAATAATTATGGGACAACAGCTTCCGACCCACTAAAGATCACTGTCAGACTTAATTTAATCAAAATTTGATGATTTATGTCTAATGTTTATAATAATTACGATTAGCGCTTTTAAGTGATAATCTAAAATTGTGTAATATTGCGAGCTTCCAGTAGGCTGCAAGGAGTTGGTATATAGCTGAGAAGCAGAGCGAGCTGAAAAAGCTCTCGTCTGCGACAGAGTTTCAGCCCGCTGTGCTTCTCGACTTGCTGTATACCACCGGCTTGCTTGGCTATATAGTGAAATAATATAGTACATAGTGGCTTGCTATATATTGAAATGAGCACGCCCAACTTTAAATTAAAACAACAGCAGAAAAGTGTAGAGGCTAAACGGCTTTCGAATTAAGCCCAGTCTTGGGCTTACTGTATGCCTAAACCTTGTGCGCTGATATTAAGAGTAGAGCGCGAAAGTTTAATAGCCACAAACTCCATCCCTAGGTCATTAATTTATAAGGATAAGGATTGAACTGATTGCACCAACCAATGACCAAACTAATGACCAGACAAATCAAGTTGCTGTAACGCATGGTTTCGCATTTGTTAATAACATTTCCGTAAAAAATCATCTTCCTTGATGATGAGTTCTAGACGCGAGTTTTCGTCAACGAATTGTTACTATGCCAACTGGCGTATAAGTTATTTGTTGAGCCGAGTCACCATACGATCCGCATTGCGTTTGCTTTGCTGGCATAGTGACGAACACTTCTGCATATATGAGTTACAAATATTTGTGCGAGGGATTATTTCCAAGCAGGGAGGGGTTATGGTCGGAGGGAATATAACCGGAGGGATTGTGTCGGAGGGAATATATCCTAACTCCACTTGAAGTGATGAAGTTGTGAGGAGCCCTAGCGGTAGCTGACTCCACCCTACGCGAATCCTCAAATTATCGCGTAGCAATGAGTTTTGAAATTACTTTTCGCAGAAAAACCTGCAAGACACATTTCAACAACAAAATAGTTTTTCCTCATAATAACAATAATTTTGAAAATCCCTACCAAAACAAGGTCAACGAATTCGTCTAGACTATTAGCTTCTTTATTTATGATAGCCAGCCCAAGTCACTTAATATATATACATACATACATTGGTTGCATCCTGGGTTTTCCAATGCATTTTATTACGTAGCATTGTTATTAGATATTGTGTATATATTGACATTGTTACTTAATAATGTTAACAATGTAAAATGGTCAGAGTTCCGTTAAAAGTATTCGGAAGTCAGTTATTATATAGGTTGTGCTAGCTTTACAACATATTTAGGAGGTCTACGCAGAGATGTTCAAATGATTTCTCCTTCCGTCAATCCTTCAAATGCAAAAAATAGATTTAATTCCTTCCTTCAGACTTCTTCAAATTGAAGGCTTGAAAACAAAATTCCTTCCTTCAAAGTTGTTGTGTTGAGATCCTCCCTTAAGAATTCAGTAATAATTAATATCCTTCCTTCACCAAATTCCGTCTTCCGTAACATTTTATTTTCATATACGAGACAACAAAGTCAAGATACGAAAACTTGCAGTACCCGTCAGAAACCGTCTTTCCATCATATTATATGTATCGTGGTACGTTACGTGTGAATGAAAGCGCGTATTGATAGCATTAGAGTTAGTTGTCATGAAAGGTACATTCGGCGCGTGAAGGGAGATTGGGAAGCACCCTTCCGTTAACTTCAATTTTTCCATCAATGCGCTGAATCCTTACTTGTTTCTTCGTAATTTTTTTCACCCTTCCTTCCCTTCCTTTCATTTCTTTCGAAAGAAGCGCATCCTTCCCTGAAGGAAGGCTTCTTTGAAGGGTACCCGTCGACGGGTGAACATCTCTGATTATTATACAGCACTGTTGCCTATATATGTTAGTTCTCCGTCTCTATCGGAGGTACTCGATCCGTTAACAATTACTGGGTATTTGTGTTTGCGTAACATGATTTTATTTTTAGGGTGGCGTCCGCCCCCTAGTAAAATAGCAAATAGCCTTGTCCGTACATCCGTGTGTCCATCCGCAGGATATCTCAAAAACTACTTTTACCCGATTTTAATGAAATTTTTCGCTACTTGATGTACTGATGTTTTCCATCTGGTCTCTTGGTAAATTCCTGTGATAAAACTTTTCATATTTGAGTTTCTTCAATCACCATTTCACTCATCCTAGCTTGAACCGTTTCATTCGGCGTGGACTGGCTAGGACTTCTTTTCGGGACGTCCCGTCCCGAGGTTTTCGGGACAGTTTCGGGACAAAATGTTTGTCCCCACGTAATTTCGGGACTGAATCTGGACGATTTTTTGTCCCGAGGATTTCGGGACGGGACAGAATTGCCACCGGGACAAAAATATTGTCCCCAGTAGAAGCCCTAGGACTGGCTCTCAACTATTGGTTTAGCTGCTAATCGACCTGCACATTTCATCAAAGGTGGGCCTTTTCATTACCCTAGCCTATATCCTGCCTATAATATTAAAATCTTCCGCCCCTTATATCCCCTTATAGGCCCAGAATTTCAATTTAAGATTTATGCCCCTATCCCTCAAGGTTGGTGGCCTATAATCCTAGATAGGCTACTAGCGTAAGGGACCGCCTGCCAAGAAATTGCCCTAGCCTAGAAGACATTACTTTCCGCTAACCCCTGGATAATTATATATACTTACATTATAAATACTTTCCAATGTGTATATTTACTACCCGTGTAATAACAAAGTGCACATGGTACATAACTATTACGAGCGGAACATGTTTACACACCGGCTTAACTATATGCGTTCTAGGTGTGGGTAGTTTCAGGAAGCCGAGCCTATATTCCCTAACCCCGAGAAGCAATTTGGAGACCCTACCTAGATTTTCATCGTAGCCTTTATTTATTTTGAGCCCTAGCCTATATCCGTGCCTATATTTCTCATTTTTATTTTGCACCGCAGATCTGGGCCTAATTCTATCCTAGATCTGGGATACGGGCCCACCTTTGCATTTCATATTTTTAGGGTGGCGTCAGCCCCCTAGTAAAATAGCCGTGTCCGTACGTCCGTGTGTCCCTCCGCACGATTACGCAAAAACTACGGAACCGATTTCAATGAAATTTTTTATGGGCATTACTTGTACCAAAAGTAAGGCTGTGTTCGTATTTGGTTGAAATCGGCCCGATAGTTTTTTCGAAAAACATTCTTGAAATTTTGGACTTTATGTCAAATGACTGTTATCTCTAAAACTACTGAATCGATTTCAATGAAACTTTTTGTGAATATTGCTGATGTAAAACGTAATAGTTACTGTCTATTTGGTTGAAATCGGCCGGATAGTTGTTTCGAAAAACATTCTTGAAATTTTGGACTTTATGTCAAATGACTGTTATCTCTAAAACTACTGAATCGATTTCAATGAAACTTTTTGTGAATATTGCTTATGTAAAACGTAATGGTTACTGTCTATTTGGTTGAAATGATAGTTTTTCGAAAACAATTCTGAAATTTCGAAAAAAACGAAATTTTTTTCTGCTTTGACGGCCGCGGCTGACGCCACCCTACGCGAAACCTCAAATTATCGCTTAGCGATGATTTTTCTTCCTGAATCTGTCGTCTTAGTATCAACTAGCACTGCACAGCCAGCTATTGTTGGCTAAGCAAGGTGTCAAAATGGAATATAAGTATATTCTACAATTAATACTAGTGCTAATGAATCATAGTCTATTTACCGAATATCCTTTGTGTGACACTCCACTCTCTCAATGTTGTGTCCATGAACCCCTTTTGTATGACTCATCTAAGATTAATACTTTAACCCCATTTCTTAGGAACCCTTATGAACAACCTCAAAATCATACTTATTGTTAGTCCACTATTCTGAGTGTACACTACTTGTAGGTACGCACTCCCTATCACTTTCATATTTAAGCCATGCTAAACACTATTCAGAGTTAGTTGTTGCAAGTCTGTTACTCTGTCCGTTTCACTCTTAAGTTAAGTTGTCTGGATTTAATCTTTAACTGAATAAACTCGTACTACCATTTTATTTACACAACTTCGATAATATTCATCATACAAGGCAAATGCAAGTTGCGATGACAGCAAATGGTACATGCAATTCCGCAGTTCTATTGTCGATGTTCTACCATCACTTATATGGGGACACTATCCGGAGGCGTACAAATATGAGTTTTGGGAAATCCCGCTTTTTGACACACATCATCAGGCAAAATCCGCACCGAAGCCTCCATGAGATCTGATGAGTAGAGATGTATATGTAATCCTTTTGAGACAGTGTATTTAGTCCATGAAGCGTACCTACAAGGTCCTTTGATTTTTTGACCTGGTTGGGCAAATTTCATGGGTTTAATTACATCAGTGAGGAGGATCGCCTTAGTGAAGTGAACTATTCCAAAATTGTGGGCGTTATTTATCCTGTGGAACGGGAGTGATGAGTTGATTATATCGTGCGGTTAAATAATATGAAAAACCAAAGTTCTGTTAGATAACTAACCTATCCCATTTCGGATAAGTCTCTTGGTAGCACCAACTTGCCCCGGATTTCGTTATTTTCCGATCGCTTCCGCCCATTTTAAATCTCGCGTAAAATTCGGTATGATAAATGGGACCATCAAAAAGAATTGAGGCAGATGTAAGCATAGTAACGTTGTCGAGTAAAACCCCGTGGCCTTGAAGTAGGAACCTGTCTGTAAGCCAAGGCAGCTTTTCCATGGTAACAAGACCTGGGTAAGTGTACTCGGTAACAGGGTGCCTCACAATACGATCGTAGTCTCCTCCTAGTAAATTGATAACGTAAGTTCCATTGTTTATCGACTTACAATGTACAAAAATTATGAGCGATTTACTAAAATAGAGCAGAATTGAAAGAATAAGCGGAAGTTTCCACAAGAGTGCGTCAGGATATGGTCGTTTCTTGTAACTTTGGGTGATGGTTTCTGGACGCATGTGAATATATGCTGCTGCATTAATTATTAATATTTATTTCGTCGGTCCAATCATCAAAACGATTTCATTTGAGCCTGAGGAATGAAAAGGTTCTCTCTAAGATTGAATCGTGATCTCTGCAAGTCAGTTTTGTAATTTATCCTCCCGGGGACAAAACTAGAATGGCGTTCTTTTTATCGAAACGTCATCCTGAGACAAAGACTGATTCCATTTTTGGCGAAGCCTAATAAAATCGTTGGCGTATAACCATGGCCGTGTTACTTACTTTGCAAGAGAGCAAAAATCAACACAATAAGCTCTACTGTATTGACAACTGAAAGCGGAATTGGTTTTTTAGTAATTCAGGATGGCGGGAAACTCCCCATTTAAATCCGTATGAGCAAATAATACTAACGAGCACTGCACAGCCAGGTGTTGCTGGTTCAGCAAGGCAAATTTAATTTGGGATGGCAGTAAAAAGTTACATACAACAGCTGAGAGTTAAAAATAATTTATCAAGTATTCAAAATCAACAAACTTGCTCAAGATTGAAAAGTGACTAATATAATGGGGATGACTAATAAGAAATTTAAAAAATAATCCTTAGGTTTTGCTAAAAAATTTAGATATTGCGTTGCTTAGTTATAGATACACTTTTCAAGCATATTTAAATTCCATAACGGAATTATGGAATTATTTCCCGAAAGTTTAAATAAAATTCACACGCTAGTAACTTCCCACGTATCTCGAATCATCGCTGGAGAGTTAAAAAATACATTACATCGGGTGTCCAAAATCAAAAACTTTGCTCAAGAATGTAAAAGTGACTATTAATACAATTGGAATGACTAATAAGCAACAAAAAAGATCAATGGTTTTGGTAATCCGAACAGACACAAACATGCATCCTGGGTCGGTTTTTTTGAAAACGGCCACCCGTGAATGCAACTAATTTTTGAAACACATTTATAGGGCCACATGAAAAGTTTGTTAAAAAAAATATCCACACCTTTTTTCCCCTAAATCCGAATAGGATGGTTAAAAAACCGAAAAAACCCGAAAACTTCAATAATTTATTGTAGCTATACCGATTTGAATATTAAAATTGGGCTATCTCAAAATCATTGGCTAACCAACTACTATGCTTGTAATTTTTTTTGGTATCGTTGAATCAAAATTTCGGATTTTTGCAAAAAATCACATGGGCAATTTCGAAATTTTGGAATTTATTTTGACTGCCGGCCCACTCAAGTCCGCACTTTTTAAAAACTCTAAACACAAGGGAAGCACGAAGCTTACATTTGAAAATTGTTAAAAAGTGCGGACTTGCGTGTGCCGGCAGTCAAATCGGGGAAAATCTGAAACGGGTAATTTGTATACATACCTGCGTAAGGCATTGTGGATGTGTTACGTTTACGCATAGTTAGTGTATGTGTGTTAGTGCATACATACAGCGCGCATGCAAGCATGCTTGCTTGCTGTAGAGGACGAGGAGAGGAGTTTCCTCCCAACGCAATACATGGGGAGCGCCTTCCATGTAAATAGAAAGCCCTATCACGCTCCATTCCTTGGGACCGTGTCGCAGCTCAAATAGTCCCAAATTATTTTTGTAATAATTTGCGATTGGTGATTTGTAGACCAATCATATTTGGTCTCAGCACTACCTTCACTATTTCAATTGTATTTATGTACATTATATGTTATTATATGTACATAAATAAAAAAAAATCACTATGGGAATGGCTGTGTTGAAAAAAACAGCCCCTCATTTTAGTACAATTTTGAAGTTTTCCTTCGTTTTTTTATTTTTCTGAATAAAAATCATCGCAACACGATACGTTGAGGCTTTGCGTAGGGTAGCGTCAGCTACCGCCGTCAAAGTAGGACGAATTTTGAGATTTTTTCAAAATTACAGAATTTTTTTCGAAAAAACTATCGAGCCGATTTCAACCACAATAACCATTACGATTTACATAAGCAATATTCTCAAAAAATTTAATTCAAATCGATTCAGTAGTTTGCAGATAACTCAGTTTTCTTGAAGTCCAAAATTTAAAAAAATTGTTTCTCAAAAACTATCCGGCCGATTTCAAACAAATACGCACTTTTGATACAAGTGTAACCAAGCATCGGTCATCTGCATACAATAATGTATGCCAACCAAATCCAGGCTCTACTAGTTACATTCCAGCACAAAGGCCCTTAATTACCCCCTTCTGTGCTCCACTTAGATAAGTGCCCTGGAGAAGAAAATCAAATGAAGGCAATCCTATTGTAAACAATAGGATCACAGCCTCCAATGGTTAATTTTAATAAAACTCTTTTTATGTAAAACAATGAGTCGATGACCGACCCTTTGTTTTACTGGAAATATTTCCTTTGTTAAAAATCCCACGACCAATATATTAATTTAAATATATTTAAAACTAATGATAAAAAAGTAGTATAAAAAGAGAAACTTGAAAAGCAATAAAGCAGAATCATATTTAGTCTGGAACAGTAAAGTTGTGTCTGTGCAATCTTTATTTTGGCGATCTTCCCGGTTACTTCATACTATTGGCAATAGTGAACATCCTTGTTGGCCTGACCTCTGAAGCGATCTTCTTCCGGGAATCAAGTATTAGGTGAGCGATAGTATTATAAAATATACTTCTTGCATAGTACTAGGTTACAAATGGCGCCCAACTAGTTTTACCCTCCCCTTTATTTTTTTTTTCAAAATTTTGAAACTTTGACGCTCTTTCAAAGTTATTATTTAAAAGTAGGCAACAAATGCACTCAATTTTCATGCGAACATTTCATGATAATATTGTGTTGTGTTTTGTTGATTACAGTTACTAACCATGCCCCCACTTAACAGAAGCATCCAGCATCGGTTAGTAAGGTCATCATCGGTAGAAATAGTGTTCGAAAGGGTCCAGAATGGTAACATTAATCAACCACTTCCTGACAACCCCGACCAATACTACTTTCTACAATCAACCCCACCACGACCAGGAACACCCCCACCCACTTACTCCCCTGAACCCCCACTGATTGACGAACTGGGATTTTCTCGAGGGATCCACTACAATCGTAGTACTTCTGATCCACCAGGGATAGTACAGTTGTCCCACGAAGGACGTCCTCAATCGCCCACATCGGAAACATTGAGTACCTTCTCGATCCGATCCTGGCAATACTCCGAACCAGATCGATCCTTTATAACGGATAGATCTCCCAGTCCTTGGTTTGAAGAACCGGAGGAGGTTCCACCACCTCATCATCAAGATCCAGCACCATTCTGCGGGAGCTGCGATTTATGTCTGCACCGGGCAGAGGAGTTTATCGCCAGATTGGTGGATCATTTTCGTTGGAGAAATATCCCCAATCATCTTTGGACTATTTCAACACACCCCTATCTCCACCAATTTGCAGAAACTTGGTATTTCTCCCTGTTACCAACAATGCATCATGCAATGGATCTGCAATGGCATCAATTTGTAGCCATATTCCTAAATGAGTTTATTCGACTTCGATCTCTTCCTCCAACACCAATTTCTCCACCAAATCTTCAAATAAGTTTCCCACCCCCGCCCCCACCATATTTTCCATAATAAACAAAATGGTTGATTTTTGTTGTCAAATGATTGATGTTATTATGTAATAAATATCAACAAAAATCCTAGTACAAATAGATTATTGTAGCCAATTAAATTAATTAATTATTTTCGGTCAGGACCTACATTAGGCCATAAAAAAACATAAAAAGGGTATGCCTTACCGCATATAAATTATTATTAATTTTTTTTATAAGGTACATGCCCATGTTTTAAGCAAAAGTAGGCTCATAACAATGGTTGCATTGTTAGCTACATTAAATAAAAGGTACCATGAGTCATAGGTGTCCATATATAACATTAAAAAGCCATAATCCGAAAATCGGAATTTTACCCACCCGTGACAAAATGGCCCCGAATCGAGAACCGGGCATCGTAGAAACATGGGACCGGTGCCAAAGGTCATAAAAAGTGATTGGGCCTTACGGAGCAAGCAGGTCATAGCCCATGTATAAGACATATATATAGTGTCCCAGGACATAAAAATTTTCAAAATTTCGAAAAATAAAATTTTAACATAGGCTCTTATGGCAGGGGCCATCCAAATATTACAAGGTGCTTTCATACCATTAAGTTAAGATTCTATAGTAGGGTATACCCCCAAAATGACCACAAATATCTAGTCATGCCTCAAGTAGCAGGCCTAGTCCACAACTTAAGTTCCCAAATTAGTTAAATATAATAATATTAATAAAAATCAAAAATTAGGTTTTGATCATCTCCGTGCTGATCCTGCGCGCGCTCTCCATTGATTTTTGAGAATTCCAACTGCCCTACAATGACGACCATCACAAAGGCCGATTTGGACAAAATCGAGAAGGCTTTTCAAAACAAATTAGCTGATTTGGAAACAACCCTTAAGAAAGAAATTACAGATAAAGAAGACCTTATTACGTGTCAAAAAGCTGAAATTGACACTTTAACCCAGAGTTTAGCTATAGTTGAAACTCAACTACTTAAAGTTAATCCTGGATCTGCCAATTTGAGTCATTGGTTGAAACCTCAACCACCACAATTCTCAGGGAAACATGATGAAGACCCTCAATTATTCTTGCAAAAACTGACCCAGTATTTCAAGAATATCAACATCAAAGAAGCAACATGGTTAAATAATGTTACATTCACCCTAAAAGGACCAGCTCAATCATGGTTTGAAGCAAACCATAAGAAGACTTTTCAGACTTGGACTGTATTCAAAACTGAATTCATCGACAATTTTGGTGGAGCCATAACAGACGATGAACGATTAATCAAAATTGTGGAACGCAAACAGAAGCCTCAAGAAGACTTCGCAGAATATGCTTGGCAGGTTTACGAAATGTTCAACGGATTTAGATCGAAGAAAGATGAAGCAACACGCGTCCTACGTGTAATTGAGAATTCTGATCCTGCAATTCGCATTCATCTTAGAGCAACTCAAGACGTTGGTTTAAACATGAAGTCGTTAATTGAAATTGAACGCCGCATACGCAAAGATCTTCCAACGTCTCATCCTTATATCAAAGCAGCAACACCAAATGCTATATGTAACACCGAAATTCAATCCGATGACAGTGACACCGAGCCAACAATTCAGAAAGTTGAATCCCCAGGAACGCAGAAACGACCTAAAGGGACGTATTTTTGTCATCACTGCCGTGAACCAAATCACTTTGCCAAGGAATGTCCTAAACGTCAAGCCGGAGAACCAAGAACTAAGGTACAAAATGTTCAACCTACCAACCATGGGTACCGACCACCAAACCAGTACCCATATTATCCTCCAACGTACAATCATGGATACGTACGTCCACCTCCAAATTATGGATATCCACGACATCCACAGCAGTGGCAGCCACGCCAGCAGTATCAACCACGTCAACCTATGTATCGAAGTCAACATTCGGGAAACGGACAGCGGGCTGGTCATCCAGCCCATCAATATCGACAGTCGCATCATATCGCTCCATCGACCGAATCCGATCGCTACCAGGAGTATTCTCAACAAATGATGGACGACTACCAGAACGAGGAATATTACGAGGAGGATCAAGATTACCCTCCAATGGATTACGAATACACGACTATGTAAAGTTCTTTTCAAAGGTATACAACAGATACTTTCCCGTTACAAAGTTCCGAGGACTACCTCACTTGTTATTTAATATTGGTTCAGAACCTGTTCATGGATTATTAGACTCAGGTTCAAAATTTTCTGAAATTACTAAACACTTAGTTAATAAATTAGGAGGCGACCTTCCTCTTAAAGATTACACCGGTCCAGATTTTATTACAG
Source organism: Allacma fusca (assembly GCA_947179485.1). Lineage (NCBI taxonomy): Eukaryota > Metazoa > Arthropoda > Collembola > Symphypleona > Sminthuridae > Allacma > Allacma fusca. The sequence goes on along the minus strand of OX359249.1, from coordinate 50,717,892 downwards.
CATCTGGAGCACGTTTTCGCCCATATGCTATAGTTACGTTAGACTTAAGATTATCACCTTCACACATAGTTCCCCAAACATTTTTTGTTTTCGAGCATCTGTCTAATGACATGCTTCTTGGAGATGATTTCTTTAAAAAGATCAAAGGATGGCTCCAATATTTTTCAGACCCTCCCCAAAAATTAATAAGCCCTCATGTAAATGCTTTTGATTCTATTGACCCAGTCGGATTAGATCAAATTGAATTCGTACTTCAAGAATTTCCAGATGTCTTTACCGAACGAATCGGGCGACCTGACTTAATGGAATATAAAATTGAATTAACTGACGAAATACCCCGAAAACAAAAACCGTATCGTACCACACCCTTTAAACAAAAGATTCTAGAAGATGAGATCGCAAAATATTTAGCTGATGGTCTCATAGAAGAAGCTGATAGTGACTGGGCTAGTCCATGCTTCCTTGTTCCCAAACCAGGCAGTAATCAGACGTTCCGACCAGTACTTGATTTCCGATACTTAAATTCCAAAACCCGTACTGTGTCATTTTATATGCCAACAATCCGTTAAATAATAAATCGTATAGGACCCAAGAAGTATATCTCTAAAATTGATTTGAAGAAATTTTACCATCAAGTACCCCTACATCCTGATAGTAAGAAATACACGGGTTTTCAAGTAGGAAATAAATTCTATGTATTCAATGTGACTCCTTTTGGTGTCAAGAATGGAGCAGCAGTTTGTCAAAAATTAATAGTCAAAGTGTTAAATGGTATATTAGAAAAGTTTTGCGATGCTTACCAAGATGATATTATTATTTATTCGGACACACTTGCTGATCACATATCACATATAAGACAAGTTTGTCAATGTCTCCGCAGAGCAAAACTTACATGTTCTCGAGACAAATGTGAGTTTGGAAAGCAAGAACTAATTTATCTTGGCTATCGTTTAAACTCAGAAGGAGTACAAATGAACCCTGACAAACTAAAAGCAATCCACGAATTCCCAATACCAAAGGATATCAACGCTATTCGTCGATTTATTGGATTGTGCAGCTGGCTACGAGAATTCATACCAAATTTTAGCACGATCGCCGATCCCCTAATCAATTTAACTAGGAAATCAACCACATGGAAATGGACGGAGAAAGAACAATCCGCCTTCGAAGAATTAAAGAAAAATCTTCTGAGTGGAAAGTTACTTAGCTATCCCGATTTCAGTAAATCTTTCATCCTTGCTACTGATGCCTCTCTAATTGGAGCCGGTGCAATATTGTATCAAGAGTATAATAATAAACGCCATGTTATTGCGTTTGCCAGTGTGACTTTTAATCCTAGCCAAAGAAATCTTGATGCAATGCAACGAGAACTTCTTGCTCTTTTATTTGCTACACACAAATTTCGGGAATATCTTGACGGCCGCGAATTTATACTTTTGACAGATAATAAAGCCCTGACTTGGATGTACAAACTTACTGATCACAACAAGAAACTAGCTAGATGGGCACTCCGACTTCAAGAGTATCATTTTCAAATTCGCCATATTTCTGGAAAAGAAAACATAGTCCCTGATACCCTTAGCCGCAGTCCATGTGCAGATATACTTGGTGATGATATTGATGACTTGGACTCCTTTTTACCTTACACAAATTCCACCAATATAGACAATCTAACTCTAGACCGTATTCGTACTGAACAACAGAACGATGGAGAAATTCAAACTATATTTCGCAAAGCAAATGCCTTGAATCAACCATATAAAATAATGCAAGGTATAATTTATCGTGATACGTCTCATGAAGCCAACTTTAGTACTTGGCGGATCTATCTAACACTATGTTTACGACCATTTGCTCTCCACGAACTTCATGACCAACCTCACGCTGATCATCTTGGACAAGACAAATTATTCCGTACAATTAGTGACCGTTTCTGGTGGCCTGGTTATCACTCTGATGTTTCAACATACGTTCGATCTTGTCAAGTTTGTCAACAACAAAAACCTATAAGACGACGACCGCCAGGCCAAATGGAACCTGCCCAACTTAAACCGACATGGCATACTATAACTCTAGATCTTATTGGACCCTTAGTCAAATCCTCGAAAGGCAACACAGTTATACTTGTCTTAGTTGACAAATTTTCAAAATGGATTGAGGCGTTCCCTATGCGACGAGGAACAACTAAAGAAATCCTTAATCATCTACACAAAACTTTCACTCGATTCAATTGGCCCTCTACAATTCTAACAGACAACGGATCCTGTTTCACGTCTAAACTGTTTGAAGAATATTGCTCTAAGTGGAAAATTCATCATATGCTAACACCTCCGTATTTTCCCTCTGGAAATATGACTGAAAGATATAACCAAGTTCTAGAAACCATGATACGATCTTTTATCGAATCAACACATTCTAGATGGGATGATTTCATTGATGATCTATGTTTTGCCATTCGTTCTACACCAAATGACACAACAGGCATATCTCCTGCTGAACTATTTCTTGGTCGCAAGCTAATCATGCCATTATACAAAGTAATTTCATTGTCTGGCACACCAGAAAACATCCAACCAGAAGAATATATACGGCAGCAAGCTATTATCCAACAACAAGTATTAGATCGAGCCAAACAATCTATAGAATCTGCACAGCGAAAACAAGCCACTTATTTTAATTCACAGCATAGAGAAATTAAACTTCAACCTGATGACTTAGTTTTAGTTCGATTGCATCATATTTCATCTGCAGACCAGAACTTTATGAGTAAATTAGCCCCGTTGTGGTCCACACCATACCGGGTTATAAAAGAACTAAGTCGTAATATTTACGAATTAGTTAGCCACCCTGACGAACAACATCATGGACGTCAACATATATGTAATCTTAAACTAATCTCATCCCGACCACCTCATTTAAATCGTCCGCCCATAGAACAGATAACCGACATGGTTACGGCAAATAAGCGCAACTTACGCCCTAATCGGGGCGTATCCTACAAACAAACAAGACCATACCAACGAAAAGTTGTTACAAACGCCTTTTTTCCAAGGGGGGATGTTGTAACCAAGCATCGGTCATCTGCATACAATAATGTATGCCAACCAAATCCAGGCTCTACTAGTTACATTCCAGCACAAAGGCCCTTAATTACCCCCTTCTGTGCTCCACTTAGATAAGTGCCCTGGAGAAGAAAATCAAATGAAGGCAATCCTATTGTAAACAATAGGATCACAGCCTCCAATGGTTAATTTTAATAAAACTCTTTTTATGTAAAACAATGAGTCGATGACCGACCCTTTGTTTTACTGGAAATATTTCCTTTGTTAAAAATCCCACGACCAATATATTAATTTAAATATATTTAAAACTAATGATAAAAAAGTAGTATAAAAAGAGAAACTTGAAAAGCAATAAAGCAGAATCATATTTAGTCTGGAACAGTAAAGTTGTGTCTGTGCAATCTTTATTTTGGCGATCTTCCCGGTTACTTCATACTATTGGCAATAGTGAACATCCTTGTTGGCCTGACCTCTGAAGCGATCTTCTTCCGGGAATCAAGTATTAGGTGAGCGATAGTATTATAAAATATACTTCTTGCATAGTACTAGGTTACACAAGTAATGTCTGTAAAAAGTTTCATTGAAATCAGTCCAGTAGTTTTTGAGATATCGTACGGAAGGACACACGGACGTACGGACGAGGTTATTTTACTAGGGGGCTGACGCCACCCTAAACAACGAAAGAGAACTTCAAAATTTTGCAAAAGGCAGACAACGGTGACACCGGTACCTTGCTCACTATTCGCGATAAGGCTTCCATCCGACCGGATAAATCTAATATCCTATCCGAACCGAAATTTTCTGATAAATTTCCTTATTATCCGATCCGACCAGTTACCGTTCGGATAAAAATTTTAATCATCCATATCCGATCCGACCAGCGGATATCCGAAATAATCCGAATAATTGACACCATTGGATGATGAAAAAAGAATTAGAAATTCTCATTGCATAAATGCATTAGCTTTTCACTACATCATAATATTATTTCTGCTTACATTACGTAGAAACTGCAGGAAAAATTTAGCAAAACAGTTGTGAATTTGAAGCACACAATTAATAAGAAAACATGTAAAAAGCGGCAAAGCTACTCTTTGGACAAATTGTTGTTGCACACTTCGTTCTTATTGGTTTTCAAAAATTTGGTTTTAGGATATTCGTCGGATTATCCGATATTTATTATTGGTGATCCGAACCGATCGGATAAAGTCGTTTCCAAATCCGATCCGAATCCGATGACGATTCTATAATTGTGTTTTTTATATTTTTGGTACAAATTTTTTGTGCACGAAATTTTCCTCATGTTACGATTTTTGGTATGAGAATGTCGACAACTGTTTTTAGTAATTGTGGGGACGGTACAGAAATTTTGTTCACATGTCCCTATTTTAGGGACCTAGAATAACGTTTTTTAAAAATTTTGGGGACGGGACGGGGACAAGCTTTTTGTCCCCATGTCCCGACTTTCGGGACGGGACCGGGGACAACGTTTTTATAAATTTTTGGGGACGGGACGGGGACAAGGTTTTTGTCCCCGTGTCCCGACTTTCGGGACGGGACCGGGGACAACGTTTTTATAAATTTTTGGGGACGGGACGGGGACATGGTTTTTGTCACCGTGTCCCGATTGTCGGGACGGGACTGGGGACAAAGGTTTTGAAAGAATATCGGGACGGGACAAGAATTTTGTCCCCAACAGAAGCTCTAGTGCTGGGCAAAGACGTTAACTGAGGAAAAATAAAAACAATAAACGTCACTTTGCAAGATGGATGGAGCATGCGGTATGCAGTAGTTTGTCTACATATGTATTGCCATAAGTTTAAACGTGACTTCATTTAATTTTCTGAGGTCAAACGGATGACAAGATATTCTTCAAACACAATAGGGTTCTTCCCTTTTGCATGATCTGTCCCGGTAAAAATTTAGTGTGTAGTAGCAATGCTTCTACAGATATCGTGCGGACAAGACAGCCAGACCTTCGCAATAGGGACTCTCGCTTCGCTTCGCCCCAATGTGAGGCAAGTAACAAATGAAACAAAACATTTTAATCCTGGCGGCAAAAATGAAATTATTCATTCACTTCCATCCATTGATGGGCACCCTCACGAGGTATGAGTTCTTCCCTCGCCCTCATCCCTCGCCTTCGGCCTCAATTTTTGAGGGATGAGAGCGAGTTACTATCATAAAGGAATTGCATGTACCATTTGCTGTCATCGCAACTTGCATTTGCCTTGTATGATGAATATTATCGAAGTTGTGTAAATAAAATGGTAGTACGAGTTTATTCAGTTAAAGATTAAATCCAGACAACTTAACTTAAGAGTGAAACGGACAGAGTAACAGACTTGCAACAACTAACTCTGAATAGTGTTTAGCATGGCTTAAATATGAAAGTGATAGGGAGTGCGTACCTACAAGTAGTGTACACTCAGAATAGTGGACTAACAATAAGTATGATTTTGAGGTTGTTCATAAGGGTTCCTAAGAAATGGGGTTAAAGTATTAATCTTAGATGAGTCATACAAAAGGGGTTCATGGACACAACATTGAGAGAGTGGAGTGTCACACAAAGGATATTCGGTAAATAGACTATGATTCATTAGCACTAGTATTAATTGTAGAATATACTTATATTCCATTTTGACACCTTGCTTAGCCAACAATAGCTGGCTGTGCAGTGCTAGTTGATACTAAGACGACAGATTCAGGAAGAAAAATCATCGCTAAGCGATAATTTGAGGTTTCGCGTAGGGTGGCGTCAGCCGCGGCCGTCAAAGCAGAAAAAAATTTCGTTTTTTTCGAAATTTCAGAATTGTTTTCGAAAAACTATCATTTCAACCAAATAGACAGTAACCATTACGTTTTACATAAGCAATATTCACAAAAAGTTTCATTGAAATCGATTCAGTAGTTTTAGAGATAACAGTCATTTGACATAAAGTCCAAAATTTCAAGAATGTTTTTCGAAACAACTATCCGGCCGATTTCAACCAAATAGACAGTAACTATTACGTTTTACATCAGCAATATTCACAAAAAGTTTCATTGAAATCGATTCAGTAGTTTTAGAGATAACAGTCATTTGACATAAAGTCCAAAATTTCAAGAATGTTTTTCGAAAAAACTATCGGGCCGATTTCAACCAAATACGAACACAGCCTTACTTTTGGTACAAGTAATGCCCATAAAAAATTTCATTGAAATCGGTTCCGTAGTTTTTGCGTAATCGTGCGGAGGGACACACGGACGTACGGACACGGCTATTTTACTAGGGGGCTGACGCCACCCTAAAAATATGAAATGCAAAGGTGGGCCCGTATCCCAGATCTAGGATAGAATTAGGCCCAGATCTGCGGTGCAAAATAAAAATGAGAAATATAGGCACGGATATAGGCTAGGGCTCAAAATAAATAAAGGCTACGATGAAAATCTAGGTAGGGTCTCCAAATTGCTTCTCGGGGTTAGGGAATATAGGCTCGGCTTCCTGAAACTACCCACACCTAGAACGCATATAGTTAAGCCGGTGTGTAAACATGTTCCGCTCGTAATAGTTATGTACCATGTGCACTTTGTTATTACACGGGTAGTAAATATACACATTGGAAAGTATTTATAATGTAAGTATATATAATTATCCAGGGGTTAGCGGAAAGTAATGTCTTCTAGGCTAGGGCAATTTCTAGGCAGGCGGTCCCTTACGCTAGTAGCCTATCTAGGATTATAGGCCACCAACCTTGAGGGATAGGGGCATAAATCTTAAATTGAAATTCTGGGCCTATAAGGGGGCCGCGGAAGATTTTAATATTATAGGCAGGATATAGGCTAGGGTAATGAAAAGGCCCACCTTTGATGAAATGTGCAGGTCGATTAGCAGCTAAACCAATAGTTGAGAGCCAGTCCTAGGGCTTCTACTGGGGACAATATTTTTGTCCCGGTGGCAATTCTGTCCCGTCCCGAAATCCTCGGGACAAAAAATCGTCCAGATTCAGTCCCGAAATTACGTGGGGACAAACATTTTGTCCCGAAACTGTCCCGAAAACCTCGGGACGGGACGTCCCGAAAAGAAGTCCTAGCCAGTCCACGCCGAATGAAACGGTTCAAGCTAGGATGAGTGAAATGGTGATTGAAGAAACTCAAATATGAAAAGTTTTATCACAGGAATTTACCAAGAGACCAGATGGAAAACATCAGTACATCAAGTAGCGAAAAATTTCATTAAAATCGGGTAAAAGTAGTTTTTGAGATATCCTGCGGATGGACACACGGATGTACGGACAAGGCTATTTGCTATTTTACTAGGGGGCGGACGCCACCCTAAAAATAAAATCATGTTACGCAAACACAAATACCCAGTAATTGTTAACGGATCGAGTACCTCCGATAGAGACGGAGAACTAACATATATAGGCAACAGTGCTGTATAATAATCAGAGATGTTCACCCGTCGACGGGTACCCTTCAAAGAAGCCTTCCTTCAGGGAAGGATGCGCTTCTTTCGAAAGAAATGAAAGGAAGGGAAGGAAGGGTGAAAAAAATTACGAAGAAACAAGTAAGGATTCAGCGCATTGATGGAAAAATTGAAGTTAACGGAAGGGTGCTTCCCAATCTCCCTTCACGCGCCGAATGTACCTTTCATGACAACTAACTCTAATGCTATCAATACGCGCTTTCATTCACACGTAACGTACCACGATACATATAATATGATGGAAAGACGGTTTCTGACGGGTACTGCAAGTTTTCGTATCTTGACTTTGTTGTCTCGTATATGAAAATAAAATGTTACGGAAGACGGAATTTGGTGAAGGAAGGATATTAATTATTACTGAATTCTTAAGGGAGGATCTCAACAAAACAACTTTGAAGGAAGGAATTTTGTTTTCAAGCCTTCAATTTGAAGAAGTCTGAAGGAAGGAATTAAATCTATTTTTTGCATTTGAAGGATTGACGGAAGGAGAAATCATTTGAACATCTCTGCGTAGACCTCCTAAATATGTTGTAAAGCTAGCACAACCTATATAATAACTGACTTCCGAATACTTTTAACGGAACTCTGACCATTTTACATTGTTAACATTATTAAGTAACAATGTCAATATATACACAATATCTAATAACAATGCTACGTAATAAAATGCATTGGAAAACCCAGGATGCAACCAATGTATGTATGTATATATATTAAGTGACTTGGGCTGGCTATCATAAATAAAGAAGCTAATAGTCCAGACGAATTCGTTGACCTTGTTTTGGTAGGGATTTTCAAAATTATTGTTATTATGAGGAAAAACTATTTTGTTGTTGAAATGTGTCTTGCAGGTTTTTCTGCGAAAAGTAATTTCAAAACTCATTGCTACGCGATAATTTGAGGATTCGCGTAGGGTGGAGTCAGCTACCGCTAGGGCTCCTCACAACTTCATCACTTCAAGTGGAGTTAGGATATATTCCCTCCGACACAATCCCTCCGGTTATATTCCCTCCGACCATAACCCCTCCCTGCTTGGAAATAATCCCTCGCACAAATATTTGTAACTCATATATGCAGAAGTGTTCGTCACTATGCCAGCAAAGCAAACGCAATGCGGATCGTATGGTGACTCGGCTCAACAAATAACTTATACGCCAGTTGGCATAGTAACAATTCGTTGACGAAAACTCGCGTCTAGAACTCATCATCAAGGAAGATGATTTTTTACGGAAATGTTATTAACAAATGCGAAACCATGCGTTACAGCAACTTGATTTGTCTGGTCATTAGTTTGGTCATTGGTTGGTGCAATCAGTTCAATCCTTATCCTTATAAATTAATGACCTAGGGATGGAGTTTGTGGCTATTAAACTTTCGCGCTCTACTCTTAATATCAGCGCACAAGGTTTAGGCATACAGTAAGCCCAAGACTGGGCTTAATTCGAAAGCCGTTTAGCCTCTACACTTTTCTGCTGTTGTTTTAATTTAAAGTTGGGCGTGCTCATTTCAATATATAGCAAGCCACTATGTACTATATTATTTCACTATATAGCCAAGCAAGCCGGTGGTATACAGCAAGTCGAGAAGCACAGCGGGCTGAAACTCTGTCGCAGACGAGAGCTTTTTCAGCTCGCTCTGCTTCTCAGCTATATACCAACTCCTTGCAGCCTACTGGAAGCTCGCAATATTACACAATTTTAGATTATCACTTAAAAGCGCTAATCGTAATTATTATAAACATTAGACATAAATCATCAAATTTTGATTAAATTAAGTCTGACAGTGATCTTTAGTGGGTCGGAAGCTGTTGTCCCATAATTATTTGATGAAATACCAACTATCCATGTATATGAAACGAATTGTTAGTCTAACAGTTAATAGTTCACATGTCTTATATAAGATTACTTTACCCGGCGAAGCGGGACATTAATATTAAGCCTTCTCGACAGGCCTTGATACAGGATCTATAGCCATTTAAGGTTTTGTGAATACTCTCACAATTCTCAAGTAATTTCCCATGTGCGAAGCACAGGGCTTTTACTAGTAAATTAATGACCTAGGGATGGAGTTTGTGGCTATTAAAATTTCGCGCTCTACTCTGAAGAGCGCGCCAGATTTAGGCATAGAGTAAGTCTCCACGGCTGGGCTTGATTTGTAAGCGGTTAAACCTCTAAGCTCACACTACCACCTCTCCAAGTAATTGTTCCTGTGAAGCACAGGGCTGCTACTAGTCTTCATTATTTCATTCAAGAGTAATTATGTAGCTATACTTGTAGATATTATGAGGCCTGAGATTTCACTTGCTGTAGCTTCTTTTTAAAAAGGAATTTGGACAATTTCAACTGTACTTAATTATTTGAGGATTGTTAAATTTTGTTGCCATAGTGAGCGTAAATTTATTGGGTGTTTATACAAACAGTCCGAGGGAATATCTCCTCTCAAGGAGGGAATATGTTCGGAGGGAATGTGTTCGAGGGAATATAACCCGAGGGATTGTGTCGGAGGGAATATATCCGAACACGCTTCAAGTAGTAGTTGCAACTTCCAATTTCAATTACAACTTCAATTTGAAACAAAATGTTAGTTGAATATTCAAGTTCAACTTCCATTCAACTAGCAAATAAAGCTTTTCATTTGAGAAGCATAGTCAATTCCAGGGTTGTAAAAATGAAAATGGCCTGAGTTTTATGCCTGCCCACCTAAAAATGCCCTGAAAATGCCAAAAACGCCGAAAATGCCTTACTTTGAAAATGCCCGGCATTTTGGGCAGGCATATTCGGCATTTTGGTAAAAATTATAAAAATGAGCTTTGAAAGCATTTATACATTATGACCATTATTGATCCTCCAGCGTAAACATGGGAGTTTGTATGACATGTTCAAGCGCATCCAGTCTGAAGAAAGTTATAATGTTGATTTTTCAAAAAGAAATCCAATTGTCTTAAAACATTATTGTCCGTGGTTTAAAAAATGGACTAACAATAACAGAAGATTTCAAATATCCTTAAAAATTTTACAATATTCATTTGCTTTCAAACCTTGTAAACACTCAACACTATTACGTAAAAACACTTCACGGGTTTTAAAAACAGATTTGACCACTGCCTGTGAATGATTTAAATTTGTATAATAGTAAAAATACAACACAAAAATGTCTATACAAAATGAAGTTTCATTAGTTATGAATTTTGGATTTTATAACTATATTACATACGAACTTGCCGTTGTAAAATGTTTCAAAACTTGGAGCTTCTATTGAAAATTCTATTACTCCAATTAAAACACTAATTTTAGGAGTTCAAAATTACTTTTTGCTGATGTCCGGTGTTTTAACTATGGAACTCTTGTCAGTTTTAAATATTTTTTTTGCACCTTTAGTATAATGTTTGCTCGCGAAGTCTTATAAGCATGCATCATCATGTATGCGAACGAGATCTTAATAATATAAAATGTAAAATAATAATTTGTTTTTCATAAAATTGTCTATTCCATGGCCTGGATGCACAAAGGGAACTAGCAGTGGACATACTTTAGACGGAGAGGAACCAGGAGAAGCTTCCCATCTGCATGGCTCGCTAGACAGTCCAGTCTAATGAGCGTCCGTTTATATCTTCCTAAAAACCCAAATCTCTTCTCCTTCCCAATTATCTCCTACCCTGCAATTTCCTCAGCTGGAGCTATAAAGACTTGTGATATACTTCCTCATTGGGAGGAATGGACTGATGGGTATTTGTCCCACTTGTCTAGCTCTGTATGCTCATATTTACAGGGATGTCATGTGTACGATACCCAGTACATGTGGTTTCCAACCCATCAACCGGCGAGAGCCGTTATAAGCTTCTCAGTTGTAACTTCACAAGTTAGAAAAATTGTGTATGGCATGATGACTAATGGTTAATTGCAAGAATAAAATGCGCCCCTGTGAGAGGCTGATAATAATAATAATATTTAAAGATACTGTTTCGTAATTTAGAATGACAAATTAGTAGCTCAAATCGAAAAATCGGGGCGAAAATGCCAAAAATGCCTGCCCCAGACTGAATATGCCCAAAATGCCAAAAATGCCTGCCCCAGACAGAATATGCCCAAAATGCCAAAAATGCCATAAAATGAAAATACCGAAAATGCCAGGGCATTTTGGGCAGGCATACTACCGAAAATGCGATGGCACTTTCAACGTCAATTCAACTTCAAGTTGCTGAAGTACAAATAATGGACAGTTGAAGTTGATCAATTATTGACAATTTCTGAACGAATTAAGCATGCAAGTTGGCAAAAGCTTTGTAGTAAATTACGGGAGTCCACTGGTAGTTTTAATGAACAAAACATATTGCGCCACGCAACGTAAAGCTCCTGAAATCTAGTTCATACACTATCTGCATTACGTTAAAATAATTCATAAGTTTAATCAACGTTATTCGTTATGAGTGAGGAAACGGCGAAAATCGTTGATGTAATTTGTTAGTGGAGACTCAGAAGATGGTTCAAGCAGTCATCTAGAATCAAAAGAAATCCTCTGACAAACAAGTATGTATTCAACGACGGAGTTTATGATTAAATTGATTATGATTCTTAAATAAAAAGCTTCATTTGGTAGTTGAATTGAAGTTAAAATTGAATTTTTAACTAAAAAAGTTGTTTCAAATTGAGGTTGACTTCAATTATTCACAATTTATCTTTTTTAATAAATTGAAGTTGACTTAAAGTTGTAATTGAAATGGTAAGTTGCAACTACTACTTGAAGTTGCAAGGATTTTATTTTTTATCTGCTTAAAATATTATTAAATCATTCGCAGTGTATTGCAACACACGCAACATGAGAAATATTTGAGCAAGTAAATATAAATAATCTATTTCTTCAAAGAAGGAACATTGTTGATGGCCTTTAAAGCATTAATGATTCCGTGTCCAGCTCTGTTGTTAGGAAACTGTGTGTTCGGAATACCTCCACACGATCCCATCACAGAAGTGACTGGTTCGGTTGATTTTATTAAAATGCTCCTGATCTCGTCTTTGGTTAAGGTCGGATTTTTTTGCAACATTAGAGCAACTATTCCAGCGACCATCGGTGTAGCAGAACTACATCCACCACCGGGGCCATAGTACGAATCTGAATAGTACGAGTTTGATTCGGGAACTATCAAAAGTTCGCCAGGAGCAACAAGGTCAGGCTTAATAATACCGGATGGCCCTGGACCTGCGCTAGACATGTACTCCACTTCGTCCTCACTGTTAGTGTACCCAACGCCTATAAACTCATCGTAACTCCCTGGAGCTCCACCAGATTTGCAATCGACGTGTCCCAAATTCCCAATGCAGAATATAAAATTTATATCAGCTTCGAAGAGTATAGGGGCGATTTCTCTCATTGCAGTGTCATCTTCATCCGGAATGTAGTACCAACTATTATTAACAACACGGGGCGCCTTTGAGCAGTCCTTATTCTTCCCTTGGTAATCAGTTGGGCATAACATGAACTGAAAGCAGAGCAATATCCAGTCTTCTCGATAAAGAAGTAAATATGATGCTAAACATGCCATCCATTTCGCACCAGGAGCCACGCCAAGACCGTAATCACCGACCATTGGACCCAAGCAAGGAGTCCCGTGTCCCCCCAAGTCTGTTGGCTTATCCGTAAACTCGTGTGGGTCAAACCAGCCGTAGTTTTTTGTTCCGACGTAGGATTCTTGGAGAGAATCATGACTCCATCGAACTCCAGTATCGATAATACCCACGCGAACGCCTGTCCCGTCATACCCAAGTTCCCAAACTGCTGGTGCTTGAATCCGTTTCACTCCCCATTGAAGGAGATCGTCATCCCCGAGCCCCAAATGTTTTTCTGGCCCCATTACGTTGGTCTTTAACGGTTTTGTGTTATTTTCTGCAGTTCTATTTTGACTGATTTCATTAGAGAACTTCAAATAGTTCACTTGTTTGATTTTCATCACCTCAGGAATTGAAACAATTTTTTCCACAAATTCTAAAGACGCTCCACTGATGGACAGCTGATTGGTTATCCACAATTGATGGAAACGTATTACCGACTTTTCTTTCTGCACAAGTTCGAGGACAGACTTTTGGGAATGTTTTGCAAGGTTTTCCAACTCATCTGACAGTAGCGACAGTTTTTGGACTCTATCCTGCGCGGATTTCAGCCTTTGGGAGATTGTTTTCACAAAGTCTTTCGGCCGGACTTTGAATGTAACCGTTATATCAGCCAACGCATTGCTTGTGAAGAATAATTTCAGGTCGGATGAAATTATTTCCTCTCCAGCCATGACATTGGAAACTTTCAGTAAACTAATTGGATTTATAATAAGACCCAGAACAAAAAAGGCAAACCTGCAATAGCAAGGGAGGCTCATTTTGACCAATTTAAGACCAGGCTGGACAAAAAGTAAAGTTATAAAGTATTGTACAATGTCTGACAATATACGCGCATGGAGGTTTTGGAAAACAGTACGAAGTTGTCAATAAAGAATTTTTACCATTGTTTGTCAATTCAGCTAAGTCAAGTATCAACAACTATTTTCACAAACGCATTTTTAATTGACAGTCAATTACCGAAAGCAAACTGATAGCTTCAATATTTGAAGTTGCCAATTACAAGTAGTTAAATTTGTACAAATTGAAGTTGACTTGAAGTTGATTTAAATTAAGTCGAACAAATAACGTGTCATTAAAAATTTCTCCTTAATATCAAAATAAAAATATGACATTGACGCTCGTCTTCCTCGTCCGAAACGACGGGTTAGGCTTTCAGTTCCCCAAATACTGATTCACCCCAACATTCAGATACGAAAGAATAACCAAATAATTTTTTTTCTATGCTAGTTTACCTTGAAAAGGATATCTCTTCTAAGGAAGGAATCTTTGGAGATATGTAGCATGTGTGTTTAATTATATAATTATACATTTGGTTTTCCACGATGCTAATATTTGTATCACGTCACCAGAATATCCGTGTATAATCATTACGAGGTTTAAGGTTTTGCAAATTTCATTGGCAGGGCTACTTCAATTAAAAGCTCTGAACTTGCATATAAATACAGCGCTCTTTAGCAATGCAGAACACAATCATTAAATACTATAGTTACAAATTTATGATTTTAGAGCATGCTGCAAAACTTGATATTACTTTGGCAATAAACTTTGTAAGTAAGTAGCTGCTAGTAAGCAAATCAGCATGGAAATGATACAGGAAAAACTGGTCAATAAAGCAGCAAAATTAAACAAGTAAATATTTTCCTTGTGACACAAAAAAGGAATGGGCTTTCACGCTGGCGCAATTATGTTTTTGGAATTTTTATTTAATTACAATTAACGTAAGGGTTATTTATGAACCAAATTACTAAAAGGCACAACAACAGTGAATAACCTATTTTTTTGTACTTTTTGTGTTTTGGTACTTGTGGTAAATGTCCTGTTGTGGAGATATCGAAATTACAAACCTTGGGTGAGAGGATTGCACAAATGTATAAGAAAGTTTCACTTCCTAAAAAATCCGTGCACTGCACTGATTTTGGCAAACTTTGTTTGCATGTGTAGGAAAGTGAAACTTATATTTAAAGATTTATTGTGAGGTAGGGAAATAGAGTTGCATTGTGATCTGTAAAGAACACATGTCCATACGTCAATTCGTTGAAAATATAGCAACTGCTGATGCAAATGTTTTGATAATTGTATCCAGAAAATAATTTTCTGGGGTCAAACGGTTGACCCTGGGTCACGGAAAATACCAAAAGGAACATCTAGAATGCATGACCGTTTTTTTGGGACAAGCCCCATGTCCGTATGTCATTGTCATCAGGTGAGTTGTGCGACTCACAAGATTTGGTAGACGGTCGGACGGACGGAACAGACTCGTCTATAAGAATATAAGAAAGTTTCACTTTACTTAATGTGTCAGAACCCTACCTTGGTGACATTGGAGTTTTAGTGCTAGTCAGATACAATTTTTAAGCTAGAAAAGATACATTGGAATTAGAAATCTAATCGTATCCAAAGTTAGAGCTACGAATGTACTCAGGAATAGCACATTTTGGAAATCAATGTTTTACATTTTGCTTTGGATGTCAAGCATTTAATTAGTTATGTATATTTAGAATTTTAGTAATGATGAGAAAGCGAGAGAAACTTGTCTAGATTGACATTGTGTGTCACCCGGAGCAGAGGAAGATTGGATGGAAATGAAGGCATTAGAGGAAGGCACCTTCTAATTCTAATTTTTAGGGGCAAAGTGAAATGGAAAACACTATTACCTACATAGGTATGTACTTAATTCATGGTGTCGGCATTTCCTCATGTACCATAACTATGCCGACCAACAATACCAGAGAATTGTACTGTTTTAAAGTGGTAAGGTTATTGTAAGTATGTGAAAATACACATACTTGAAGTTATTCAAATTCCTTTCGGAAATCTATATGGAAATGTAAATGTATGAGGTAGGTTTACGTTATTAGATCTTGAGAATGAGAGTCAGTCACGAGAGAGAGGAGAGTGGTTTTGGAACTAGAGAGAGTGAGGTTTTGGGCCTCAAGGAAGGAGCTGAAAGTCAGAGTATTGTTTGTTCACTTATTATTATTAATTATAAATAAATCAATAACCCCCTAAAGTTATTACCCCTGGTTACATACTCACTCGTATCACTTAGATCGCACCCCTTATTGCTAGTGTTCATAGGTAATTAGGAAGTTACGTGAAAGGGACTTCCGCCTATTATTATAATTATTAGGTATCATAAAGGTTATTAACAATTAACAATAACACTACCTTTCATTAATAAAAAGCATGGGTGAGTAGCACTAATACGGTTCATTGACCTGGCACAATATCAATGGTTAAAAAATTTCTAAATGTTTACTGGGACAGATCATGCAAAAGGGAAGAACCCTATTGTGTTTGAAGAATATTAGACGGGGACAATATTTTTGTCCCCGTCCCGTCCCGAATACGACATGGGGAAAATTATTTTGTCCCCGGGGACGTCCCGTCCCGGTCCGTCCAGTGTCCCGACGGGACGTCCCTGTCGCCGGTAGAGCATCACCCCGTGGGATATTTTAGGGCCGTACCCGCCCGCGGCCCGTAAATTTTTAAGCCCCCGGTAAGAGCTAGGGTTGCTTCCTTTGCAGAATTCTTACAGGTATGTTTGGCCAGAGTTGATGTCCCTCCTTGGCGCGAATGCCTGCTAAAATATTCCTGCACTCATTTCACTTCACATAATTTATGACAACCTATAGTCAACCAGTATCTGTTTATTATGTATTATTTCCTGTAATTTAATTCGTTGACATTGAATGTGAAGGCTTTTTTAAAAGGTAAAATTATATGTTTGAAAATCATTCCATTTATTCAAGTCAAAGTATTTTTACAACCCCTGATCCTGCATGAACCACTCATAAATTTTTTCACGAGCTTTTACGGTCTTTTTTAACCGCATTGAAAAGACCGAACCCGCCCGTAACCCGTCAAGAGTAATCAATAAATTTTACCCGTACCCGCCCGAAGTCCGGGCGGGCCGGGCTTTTTACGGGCTTAGCAGCAAATTTTAACTGCCCGAGATGCTCTATTACCCAGTACAAATAACTGTGGCCATAACGGGGGGAATTAAAATACACGTTTCCTTGTACACACCACATTGACCACTGTCTGACTGTCTGGCTGTCTGTACAGGTTGTCTTGTCCGCACGATATCTGCAGACACATTTTACACATTTACACATTTCACAGAGAGAAGTGTTTTTTATTATTACAGGTCTGCTAGGAGTTGGTGTTTTTCTTATCCTATATTTTCTTAGTCACAAAGGAAATTAGTACATTTAGCGGGAGGGAAAATGATCTTGAACATATTAACTAAAAATACTATTGACCTTAAAATGAGTTGGTCAAGTGGTCAAATGCTTGTGAGTACATTTGAGGCTCCTTTGCATAGTCAAGAGGAGCCGATAAGGCTAAAAACATGGTGTATTGAAGAGATGGTTAAAAAGGTAAAAATGTGTTGAGCGTCAGTAACGCTATGGCCCAGATAATTTTTGCAGACTATCAATTCATGTTGAAAATGATTCCCAACGTTATTTATTATTGGGAAATAAATGTGTAATATTTAACATTTCTTTTCACTAATTTTTGCTCAAATATTTTTGAGAGGGAACAAACTAATGCAACATTTCAAGAACCCAGCAACGTGTCAGAATTCTCATCCCGCTTATAAACGAATTCAAGCATGGTCTTTTGACTTCTAATAGCAGGACGTTGATGATTTTTAATAATTCCGTCACCCATATGTTAGTGTCCACTCATAAATTGCTAACGTCAGAATTATTTCATATGATTTGCCTCAGGCCTGGCATTCAAGTTCAAGTAAAACTTGACAAGTTCGGGTCAAGTTCAAGTTCAAGTCAAGTTCGGGTTACAAGTTAATTTGAACTTGACACTGAAATCTCAAGTTCGGGTCAACATGAAATTTGAACTTGATTTTAAGGCTCGAATCAAGTTCATGGTCAGGTCTTCATTATAGACTTGACATCAATGCCATGATCAAGTTCGGATCACATAACCCCAAAACCATGAACATGAACTTGACTTTTCATGGTCAAGTTCTTATACTCATATAATACGCTGTAGATAATCGTTCTTATGCAGATGTCCTTGCTGAAGCTGTAAACGCTAATTTAAATCACAGCGTTTTCGCGTGCAAATGCTAGACCGGTATTTCTGTGTTTTCAACGAGCAACGTGCTCCGGGCTCAAATATTATAAGCTAAATCCTGTTGTATTTTCTTCTTCACAACATCTTTTCAATTTTAACTTGATTTAAATTTTTGAATAATCATATTTTAAAAACAACTGGAAAATGAGCACATCTGAAAAGTCTCCACAGTGCGAAGAAGATGCTGATCCTGGAAGTCTAACTGCATCAAGTAGCCGGAAAAAATGACCTAAGGTCCACAAGCATTTCACATTTTGCGATTCTACAAAAAAAATACAACTGCAAACACTGCTCGTAAGTGTATTCATATATATATATATATACCTGTTTCAGTTGTCCTGGCACAGACCTACTAACTCCTAAAAGAATGTTAGAAGGGATGGTTGAAATTCAAATCTCAAACCAATTTTGATGAAATCCATGCATCATTCAAAAAATTCTACGGGAAATCTAGTTATTTTTATATTCTCTTATTATAAGTTTTATCAATCATTACTTCTAAATTTTGATTTTCAATTTTAAAAAATGAATGGAAATTAAATCTCAGATAATTTGTTAGCCTTTCTAATTATAAGTATACATACAACATTATAACTAGAAATTCAAGTCCATGGTCAAGTTCATGGTCAAGTTCATGGTCAAGTTCATGGTCAAGTTCCATTCATGGTCAAGTTCGTCGAAATTAACTTGATTATGTGAACTTGATTACTTCGGTTCGTACCTACTTTTAAAAAATCAAGTTCAAGTTCGGATCTTAATTATGGTGATATAATCAAGTTCGGGTCAAGTTCAAGTGCGAATCATGAGTTGAACCGAACTTGAGGCCAGGCCTGATTTGCCTGTCACTCTTCGTTAACCTGAAAAGCATTTTAATTAGTTTTGATAAATATTGACACAGTAAATCCTTAATGTGGATTAAAACAGTTGAAAATACCGGTTAACAGGCGACCGTTAGGTCAAATCCTGAAACTAAAAAGAGGGAATCAAAGGTGATCTATTTCTGCAGGTGTGGGGCTCCTTGGGATATCCAATGGGATTACTACAACCTTTTACATATAACAATAGCCAAAGTCTTAATAAACCGTCACTGCAAATAAAATCGTACATTGTAATTAACATCTGAGTGGGTAGTTAAATCCTAGTAACCCATGAATATTTAAATTCTGACTAATAATTCGTTCGACACAATTGAATATAGTAGATCCCAGTGTTGAGCATATTACAATATCTCCAGAGGAAACGTTACATAACAACGCACCTAGGCCTTTTAACTTGCAATAAATGATTATGGTTGTGGTAATACAGTGCCCATTATCGTCATACACATTTTGTTTAGAACATTGACGTCAACTGGCCAAACTTCCCATTTTTCAAAATTTCTCTTTCATTGATTCAGAAAAGAAAGTTGCTTTATTCTCGCGGATTTTATTACCAGGACGTGCTATTAATTATGGTACTAGAATTCATTGTATTTCTCACGTATGTATACATATGCATTTTAAGATTAGTAAACAATTATTGGTTTCAAGTTTTAGTATACGTCAACCAAATGTGAAGTACTACTACGTTTGTGCCATTTATCAGCCAAAAATCAATGATTTCCACTTTGTACTCTAATAATTTTGATCGGCAACTATTATGAACATGCCTTATTGGTATCATATCATTTTAGTATGGCTCCTTTCAGGTAAATATGCGTCATTTATAACTTTATTATTATGCATTTTTTTAAAATACGAACTGCTGTTTTAAAAATTTACTTTTTACCCAATTATATATGAAAATAAATATAATAGCCCCTAACCAATTTGAAAGACTTAAATTGACAAACATTTTTCTTAACAAGGTTCAAATCCATGTTGGGGGGGTCTGGTCAAGGTTGCAAGAATTTCTCTCGGTCTATCATCTGAGCTGTGCCGGCAATACTCTGAATACAATGTTAACAAAGTAATGTCACATTCTCCAAGGAAGGACTCCGCTTTAGGACCGAGAAAGGACTCTGCTGTTGAAGTACGATGGACAAGATGTGGTATGTAAATGCTTTTTCATTCATTGATGGATTCTTCGTTCATTTACAATCTTTGGAAGGGCACTTCCCGCAAACAAATGTTGTTACTTTCTGAGAGTTGTCCGGATTCAACGGGCTTTGAGTCATTTAAATAAATGGTTCTGTGTATCAGTTTACGGGCAGCTATTAAGTAAATATACATAGATCATTTTTTTAAGGATATAGATTGAGAAAATGTAGATGTAGATAGTGGTAACCGCGTCCTGTGTTACCACTGTGTACTTTTACAGCCTTGCAGGTGTAAAGAGGCAAGAGACGGCGATCTAGAAACTAGATGGTTGTGACGTGATAGAGAAAGTTCAGGATGATTCTGACTCTCATCTCAAAAAGGTAGAGTGGAATTGTCCAACGGGTTGCATGGCCACTATTTCTCAAACTTTGGGTTCTCAGAAGTAACTCATAAAATATTTGATTCTCCCAGTTTGTATCAAATTCTTGTCCAGATGTTCTGACCTTTGTTTCATTGGTCTCATTTCATTTTTGCGGTCACAGGAGTCACGGATGTGTACCAAAGGCGGAAATTGTTGTTTATTTCAGCAAAAATATATACATTTTCCATTATTTTGCGGAAATGTGGGGTTTACAGGAGGCCTTGATCAGTGCTGCGGACAAGTTCAAGTAATACTTGAGTTTTCAAGTCAAGTTCAAGTTCGGGTCAAGTTCAAGTAGGTAAATTTTTTTACTTGAATCTTTCGGGTCAAGTTCAAGTACGTACTCGGCTTGACCATGACATTCTAAGACAAGTCAGGTTCAAGTACAAGTAAGAGAAATTTACTTGAATCTCAAGTCAAGTTCAGGGTCAAGTAATGGAAAGAAAAAACTTGACCATGAACTTGAGATTTCATGGTCAAGTTCAAGTAACTTTAGATTGCGCATGCCATAAAGGACGGAAGCAATTTCAAAATTTCAATCCAATTTCATGTCGTGTCCAGGGTATATTATTTGCATATGCCATCAATCAAAGGACAAAATTCAAAATCAGAGTCATTTTTATGAAGGTCTTGCTTACCAGACGTTGCTCATTGTTAGTTGTTGCAGTGGCCTCTCCATGAAATAAAGGAATTATCTTGATAATTCATAATGTTGCTTAGAATTATTATTTGTTTCAACTTGTTTAAATCAATTCCAGTATAAAATGAGCTTGGATGGCTTTTTACAAAAAGCATTTAATAAATAAGTAAATACTAGTTTATTAAATTTTAAATTAAGAGTACTCGCTATCTATGCTCAAATATGTATATGTATATATACATATATGAACATTAAATAAAACTTGATACTATGTAAAACTCGTCAGATATACAGTAAAAGTCCATTATAAGGGCTTAGCTTATAAGGAAATATCGATATCAGGGATGCATTTGTTTGACTCCAACTTTCATTGACGCAATGCTTTAGACGTTTTGTATAAGGGAAATTTCTTTATAAATTGTATAGTCCCTTATATCGAACTTTTACTGTATTCAGTACACGCTCAAAGTTGTCCTCTAATGGGTTCAAATAAAAAGTATTAGTAAAATTGTTTTCTGAATGCGTTTTGGTCTTCAGTCTGAAGGAAATAATTTGCTGATGTAAGTTCGACCTATTGTGGCCATTTTTAATTTTTTGTGATACTTTACTTGAATTATCAAGTTCAAGTCGCGTTCAAGTCATGGTCAAGTCAAGTTCAAGTCAAGGTTGGTATTTTAACTACTTGATCAAGTTCGGGTCTTACAAAAGTTACTTGATTACTTGAACTTGACAAGTCAAGTAATTACACAAACGCGAGTTATCAAGTTCAAGTTGTGTCTTGAAAATTACTTGAAGTTTCGTGGTCAAGTCAAGTTCATGGTCAAGTTTTGAAATTACTTGACCCGATCGCAGCACTGGCCTTGATCACAATTCTCTCTACGTTCAGTATTGAGGATACGGGATGCAACAACAGAACGCAGGGTTGGAGAAATTCATCTTCAGGAGCGGGAGGAAGGAGAGTTTCTGAACTTGTTATTTTTCCATGGTCGGTGGCCTGTCTTTCTGAAAAATATTTCGGAAAGTTACTTGTACAGATAGTGAGTTAGTACATTTATGGGGATTCTTGCGAGTTCATCTTTCCAAGTCAAAAATTCCACTCAGGAGAAGCAATATAGGACTTCAATATTACAACAAATAAAAAACAATTACATTTTAAATAAATTCCTAAACCTTGTCTGACATTTTAATTTTATGTATTTGTAATGAATCCCATTCAATTTGCTACAAACAATATTTTGAAATAATTCCAAGACCGGGAGAATCAAATATTTTATGAGTTACTCCCTTGTAAACTGGAGACAGGGAACGGATATCAAACGGTATATTGAATATTCGTGCTATAAAATAATTTAAATCTTGAACTTCTAAGCAAAGCCCCAAAAGCTCGAAAATGAACTGAAATGTCAATCCCAAATGTAACTGAAAGTGTATGAATTTCTGTCAAATTTGAACAACTTCATTTGGAGTTTCCATGAAACCATCGTCATGTAAATCTCTTTTAGTCTCCCAGAATTTAATTGTTATTAGTTTCGAAGCATACACTCTCGAAATAAGGCGGCGCCCATTTATTTTTCAAATTTTCTCAAATCTGTAGCATCGCCCACCAAATGTAACTCGTATGTAACGCTTAGATAAGGAGATACCTCCCAATCGTAACGCATGTTTATTTATAATGAACTTTTACATTTTAATACTACATAGATCAATCCTCTTAACTCTTACTTACACTTAAAAGCTTTAAATCCCTGTCGTGGATACTTATTAAATGCCTAAATCGTGCGCGTTAACAGTAAAGCCCGCAAATTCAATAGCCACACCCTCCATCAAGTGGTCTGGTCATTAATTTATAAGGATGAACGCCGTAATAGCACCCGCGTGGGCCCAAGTCTGCCTTGTATTTTTCTTATGGGGGTTTAACTGAAGAGGTAGGTGGTAGTGAGATTGTAGAAATTAACAGCCCAAGGCTTACGAATCAAGCCTGTCGTAGAGACTTGTATTCATAAATGGGCCTTTTTCTCTCCCACTGCCTCTTTGCGTGACGGATAGAATACAGCCTACTGACACTCTCCCTCGTCATCAATCGCGTGACACGTTACGGAATGTCCTCGTCCTCACCCTCGTGAGGTGCTAATTTTAAAATACACCCCTCTCCCTCGCCCTCATGAGTGCCCTCAATATTTTATATTACGCGCGAAAATCGCTCTTACAATTTTCTACAATCCCCGTGCTTTCAAATAACTTCTTCGCGGATTCTTGGTTACAAAATGACAGCTTTAAAATGTATCATCCTAAATGTTGAATTTCGCTTTTGAAGCAATTGCTTGAACTTTGTCTTGTTTGGTCCTGTCTACAATCTCGAAGTATAATAAACAGCTCTCTGAATAGACCTATCAAGTCGCTACAACGATTTCAAAATATGTTTTAAAACGCGAGGGAGTAAGTAATTGCTAATTTATTATAAGTGGACACTTTTGACTATGTTTCGCGTTTCTTTAATTAATAAGTAAAATTTATTAGACCCAATGTTCATACCATTTGAAATTGAAACAGAGGAGCCCGATTGGGTTACTCCACCGGTGGTCGCAAATTTCAATTTTCCCATTATTCTTATTCTTGCACTTAAGTTCACATAATGTCAGCTGACACTGCGAGAGTCAATCTCTCAAATTTTATTTTTTCAACACAAAAGCAACCACAAAATATTCCCTGACAACTTAAATTTCGCATGTCAATTTCCCGTAAGATACGCAAATTTTTGTACTTCGACGAAAAACAATTAAAAATTTTAACGCCTATGAGACTGTACTAGGCAGATTTTACAAGTACGTTACATGCTAATCTTGCTGTAGCGGGCGTGTAAATACCGGTTATTTGTACATAAGAGAATCTTCAGCCCTCCCTACGAAAAATGGCAAGATCAGAAGATTTTTCTCAATTGTCTTTTTCCCCTGAAGCAATAATTTATTAACCTTCTTCGTCTCTTAACATACTCCAGATTCTAAACGTAAGGACCTTTAAGATCGCTTAGAAAGTTTATAAAATTTCGTGCAACCACAGTTCAAAAATCTTTTAGGAAATATTTGATTTTGAAATAAGCAGCTATATATTGTATTCAAAATAGTGTCCCTCATTAGCACATTGATTACCCGGGTATTAGGGTACACGTACAGGTGCATATTAGCAACGCATTTTTTGCACCCATCCGGGTTGGGTACAGGTTCAAATAGATGAACATGTTGGTTCAGGTATGGGTACTGGTGCAAAAACATATTTTGGTTATAACCCAGCATGTATGGGTACACAGGGTAAAAACCTTTAACTGAGCGTATAGTACCTATAGTTATGAAACATTTAGCTATTATCATGCATTTATTCATTCCAAAAAATTATGCTTCCTGCTTGACAATATTTTTTCGATTTAGGACTGGTTTGCCATACAAATAAGTTTAAAATTCCAATTGATTGGTAAAAAGTGTCTATCTTCCTTATGTTTTAATTTTAGGCTGGTTTTCCCTACAAATAAGTTTAAAATTCCAATTCATTGGTAAAAAGTGTCTATGTTCCTTATATTTAGATTTTTGGCAAAATTTCGGCAGTCGGACTACAATATATAATTTTGTGATAAAAACCATTCTGTCAATTTTAGTGTCGACAATATTTCTTAATTATAATCTGTGCAGTGGCTCAGGAAATGGCTATTATTGATCAAAGCCTTAGCAGTTCCTTAACTTTACACCAGTAATATTCAATATTAGGGCAAGAAAGCACCATTCATCAAATATAAAGCTCAGGTAAAGGCCTTCGTTCTAAATTACCAAGCCTCACCGACATCCTAAAATGAAAATTTATTCTAGAGTTTAACAAAAGATAAATTTAAAGGTAAACGAGAGGACCTTCAACCTTTTTGAAATTAAAACTTTCGATTTTTGCGCCGGGCATGACCCAGTACCTAAGCTCACATAAAATGTCATCCTATCCGGTGGAGAATGGGGAAACGGTTAAGATTACTGTCACTGAAGTTGGCGTTATCGTGTTGGTCTTGCTACATAATAATGTCTGAAAGATTCTCGCATAAAGTTTCCGGTAAGATTAGGTCATGAGGGCTTATATGTGTCCTCTGCCCCTCGTTCGTTCACATCCTCTCCGTAGGTCCTCTCCCTCATGTTCGTGAGGGCTTCAAAAAACAACGTGTGCTCACCATCTCCCTCACAATTTGTGAGGGCGAGGACGAGAGAGAGGGCGAGGCATCTCATTCCCTCATGAGGGTGCCCATGTATGCTTGTATGCCTAAATCGTGCGCGCTTATATTAAGAGTAGCGCTTTAAATTAACGGTCAGGTAGTGCTCGTTAACAATAAGGAGTGCTTGGCATTCCTCCTTTTGGACGTTGTGTGAAGCCATTGAACTATGAACGTGCGGAGCTTTAAATAAACGGACAGATAATGCCCTTTAATAATAAGGATTAGCACTAGGCAAATGTAAGTTACGATGATAGGAAATAACTACATGCTATAGCTAGCTGCACATAGCTGTGGTCGTCTATACAGCTAGAGCGCGCGAATATTTGATTCTTACCAGCACTGTCACGGTCACTGTCGCGGACACTATCCACTCGCTCGAATTAGAAGAAAGGATACTTGACTAAATTATATCTACAGAATCTTTATTATTAAATTTATGGATGAATTTTTGGGCCTCCTTTGCAATTTTCCCAGGCTAGAATGACCAGCTGGTATGTACAACCCTGGATGTAACAATATTTGATATAACTAGACTGTAAGACTAATAACTATGCTTATGTATCTACTCATGCCCTTATAAAATGTTGGATCTTCGTGATATACAGATCATCCTGGAGAATGCTTACCTTTTACGTTACACGCTTTTTCAGGACCACCCGGTAAGAAAATTACAACGTATAGCTAAACTTTTCCATTTCAATATTTGTACATAATTATACATACATGTTTTTCATGTTCATGGATTTGTCAGACTGCGAAAGCCGAATTTATGTCAAATAGCTAGTCATGATTTTAGACAGAAATCCTGACATTAAAATGTTTACTTTTCCAGGACGCACTGATACATATTAGCAAATCAAACAGTTTTAAGATTTAGTACCACATAGCGACTTTTACATGCAGCCAATTTTAGCAGGAATTTTCTCATCATTTGAAAACCAATATACATATTTAGGAAATTTACTGTTATAGAAGTTTTAATCCGGAATACAAAAAGCCTAAAAATCAATTTTGGAAGAAGTTAGCCACCGTTCTTCATTCCGAACTTCATCTAGTCAGTTATTTTACCACAGAAGCGTCTCAAATCCGTCAGTGTCATATTTCCAGCACCTGACCGAAGATCGGATATCCAAAATTTCGGATCGGATACACTGCTTATCCGATCCAAACACAATCCGATCGGATTGGATACGTACTCCTTATGCGGTCATCGGATTCGAAACGGATCGGATTTGGAAACGACTTTATCCGATCGGTTCGGATCACCAATAATAAATATCGGATAATCCGACGAATATCCTAAAACCAAATTTTTGAAAACCAATAAGAACGAAGTGTGCAACAACAATTTGTCCAAAGAGTAGCTTTGCCGCTTTTTACATGTTTTCTTATTAATTGTGTGCTTCAAATTCACAACTGTTTTGCTAAATTTTTCCTGCAGTTTCTACGTAATGTAAGCAGAAATAATATTATGATGTAGTGAAAAGCTAATGCATTTATGCAATGAGAATTTCTAATTCTTTTTTCATCATCCAATGGTGTCAATTATTCGGATTATTTCGGATATCCGCTGGTCGGATCGGATATGGATGATTAAAATTTTTATCCGAACGGTAACTGGTCGGATCGGATAATAAGGAAATTTATCAGAAAATTTCGGTTCGGATAGGATATTAGATTTATCCGGTCGGATGGAAGCCTTATCGCGAATAGTGAGCAAGGTACCGGTGTCACCGTTGTCTGCCTTTTGCAAAATTTTGAAGTTCTCTTTCGTTGTTTAGGGTGGCGTCTGCCCCCTAGTAAAATAACCTCGTCCGTACGTCCGTGTGTCCTTCCGTACGATATCTCAAAAACTACTGGACTGATTTCAATGAAACTTTTTACAGACATTACTTGTATCAAAAGTGCGTATTTGTTTGAAATCGGCCGGATAGTTTTTGAGAAACAATTTTTTTAAATTTTGGACTTCAAGAAAACTGAGTTATCTGCAAACTACTGAATCGATTTGAATTAAATTTTTTGAGAATATTGCTTATGTAAATCGTAATGGTTATTGTGGTTGAAATCGGCTCGATAGTTTTTTCGAAAAAAATTCTGTAATTTTGAAAAAATCTCAAAATTCGTCCTACTTTGACGGCGGTAGCTGACGCTACCCTACGCAAAGCCTCAACGTATCGTGTTGCGATGATTTTTATTCAGAAAAATAAAAAAACGAAGGAAAACTTCAAAATTGTACTAAAATGAGGGGCTGTTTTTTTCAACACAGCCATTCCCATAGTGATTTTTTTTATTTATGTACATATAATAACATATAATGTACATAAATACAATTGAAATAGTGAAGGTAGTGCTGAGACCAAATATGATTGGTCTACAAATCACCAATCGCAAATTATTACAAAAATAATTTGGGACTATTTGAGCTGCGACACGGTCCCAAGGAATGGAGCGTGATAGGGCTTTCTATTTACATGGAAGGCGCTCCCCATGTATTGCGTTGGGAGGAAACTCCTCTCCTCGTCCTCTACAGCAAGCAAGCATGCTTGCATGCGCGCTGTATGTATGCACATGCAAACTATGCGTAAACGTAACACATCCACAATGCCTTACGCAGGTATGTATACAAATTACCCGTTTCAGATTTTCCCCGATTTGACTGCCGGCACACGCAAGTCCGCACTTTTTAACAATTTTCAAATGTAAGCTTCGTGCTTCCCTTGTGTTTAGAGTTTTTAAAAAGTGCGGACTTGAGTGGGCCGGCAGTCAAAATAAATTCCAAAATTTCGAAATTGCCCATGTGATTTTTTGCAAAAATCCGAAATTTTGATTCAACGATACCAAAAAAAATTACAAGCATAGTAGTTGGTTAGCCAATGATTTTGAGATAGCCCAATTTTAATATTCAAATCGGTATAGCTACAATAAATTATTGAAGTTTTCGGGTTTTTTCGGTTTTTTAACCATCCTATTCGGATTTAGGGGAAAAAAGGTGTGGATATTTTTTTTAACAAACTTTTCATGTGGCCCTATAAATGTGTTTCAAAAATTAGTTGCATTCACGGGTGGCCGTTTTCAAAAAAACCGACCCAGGATGCATGTTTGTGTCTGTTCGGATTACCAAAACCATTGATCTTTTTTGTTGCTTATTAGTCATTCCAATTGTATTAATAGTCACTTTTACATTCTTGAGCAAAGTTTTTGATTTTGGACACCCGATGTAATGTATTTTTTAACTCTCCAGCGATGATTCGAGATACGTGGGAAGTTACTAGCGTGTGAATTTTATTTAAACTTTCGGGAAATAATTCCATAATTCCGTTATGGAATTTAAATATGCTTGAAAAGTGTATCTATAACTAAGCAACGCAATATCTAAATTTTTTAGCAAAACCTAAGGATTATTTTTTAAATTTCTTATTAGTCATCCCCATTATATTAGTCACTTTTCAATCTTGAGCAAGTTTGTTGATTTTGAATACTTGATAAATTATTTTTAACTCTCAGCTGTTGTATGTAACTTTTTACTGCCATCCCAAATTAAATTTGCCTTGCTGAACCAGCAACACCTGGCTGTGCAGTGCTCGTTAGTATTATTTGCTCATACGGATTTAAATGGGGAGTTTCCCGCCATCCTGAATTACTAAAAAACCAATTCCGCTTTCAGTTGTCAATACAGTAGAGCTTATTGTGTTGATTTTTGCTCTCTTGCAAAGTAAGTAACACGGCCATGGTTATACGCCAACGATTTTATTAGGCTTCGCCAAAAATGGAATCAGTCTTTGTCTCAGGATGACGTTTCGATAAAAAGAACGCCATTCTAGTTTTGTCCCCGGGAGGATAAATTACAAAACTGACTTGCAGAGATCACGATTCAATCTTAGAGAGAACCTTTTCATTCCTCAGGCTCAAATGAAATCGTTTTGATGATTGGACCGACGAAATAAATATTAATAATTAATGCAGCAGCATATATTCACATGCGTCCAGAAACCATCACCCAAAGTTACAAGAAACGACCATATCCTGACGCACTCTTGTGGAAACTTCCGCTTATTCTTTCAATTCTGCTCTATTTTAGTAAATCGCTCATAATTTTTGTACATTGTAAGTCGATAAACAATGGAACTTACGTTATCAATTTACTAGGAGGAGACTACGATCGTATTGTGAGGCACCCTGTTACCGAGTACACTTACCCAGGTCTTGTTACCATGGAAAAGCTGCCTTGGCTTACAGACAGGTTCCTACTTCAAGGCCACGGGGTTTTACTCGACAACGTTACTATGCTTACATCTGCCTCAATTCTTTTTGATGGTCCCATTTATCATACCGAATTTTACGCGAGATTTAAAATGGGCGGAAGCGATCGGAAAATAACGAAATCCGGGGCAAGTTGGTGCTACCAAGAGACTTATCCGAAATGGGATAGGTTAGTTATCTAACAGAACTTTGGTTTTTCATATTATTTAACCGCACGATATAATCAACTCATCACTCCCGTTCCACAGGATAAATAACGCCCACAATTTTGGAATAGTTCACTTCACTAAGGCGATCCTCCTCACTGATGTAATTAAACCCATGAAATTTGCCCAACCAGGTCAAAAAATCAAAGGACCTTGTAGGTACGCTTCATGGACTAAATACACTGTCTCAAAAGGATTACATATACATCTCTACTCATCAGATCTCATGGAGGCTTCGGTGCGGATTTTGCCTGATGATGTGTGTCAAAAAGCGGGATTTCCCAAAACTCATATTTGTACGCCTCCGTTGCTCTGTGGGCTCGTAAGTGTCTCTTTTATTTGAATCCTCTTCATAATGGTTTATTGCAAAGGTGCATAATTGAATCACAGTACATATATCCTTCCTTTAAATGATATCAAAATATTCTCCTACATATCCTATATCTAGTACAAACGCCAGCCTCGAGCCCTACCTATATGCATATATTTTAAAGTCATGGACAACTCTGTAATGTTAGGGAAATCCCTCTTCTTACAATCCCAATCCCAATTCAATCTCGATACCTCATTTCACACTCCTTCCCAATCACTCTATGTACCGTAGAGAAAACTCCCAATCCCTCTGATGCACACACACACTCCCGATAGTCAATCCCACTCAATCTCAGGCGCTGCGCGCGCATGCGTACATACCGCGCCAATTTTAAAAACCGCCTCTAATTAATTTAATTTAATTAAATTAACTAAATTAATTAAATTAATGTGCTATAATTTCTGATCATCAATCCTACTCAGTTTTCTACATTTTTGCGTCAATCCCACTCCGTCTCAATCCCTCTGTACATTCAAATAGCCAATCCCAATCCGTCCGGACTGATGTTTTTGTCAGTCCGTCCTGTGAGCTGCTCGGGATTTCCCTAACATTACAACTCTGCCTTCCTATATGTTCCTATTTCCCATATAGGTTTCTTTGACATACAACACGCATTCCTATGCCTATGCTTTAAAGAAACGTTGGAATTGCATATATCGTTTGGTAAATTCTAAAAAGTACCATTTTCAATGGAGATCCCATTTGAAAAGCGCGTGTTACGAAATGAAAATGGTACCTTTTAAAACTTATAGGCGACGATATCTTCATTAAAAAGTCAATGTAGGCTTTTCTCATGGCCTTTCCTATTTCCTACATACATACTTTATGCTTTTTGCCAGCCAACTCCTACCCTTCCTATTTGCACTTTTTTAGGATGGAGGCTTCGTATCCTATCAATAATTTTAATTATTAGATTTTCCATGCCTTCCTAATCCTACATATAAATTCTTGCAAAGTCCGTTCCTATCCTATAAATATTTTTGAGTGGATTTTTGTTGACATTATAATAATTGTGAATTTAATAGCAAGACAGTGGTGCTCCACTGATCTGTTCCGACAATAACGTTGACTATATTTACGCCCTTTCGAGTCACTACATGCAGGACTATCAAGAGCCCAAATTTTGTGGAGGTCATAGCTTCTCGTCTTTTTCTAAAATCACAGAATTGGATTGGGCTTGGGTTGAGGGAGCGAAAGAGGGAGCAACTAAAAACAAGTTGTGTGTTCGTTAGTTACATTTTCATTTTTGTCATATTCCAGTAAAACTAAAAATTCCCACGGGGTAGGGAAGAATATAAAAACATTTTAAGTCGAATTCTTTCAAAGAAATATTTTATGTACACAATAAAAATAATTTTGTGGACACTGTTGAAAAATGTGTGGAAAGGTTGTAGGATAACAAAAATATGCATAACCTGTACTCATGTCATCACATCATGCAATTATGGCAACGAACTTTATCGTACTCTCTACGAGGGTCACCATTGCTATTCTGTCCGACCGATGTTCCTTCTGTAAGAAACGAATCCTAGCTCGGGAGTCTGTAACTGGATTCCATAGCTTTATCTTGAATGCCTCGACTGAGAAGAAATATAAGTAAATTCAATAATACAACCCAGTCTAAAGCATACATTCTTTGTCATGATGCTCTTCAGTATATATGTATGCTAATCCTGAACTTTATTTACTAGCGAAACACTACAAGGTTTTCCAGCTCAGTCAGTTATATAGTATTTCCTTTTCCAAATACAATAATGATTTGATTCAAATGTTTGCAGAATGTTCCGCTGCAGGGTAATAAATTCTGTGTACTTAAAAATTATGGATAATAAATCAAGGAATAAAAAACTTGTTTCATACAGCTATGTTAATCTGGTTCAGAAACATCTGACATTGTATTTGAGGTTTTTGGTAAGTCTCCACAGTTTTCACCTTCAGGGCAGGATCAAAATTGAATTAGCCGAAACGATCGTGAAAAAGAACTACAGGGTTCGGGGATTGCGAACCGACTTTTAATAAACCAATGGTGCTCGATTAGGTGATCTTCCGTGACACGGATCAAAATTTACTACTGGACAATGGCGTGATTATCTATGATCGCCGACTTTAAGAAATGTCAGTGATCAGTGTTTTGTTCCTTCACTGACATGGTATGCTTTAGCTCCAGAAAGAAAGAACGTCTTTTATGTGAGCCGTGAGCCTTACAGTGTTATGCTCACGAATTATTTAACATCACTTTCACATGGAAAATCACATTGTGCTCCTCTCGATGGCACACAATCCGCATCGTAAGAAATCATACATGCAATACTGCTATAATATATATTTATTTCATGGTTAAAGGAATCATTTAAGATACACTAGAATAATTTTCACAGGCCTTGACACTCAGAAACACGCAGCCTTCAATTATCAAAAAAGAATCTGAATTTCATATTGCGAAATCAAAATGAACCCAGTACTTATACTGATGAAAACGTTCTAAACACAACCCATTACCAACAAGATGCAAATAAACAATGAAGAAGAATATACATAATTATACGTTAATAAAAATAATTAGTAAATTCAAATCTGTGAATCGAGCCAAGCTCGTCCAGCTGCGACGCTAGCAAATACGGTTGGCAATTGGCCTTCATCACATCCAAACTCGCCCCAAGACAAAATGCCTGTAAGGCTTCCATTGCAGACCAATGGTCCACCACTGTCGCCCTTTAAATAAGGAATTGCGAATAAGTTCTAATATTGAAATTTTACTTGAAAGCAAAAAAAGTTAAATTGAAATTAAATTTATTCTGAGAACTAACTAGACATCCACCCAGCCCTGCATCACCGGCACAAATCATTCTCTCGGTAACAGTCCCAACTCCTTCGAACAAATTCGAACAAATATTGCGAGGAACAGTGGGCAGTGTAGCAGTATATAAAACATTCGGGATGAGCCAGCTCCCGTTACTAAGGATGTTTCCCCATCCATTACTATTACAATAGCCAGACCACTGAAAGTCCTCAGCTGCCAGAGGAATTGCTCTCACGTGATTATTGAATGTTAAATTACGTGAAAGTCGTAGAACTCCATAGTCATAATCCATAGTACGTCTGTGAAATAAATAAAATGAAAGCACAGTTAAAATCCACGAAGACACTTCAGAGCTAGCATTCTATTATTGACCGACAAAACTTTTCTTACGAATCGTAGTTTGGATGCAAGATGGCAGCATCAATTCCAGAAACCTGCTCCATTCCTTCGGCTATAGTCAGGTTGTGTTCACCAGCAACAACACGTAGGTTAGGAAGATTTGAGAGTTTAATGCAGTGTGCAGCCGTGAGCACTTTGTCCTCAGCAACCACTACGCCCCCGCAAAAGTGGCGCCACTGCTTTTCGTATCTGATTTGAAGGGAGATTTGGTATGGAAACTCGTTCGGGCGGGCTGGCCTACCTCCAACAATTAGTGGGCCTGCTTCCTTTGTCTTTCGGCCCTCTGGACTTCGGCGATGAGAAGCTCCCTTTGGAGTCGGATCTGAGAAGGCTGAAAAAAGAGAGGCATCAGTGGATAAAATAAATATGAAAATAAACCTTTTAAGCAATAATTATTCTTGTATCAAAACTAACTTGTAATCTTGGTCTATACAAGGGTCATTGCAATACTATTATGTATTATTTAAAAACCTTTATTGGCACCACAAACCGTACCTGTAAAAACCCACGCGGAAAGGAACGCAACAACGAAAATCTTCATGTTTGAGTTGATGGTTGTTGGAAGCTAAAAAGATTGGAGCAAACGACTGATCGTGAATAAATGAAGAGTGCAGAATGAAAATGATTTGCAACTTTTTGCCGATGCTTTTATCTGAAAAGAAACATTATGTGCTAATTGTAGAAACTTTGTAGCACAGCTTAATAAAGATACCGAACTCAATATGATAATTTAGACCATTTGGATAGCTTTAAAATTGGAATGTGTACACTACGATTTTTCCAGCCTAGATTTTATTTCATTGCAACACCTGCTGTTATTACTATTTTTATTATTCTGCATATACATTCTTCGTGGAGGGCACATTCGTCGTCACCCGTCACCGTTAATATGTTTGCAATAAGAAACATTTAGAAATACACATTTTGCAAATTATTTGGTTACTTATATGCATGTAACGTTGTAGTATTTGAGTCCTATAGAGATTTCAAGGGAAAATAGAAAATTAGCAGCGTTATTATAACTCTGAGAAGGCCCGATTTGTTTCGACAGGGCCAAATGCGAATACTTTTATTGAATCATTAAACTGTTTTTCCCCAAGCTCAATACCGAAAAAATATTAAGTTTTACAGCAGGAAAAAATATGGAGCTTTTCCTGTGAACCAATTTAATCAATTCTGGCTCTACAATCATGAATGCATAATTATTATGGTATTTAATGAATGTGTTCTGTGAAGTGCCAGCAGCGCTGTATTTATATGCAAGTTCAGAGCTTTTAATAGAAGTTGTCCTGTCAATGAAATTATCAAAATCTTCTGGTGATACGTGACGAAAATAATTAGCATCGTGTAAAACCAAATGTAATTATATAAATTACACCCACATATGTATATCCAAAAACTCCTTCCTTAGAGGAGATATGCTTTTCAGGGTGAACTAGCATTGAGAAAAAAATTATTGTTAGTTATACGATCATATACTTACATCAAATATCGATATCATTGCATACAAGTGCACCTTGTTTACAAGAGCTTTCTCAAGACCCCCAAATTGTACTCCTACACTAAAGGAGCTATCAACCAGAGAGACATTCAAGTTGAGGTATATATATGGCTTCTTTCAGACTATTTTTCTTCCCATAGAGTTATACTGAAAATGGCTAAGTGTCCCTGCACTTTTTTCTCTAAAATGTTTTATATTCTCATGGAGGAAAGCGTACACTACTGGTAATGACTCAGAGTGATTGTAGTTGTTTCTCGTAACTAGTAATGTAGTATTGTCTTTACGAAAGCGCCCCTCAACTATTAAAACAAATTACGTATAGTGTATGTATATCATACCGATGCTTACGAACTCATTACTTATTTTTCATTACTATTATTGGGGGGCTAAACGGCGACGACAAATCGTGGAAAAGTACATTAAGTCCATACACAGAAGGCTAAGGAAAGTGATTGATTGCATTTCGGAGTGTAGAGCAATTTCAGGATTTAAATTGGAAGTAATTATGCATTCCCAAATATTTTTTCCCAGAAAGGATGTTCTGGGGTCACAAATAATTGCCACCGTGGAAAACTCAAATGTAATTATTATTATTATATCCTCGTATATCTATAATTTGGTTCCTTAGAGCAGGTATCCTCTTCAGGGTGACCTAGCATTGAGAGAAAACTATCATTTATGGTTAGTTAAGCTTACAAACTTCAGCTAGAATAATTTAAATTGTGTTAAATATATGACATCTTTCAGACTATTCTTATTTCCCATAGAGAAAAGCTTATTGATGACAGTGACTAGTACGTTTTTCTCTAAAATATTACAGTTTTGGACGTTGTGGAGGTGCCTCTCAAAGTCCAAAAATGTAAATTTCTTGTTATTGGAACAAATAACATTGTCGTAACGAAGGTACCTGTGAAATTATTCAACGATATTTATAATCAGTTTTTAAGGTGTATCACTGGTGAAACACGAGAATTTCTGTGAAATGCATATATGTAATTACCTATATTTGATGGCACTTGGAGAATAAAACCTCCCAGAACTTTGATTTTAATTAGAAGTAAATGAAGCTATTAAAATGTATTACATAGTATCAAGCCGTCGAACATGAATTTATTACTTAATTTTTTTTATTAATATGGCAACGAAAAATCTTGGAGAAGTACTGATCTAAATTTAGTCCACAGGGGTAGCATATTTGTGGAAAGACGGGAAGATTCTTTATCACAGGAAAAACATTTCAGGCAGGGAAAATTTCATGGTGAAGAGAATTTTTTTTGAAGAGCAGGGAATATGAATTTCGTTGACCGTTCTGTGGCAGGGATTTTGAAAAATGTCAGTCTTCCCGGGAAACTTTGTCTATAAGCAGGAATTTTTAAATATACGAACGGAAATTCTTTTGGCAACTGGCAACAGTGATTTCAAATTTTTGTTTCAGCAGGGATTTTTTAACTTCCCACCAGGGACATCAGATTCAGCAGGGAAAATCAAAAATTATTTTCCAAGGAGATTTACAAAAATCAGAGCCCTGCTAGTCCATATACGGAGGTCTAAGGAAAGTGATAGTTTAGGAATCAAAGTGGAAGTATGTATTTGCAAAAATTTTGTCGCACAATATTGTCAAAGTTTACAGGATTCATACAGTAGCCAATACGGGCGCTCCTTAACTACGAAGGTGATATCTCTGTACGATGAAACAAAAGGGGGAAAATTTGTGAAAATAGCATTGGAGACGCCTGACAGTTTTTCGGAAGCATTAACAAGTGGATACAAATGCCAAAGTATGTATTAACTTGGCACTTAGTACCAAGTACGACAAATTCCTTTGTTGGGGACGGATATCTTATATTGTGCATTGCATTTGGGTAAGGAGCAGTCGTTTCCGAAACGAGCATCCAACTCAGTTTACACAAGGTAGTAAGTAAATAAGTTAAAGGTATGGGAATAACTATAATTTGGAACCGAGTATTGAATTGCATCGACTTTATTATCGATGCATGACCTCTAATAGTCAACTTTCCGTAACTTTGTGCATTAGTTCACTACAAGTAGTAAATTGTGCAAAATATTCTCACCTCCGCAACAGCTTGAAACCATTCCTTAACAATGGTGGTTGACAGCATAGATGCACATCCTCATGAGGACTGAGTGCAGGACTCGCACTCACCTCGCACTCATTGTACTCACTAGAACATAAAAATATGTGCTCATTTTTTTTAAATGCAATACTCTGCACTGTCAAAAATGTAATTTAATCTTAGGCTTGTAGTATATATCATATGCAATTTTTTACAAAATAGAAACGAAACAAAATCGTTCAGTGAGTATGATTGAGAATAGCATCCGTTTCATCATTCCATTTCAGCCATAATAATCTTGTGTCAATCTTATGATTTCCAAACTGAGCGAACAAAGTAAAGAAAAAAAGCGAGAAACTATTTTTAAAACCATGGATGCTTTTCAAATAAAAACGATCAAGGCTTAAATGGTCTGCAATTGAAAATATTTTGTGATACCGTGATTTTCGCATCTTTGAACTAAATCTTTACGAATAACCATTTGTAGCATTTAGCCTTTGTAGTCTTCGTAGCCATTGCAAGCATTTGTTATGTGCTCATGTGTGTTAAACAATTCAAACTTATCATTTTCTTAAAAATTGACTTACTAAAAAACTTAAAAAAACTTAAAAAAGCATTTTGAAAGTGATACATACAGTTTTACATGTAAAAATAAATACGGAACAAAATTATTTGAATGTATTACAAATGGATACGTACATACATATATATATCAAATGCACTCATGAGTGTAAGTGCGAGGATCAAATTCTAGTCTTCTGTACTCATGAGGACGAGTGTGAGTGCAGATTTGACAATTTTTAACATATCAGTGTGAGGATGAGTGCAGTTCGTGACATAGTGGGTGGGTAAATTTTTCGTTACATGATGTCATCGTTGTATTTCTTCAAATACTCAGTCCAATAAATTATTAACAGACATTTTCAGGAAATAAAATAATGTTCTAATGTATTAACTATAATTAAAACAAAAAAAAGTTTTCCTCGTTCATGATGAACTTTGAGCCGATCAATCGTCACTGTGGTCTAATTATGAGATGAAATCTCGAAATCCTATTCCTTTCTCAAAAGTTGTGTAAAAATAGATGGACGCTGAAGTAGAATGCATTGTTTATTTTTACGCTTGCAAATTATCAATCCACGTGGATTCAAAATTACAAGCTACTACAACATTTCAAACATACAATGCGCATTCATGATATTACAATCCAAGGAGGGTGGGTGGCGGAACTAAAAAATGATTCCCAATGATGAAGGGGTAGGGGAGTAGCAAAATGCCTTCAACTGAGATGATGTCATTTGTGTCACTCCCCTTGTCAGTGATGAACTGCTGATGTCCAACTGATTTCGTCAACCCATGTCCTGGATTCATTATTCTAACCCATTATGGAATTCCAGCGAATTCCCTATTTGATGGCCTCAAACCAAAAACTTTGAATGGCAAACTCCACCATCCGCACCTGCGTGAACCCATCTAGTGTGGAGACCACTTCTCCACACACCACCATTTTTGTACCACCCTGAAAAAGTTTAACATTTTCGGGATACAGCAGCTACAATAACCTTGTAAAGCAATTTTACATGAAAATGCAATCTGTAGTAATTGCGAGAGTACTTATTATCTATGATACCTAGCAAGTGTTTGACATTATCATGCATGCACTAAGAGACATGTTTCACTATTATTTTAGGCGTCAGCAAGATGCTAGACTATCCCTAACTTGCTGTAGTGTAGCCCACCTAACTTTAGTTTTGCATATTTAGGCCTTTTTGTGTAATAAACAAGTGTAGTAATTAATTTAACATAGATTTTTCTCTTTCGTAAAATGGATGTGTAGACAGAAGTCCAAACGTTTCTTGTAAAATGCTTGTACACTATGGGCCTCAATGATCAATTATTTATTTCATGTAATCTTGCTTCATAACCATTAATAAGTTCCACAAAATTTTTATTTCGAGATGATTCACCATTGTTAGTTTTTAATGAAATCGATGTTCACATTATATATCTGCAGATTGTTCCGATGCTCTGAACCAGACATGTCCAGCCTTCAATGAAGCCTTTATTGAAGGCGGAAGGTCGATTTTCCAGAGAGTTGGGAAGGGAAGGCAGGTTGACAGAATTAATTCGGGAAGGCTGAATAAAGGCTTCCTAATAATAACAGAGAATGGTAGGCGATGGAAGGACGTCTGTACTAAGGAAGTCTTCTACTATTTAAAACGCTTCACGCGTATATTGAACGACAGATCGTCAAAAATAAAACAACGAGAGTGCTACAGAAAATACCGCAAATGCATGCTGTACATAGTTATACTTACAATAAGAAACCGTAACCGCTTATTGATACATACTCATGGAAATGCGTACGTTTACGTATTTAGGTTTCTGGCAAGATATCTTTGTTTCAGTTCAATTCATGCATTCACGATACCCCAGCCAGCACAGCTTCTTTCTGATATCAGAAACAACTCTTGTACAGAATAATTACTGATGTCAGTGGTACTGATGCTAAAACGAAATCACAGAGAAATCGCAAAATGGAGCTTTTGTGAAGTCACTCAGAAATTGGCCCTATGTTATGAAACGCTACTGAATGACTTCCAAAATTGTACTGTAGAATGATATGGGTGGCGCTAAAACAAAATTCATAATTTGCCAGTTTCTCACCACCAAGGCATGGACACGCCAGCAATAGTTCTCCATATTGATTAACTACTTCGCTTGCTTCAACATTTCGTAAGATTACTTACAGTCAGAGATTTGCTCATAATAAGCGAGTTGATCAAATTAAGGATTTAACCCGGAGCAATAAGGTGAGTCAGTTACTTTACATGCTTCATCTAAATAATTCGTTTTAAGTGTCGAAATTTTTAAGTAATACATTTTTTGTGCTTGATTGTCTCAATAATTACTGAAATAAGTAATAAAGTTTTTCTATCATAGCGAGCAATTCTATCATGAACGGGAGGTGAGCATGCTGTTCAGGTTACCAAGAATATATTCCGGAAACTGCTGGCTGATGAAGTTTGCCAGTAATTTATCTTCTATGGGACTGCTGATAAATCTCCTTTTGCAAAGCTGGAATGTTTTAATTTGGTACTGGTGAGTTTTTATTTAGACGTACATCATGTGCAAGTGCTAATTAGTATCATAGAATTATTATTCTATGGTATTTTCTATAATTAAGTATTTTGTGTGTAGATGCTGTTCGCTCCATCCACTAATAGTACAACAGATTCCGAGATCAAAAAGACTGGCCAGTCTTGGCTACAGCATTCAACTGACCGAGTTAAATCTCACCTCAAGGCCTTGTCTAAAATCGGTAATGTGTGAATTCAAATTCTAAATTGTATTTCCATTTTTATTATTTTTACATTTTTTAATATTAGAACCATAATTTTATTTCGCATTGTTTATATGTTGTTTTTAGGCATCTTCCCAGCGATAGTAGGAAGCCTAAATGTGTCGAAGTGACGTTGAGAAAATTGCCTACCTGCGTTTGCAATAAAGTCACTTTTTATTAATAACTCAAGTCTTCTTTTATGTTATCAATTCCTAGTGCATATTACCTACATCGAAGGAAGTTTATTGCAACTTAATCAACTTTAATTTTGCAATTTTAAAGTGGTTTCTACATAATAAAACGGTCATTCATTCAATAAACTTTAAAATGTAAATCTTAATCGAATTTTTCACAAATCATATACTTACAATAGGATGGCATCATTATAAATTAGTAACAAGTAGTATTAGAACCATATAGATGGCGTATATCAAAAACGCTTCAGAAGTATATCGCTTAACTGAAAGATTTACGATTCGTGCACGGCAGGATAACGAGGCAAAAATGCGGAAATTTCATATTCGTAATGATATCATTATTGTACCATGCTGAAGAATTATCCATGTCAGTACGATATCAGTGAATTCGTACGGCTGATGTCGCACTGATATAACCACGACACACGTGTGCTGGCTGGGACGTTGCTTTGTTCGGAGTTCCAAATTCATCTTGGCTGCCAAAGTAATAGTCTGATTGTGAGTAGAAAGGTGATACAATGGTGCGTGTTTGGAAGGTGTTTTATTTGCGAAATTAATACCTGATAGAGTGAAAGTAGGAGAAAGAGGAAATAAGAAGTCATCCTCACTTCTAATTTGAAAGAGTGGATAGTGTCCCCATAAGTGATCAATCAGGTAAGAATCAAATATTCGCGCGCTGCATCGCAGTTGCATCGACGACAATGGAACTGCGCAGCTAGCTATTGCATGTACTATTTGCTGTCATCGCAACTTGCATTTGCCTTGCTTAGCCAACAATAGTTGGCTGTGCAGTGCTAGTTGATACTAAGACGATAGATCAGAGAAGAAAAATATGAAATGTGCAGGTCGATTAGCTAAACCAATAGTTGAGAGCCAGTCCTAGGGCTTCTACTGGGGACAATATTTTTGTCCCGGTGGCAATTCTGTCCCGTCCCGAAATCCTCGGGATAAAAAAAATCGTCCCGATTCAGTCCCGAAATTACATGGGGACAAAAATTGTATCCCGAAACTGTCCCGGTCCCGTCCCGAAAACATAGGGACGGGACGTCCCGAAAAGAAGTCCTAGCCAGTCCACGCCGATTGACACGGTTCAAGCTAGGATGAGTGAAATGGTGGTTGAAGAAACCCATATATGAAAAGTTTTATCACAGGAATTTACCAAGAGACCAGATGGGAAACATCAGTATATCAAGTAGCGAGAAAAAAGGGAGTTCGGATTTTTTCCTTTCGACACAATCCCTCCCACCTTGGAAATAATCCCTCATACAAACATTGCCACTCACATACGCAGTAAGTGTTCGTCACTATTATTATTATTAATACATTATTACATTACAAGCTTAACCTTTTGGCATACCAGCTGTAGATTAAACTCCTAAAATAATTGCTTGGAGTTATAGGCTATATATAAAATATGTGAACATGTAAAGCGCTACAGGGCGCTAATGTCAAGATGGAGACATGAATGCAAGAGTGTGGAATTTAGAGTCAGTGACCTTTACACATGCAAACGAAAATATTTCCATAACAAGAGAAAGTATATAAGGACAGGACTGTAAATCTCGGTAAAAATTAAAGTAATGTTGTAAACAAAAGTATATAATTTTTTTTATAAAACTAAAAATCATCGTTACGCGATAATTTGACGCTTCGCGTAGGGTGGCGTCAGCTACCGTCGCCAAAGTGGTTCAAAATTTTAGATTTTATTCAAAAAAACTATCCGGCCGATTTCAACCATATACGCAATAATCATTACGATTTACATAAACAGTATTCACAAAAAAATTCATTGAAATCAATTCCGTATTTTCTATGACTTCAGTGGCACTGTAGGGTACTATTCATAATGACAACAGCACTTTTTCATTATGAAATCAAAACGATACCACTATGATCCAGAAATGTCCGCTTATTCGGCTAATTAAGCTGTCATGACATCAAAGTTATTTCATGCATGAGGGGAAATTATGACCAGATTATGAGGCAACAGTGCTTCCCTCTAACAGCAAACATAGAATTTATTCCCTTGCTATCACTACCTCGTGTACCGCATATACAAATTCTAATAGTAATAATTATAGGCAGTACAAACTACATACAACTATATGCATAGAAAATGAAATCAAAGTCACAATAAATATAATGATTGGAAATAAACATTTTTTATTAATTATTTCCAATAAAACACTTTTTCGTCCATCTACACACGAATTCCCTCCCACAAAAAATATCATTTAAAATTATCAAAAGAAATTACACTCAAGACAGAGTATAAGGTAGAGTAATTATATCTTAGAAAACACATTAATTTAATAATTATGTATTAGTATAGAGGAAACACATGGATTTTTTGTTAATTGTACTGATGAAAACTTTACACAAAAATATTATGCGTTGAATGCTCTTATTCAGTGTGTAAAAGGTGTAAGTATGTATACATAATATGTACTTGTACATGTTTCACTCACTTCACTTCACTAATTACCAGTCTAAAATTCAGTTTAGAAAACCAGGGAACACTGAATTGGTGAGGTATGATTAAAATCCATTGTACTTTATTCGCAATCTGGTCAAACAAATAGACACATTAAGATAATTTATTTCGCATTTAAAAATTAATACTTTTAAGTGAATTAG
Organism: Allacma fusca; assembly: GCA_947179485.1. NCBI lineage: Eukaryota > Metazoa > Arthropoda > Collembola > Symphypleona > Sminthuridae > Allacma > Allacma fusca. Next base: position 50,674,543 of record OX359249.1, on the reverse strand, counting down.
GAACGATGAAGGCACACCACTAATATAGACCACTAGGAATTGGTTAATGCCTTGTTTAGACTATGCTTCTACAATCTGTATGATTTCATCTTTCGGTCGATTTCATTCGCGAAAACTGCAACGGATTTAGAGTCTCACTCATCTTGCGCGCATCACTTCACTTTCATTTTACCTCTGCTTTGCGACAGGAAACTGCGAGGATACTTTAAATGGAAATTTTCCTCATGGTTAATTTGTTGCAAAAGTGTAACTGAAAATGATCACACCAAGGTCACCGTGTTTCTTAAGGGTCTTGTTAGTTATAAAGCTCAGGAGGAGAAGACGCCAAAGAAAACGCGGTTTGTACCTTCGTCCAATTCTAAGTAATAGGATTGTGCAGGGTGAACTTAGCTTGGTCCAGGAGCTAGCTGAAGATCCTTATTATCATCACCGATATTTCCGGTAAGCTTTGGTGTAATAGATTTCTACTATTCTAATAAGGGGGTATTTCTGGGTATTCTAAGAGACCAAAAGAAGTTGTTTTATAAACTTATTAGAATGAAAAAGGATACCTTTCAGCACATACTACAACTCATTGAGGACGATATTCAACATGGACACAACCACTCCAGACCAATTAGTCCACTAGAGAGACTGGCAATAACATTGCGGTATACCTTGCGTATTTGTAATATTACCATCAGTATACACCAGAGTATAAATGAAATACTTTGGAATTGAATTACTTAAATAGATATTTGGCAACTGGCAACTCCCAGGTATCTTGTGGACTAAACTACCGTATCTCCCCCAGCAGCGTTTGTAAAATTATTCGTGAAGTTATGGAAGCTATATGCAGAGCACTGTCAATGCACATTTCTGTCCCAGACAAACAGCAATGGGAAGATATATCTACAGGTTTCTACAGAAAATGGAACTTTCCCATGTGTTGCGGTGCTATTGATGTGAAGCATATAAGAATTAAGGCACCTCCTGGATCTGGTTCGCAGTTCTTTAATTATAAGGGCTACATTTCCATCGTCCTGCTTGCTGTAGTTGATTCCAATTGTAGGTTTACATTGGTTGACATCGGAGCATCTGGGTCATGTTCTGACAGAGGAATTTTAAAAAACTCCGTCATTGGGAGAAAGCTGGCGGAAGGAAAATATGAATTTCCAACCACGGGGTGACACGGCTGAAACGTTTCACGGGGTTATAGTTGGAGATGATGGCTTTCCTCTGAAACCTTACCTATTAAAGCCATACTCTGGAAGATACGTCGCCAGTGACGAAGCCGTTTTTAATTAAGAGCACGAATGGTTTCCGAGAATGCATTTGGACTTCTAGCGGCTCGCTGGCGAATATTTTTAACAACAATAGAAGGGTCACCCAAACTTGCCACTCTGATTGTAAGAACAACCGTTTTGCTGCACAACTTCTTGATAAAGGAGAATGACACATGGTTTAACCCCGGACCGATGCGAAAGTAATGATTTGGTTACGGGAAACTGGCGAGAAATAATTGCAGAGACAAGCGCATTTACACCAATTACACGACAAGGTAGTAATAACGCTACTGCAGAGGCATTTAATATGCGGGACCGCTTCAAGGAGCACTTCAACTCCACAGCTGGTTCAGTTCCTTGGCAAAATGCGCGTGCTTTCAGAGGATACAAATAACAATGGAGCTAACCTAAATTCCTATAACACTATCAAATCCCATCACATTTTATTTCCAGAATAAATATTTATTATTAAATCAACTTTATAGTAATACATTTTCAAACGCCTTGTATAATGTAATTACTTTCTAGTTTTGAGCATCCTTTTCAGTTATAAATTAGTTGGTGGATGAGGAACTGCATTTCCGTAGCTTTTTTGGCCTCCATCTTTCGTAACTTAATTGCCACCCCTGTGGCAAACGCCTCGAATTCATCCATCGATGACTGAGATTTCAGAACTTCCAAAAGTTCTTCATCAAAATCCCGATCTTTTCGTTTCTGGCAACCAACATTTAATTAAAAATCTCAGTCAAGTCTCAATGGGCAACTCATAAATGAATGCAATATCTATGTACCTTGTCTTGACTTCTTGGTTTGAGTAATGGAATTGGAGCTGAAACAGATTCCGGAGTATTAATGTCGATACTGCTAGTTTGCGACTGGGTGGTAAAGCTCGGTACACTCGGAAAGTCGACAATTGTAATCTCACCATCTTCTACGGTTACACTTTGGATCACTTGAGGTGATACATTGTCATGCTCCTCGTCGTTGCCGGCGGTGTCATCATTTGTATAGGTACTAAAATAAATATTTCACGTATACATCATACGCTCTTTCTCTTGTTCATATTTTGAAATTACTTCTAAAAATGATACCTCGTACCTACGTACCTCTCCTGAAAGGATTTGTCATTGAAGGCCTGCATGGCCTTCTCAAGTCTAAAGTAGGGCCTATTTCCCCCCTGTCCTGTGTGTCCCTGAGTTTTTCACACCCATCGCCTACAGAACCATTTAAAAATTTATAGTACTTTATCAACTTTTCACTACATTATATATTTTGCACATATATTGCACATGGACACACATGTACATCTTATTCATGATTAATAATAATTACGAACACATACCTGAGTCAACGGTCTCATTCTCTCCAAGAAGGTCGTATATTTTTTTCCAAGAATTAGCTCTAACAATAGCATCACAGTAGCCTGGAGATGTTTTAACATATAGATTGGGCCTATCTTTCACTAACTCCACTAGTTTTTGCTCAAACCTGAATTTTTCCGTCAATTTTCGTGGCATTTTGAGTTATGAAATTCTCGAACTGATCTTTCACTCTGGTTTCACTTTTGGAAAAGTAGAAACAGTTTCAACTTCTAGGAAAGTGAAACTAGAGTAATACTTCTCAGTGAAGAGTAAACTATAAAATGCAACAGCATAATGAAACAGTAACGAATTGAAAGTGAAGTGAAATGCGCGCGAAATGATCGGGGAACGAAACTATAAACTGCGCGCGCAAGGAAACCGGAATAATAAGCCTGCGCAAAAAGTCGTTTCATAATTTTTACGGAAAGTGACAAGATTATGAGCGCAGTTCAATCTGACCCTGACATACTGAAATCATTATGAAGAACCCCAGAATCTGCAATATTTTATGTACTACTAGCTGATAAGCCTGTGCTTCGCACATGAATTTTTTCGTCTTGTACTACATTAACAATTTAGAAACTAAAGTATTTCTTTGTATACACAATTGCTTGTGTACACTCCCTCGTTGTTTGGGCAAATATATGCCTACTCTATCAAAACTCTGTCCGTGTGATTTATTAATTGTCACCGCAAAGCTCGATCTAATCGGAAATTGATGACGCTTTAATACAAATGGAAAATCTCCTTCACTGGAAGTTATGTTATGCCAGGAAAAAATACAGCTTCACCAGCAGCTCTTCCAGTCAAAACTGTGGTTAAAAGGAGATTTTTTTGCAGTTTTATTTTTATTTGCTAGTATTAAAATTATTTTGCCGAAATGATTTTTTTAAATCGAATATTTTGTTAATGATGACCTTTACTTCTGAAATACACTTTCGTATCATTTTAATCAGGGGTGAATTAATAAAATAATTTTTACACTGGCTCTAACCCTTAAAATAGTTTTGGCCCTCACGCATGCAATCTGAGAGCCTTATTGTTAGTTAACATTTTTTTTACCCGAGCCCTAAATTTGTTACATGGTGGGTCCACCATTGATTATAATCTAACATTACAAAACTTTTTTAAATAATCAATTTCTTGTGTAGATTCTCTCACCGTTGCCCATTATTTCACCTTGTCTTCAGTGTCATTTACAATGATCTTAACATTTTCTTTTGACTTGCCTCTAAAAAATGCATACAGTTGACCACGTGAAAAAGCATTTCGGCAAATAAATACCAACTTTATCAAATCTTTGGACTTGACATTTGTTAATCGTCATAGAAAAGCTTACGCGAAATTGTAGTATTATGAAAGCCCAAAGGTCTTCCGGAGGAGTGACAATGTCAACGCGCTTGCTACTGTGTAATTTTTTGATGACATGACATCGGTACACATACAGCATGAAAGCCAATTTACGGTTAATTTTTTTTATCAGCTTTACGGTAATTTGTAGATAGGTAGTAGCTTTTATTATAAAGTGCGTTTACCTTGCTTTTGTAATAATTATTGTTCTCTACTGTACTACGCGCGACGCCTAGCTATGTGCTCTCCTGTTTGATAGCTAAGAACTAAACTCCTCCCTTCGCGCCAAGTTTTGAAAATGAGCCATGGTCATTCTTCTTTTAGTACTAACTAGTAGAAAGCCCTGCTCGGCAGGGATAATTACTTATAGGTTTGAGATACCCTTACATATACTCTAGAATATGCATGAGTATAATGAGATTTAAGACTTGACACATTAGAATAATTCAAGCAATATATCATGGTTGAGCGCACTTGGGAACTTCCCACCAAGGCCCTGCCAATGCCCCATGTTTGACCCGTAGATCCACCCTTGGTTAAACCAATGGGTCACCTCTCCTTTCCACCCTTGGTTAAACCAATGGGTCACCTCTCCTTTCCACCCTTGGTTAAACCAATGGGTCACCTCTCCTTTCCACCCTTGGTTAAACCAATGGGTCACCTCTCCTTTCCACCCTTGGTTAAACCAATGGGTCACCTCTCCTTTCCACCCTTGGTTAAACCAATGGGTCACCTCTCCTTTCCACCCTTGGTTAAACCAATGGGTCACCTCTCCTTTCCACCCTTGGTTAAACCAATGGGTCACCTCTCCTTTCCACCCTTGGTTAAACCAATGGGTCACCTCTCCTTTCCACCCTTGGTTAAACCAATGGGTCACCTCTCCTTTCCACCCTTGGTTAAACCAATGGGTCACCTCTCCTTTCCACCCTTGGTTAAACCAATGGGTCACCTCTCCTTTCCACCCTTGGTTAAACCAATGGGTCACCTCTCCTTTCCACCCTTGGTTAAACCAATGGGTCACCTCTCCTTTCCACCCTTGGTTAAACCAATGGGTCACCTCTCCTTTCCACCCTTGGTTAAACCAATTGGGTCACCTCTCCTTTCCACCCTTGGTTAAACCAATGGGTCACCTCTCCTTTCCACCCTTGGTTAAACCAATTGGGTCACCTCTCCTTTCCACCCTTGGTTAAACCAATTGGGTCACCTCTCCTTTCCACCCTTGGTTAAACCAATGGGTCACTACTCCTTTCCACCCTTCTTTTCTACCAATGGGTAAAAATCACGTCTAAAAGATGTTTAAAATTGGGTAAATCCAAATAATAATAAAATAAAAGCCCAACAATATCCTAGGAAAAGTCCCCACAATGCCTAAACACACAAAAATCCAACTATATCCGGAGAAATGTCCAAACAATTCCCAAAGCAAGTGTAAAAATATCCGTAAATCCGAAAATGAAAGTTCAACCATATCCAGGAAAGTCCACACTATTGGAAATTCTCGTTGAAAATGAAGAGCGAAGCAGGAGAGTGGTTTCGAGTTTCGACTCGATAGAAGCTTCGGTACTAATATTGTACTAGCACTGCACAGCCAGCTATTGCTGGCTTCGAATGGCTTCATAGTTAGCTAGTTCAGTCGTATAGCACATGACTCAGAAATATATATTATTAACGTACGATACAGAGAAAGGGCTAATTAATCAGCAAGTCTTAAAATATTCTAGACAAAATGACGCTGATAATGAGATGAATAAACAGCCATCGGTTTTGCCAATGGAAAACACATACACCCCAGTTGTAAATATATGCATATTAAATTTTTTTTAAATGACCTTGGCTTCTGAAATACAATTTTGTATGATTGTAATCTAACATTTCAGAACTTTGTTTAAATACACAATTTGGAATTTGTACTGACGAACCCATGAAGAGCGTTTAGGAGAGAGAGTGAAGATTTAAAAATGCCCTGTCATCGTCAAATTCTAGTATTATAAGAATCTATATCTAAAGAATATAGAAGAATGTATAGAATAGTCTTATTAAAGCCTCTTTAATTACAACAAATTACAAAACTTCTTTAAAAACATAATTACGTGTGCTTCTTATATACCTTCACCTTTGCCCATTATTTCACCTTGTTTGGCAATATCAGTTTCAACTACGTTGATATAATGTTTAGACGTACATAAATAATAAATGCCAACGTTACCTGAACTTTGTCCTCGGCATTTATTAACTGTCTTTGCAAAGCATACTCTCATAGGAAACCGTCTTCTCTTTAATATAAATGGGTAGTCACTAAACTGTGATGACACGTTGTTGCAAATGTAGCCCGTGACAATATTCAAACCCTTGTCACTGTATAATGATCTGGTACACCAGTAGCCACCTATAAAGCGCGCTTATGATAGAGAGCGAAGGTTTAAAATCCTTTCATCATCTTGAAATTATGGTATAGGATTAGTGATTTCAGAACCGTGTCAGAAATTGCTCATTGATATGATGCCCATAGGAAGTCATAATCTCCTCATCAAAAAGACATGAACTGATTATGAATTTCCAGCATTAATAATGATATCATTATGACGTTCAGTGCTAGCTGGGTAACGCTACCCTAAAAGTTCATTGACTTCGTCAATGGAATATACATATATATTGCATATGCTGTAATCTTGTTAGCCTTTGTGGTAATTGATACTCGCAAACGTTTAGTACGGAGAACAAAGATCTTAAAATACCCTCTTATCAGCAAATTATATAATTATTATTTAATAAATAAATAATAATAATAAACATATGGTATTTAGAAAACATTTGACAACAAGAGACGCTAAAAATTTGCACAATACAAGAGCACAAAGAAGAAGCACAATGCCCTGGTATAAGCATGCAATAAAGATACCGACAGCTAAATTGCAGAAAACGAAAATCTTGTAAAATTGTCTTTTTCCCCAAAATGTTTTGACCTCACGTAGGAGCCCTGATTCGAACATGGGAAACTCTGGGCACCCTAGCACTCTTGACGTCATTATTCGCTGTAAATTAAAATCACGTCATGAAGGGATGTTTCTTCTATGTAATACCGAAATCCCTTATACAGCTTCTTAGGGTGCGTTGAAATATAACGTTTGACACCATGTATGTTTCTGGGTCCTGGTAGTTGGAGAAAATCTGACACAAAGAAGTGTGTACTTAAGGAAAAATCATCGCTACACGATAATTTGAGGCTTAGCGTAGGGTCACCGCCGTCAAAGTAGGATGAATTTTGAGCTTTTTTCAAAATTTCATTAAAAAAAAAATCCCTATTGGGCCGATTTCAACCACATAAGCAATAACCATTTAGATGTACATAAGCAATATACACAAAAAATTTCGTTGAAATCGATTCAGTAGTTGTAGAGATAGCTGTCATTTGACTTGAAGTTCAAAATTTCAATAATTTTGTACTCAAAAACTATCCCACCGATTTCAACCAACTACAAAATTAACCTTACTTGTGACAAAAGTAATGCCCACAAAAAATTTAATTGAAATACATTCAGTTTTGGAGATAAAACTGTCATTTGGCTTGAAGTCCAAAATTTTAAGAATTTTTTTCTCAAAAACTATCCGGCCGATTTCAACCAACTACGAACTTCGCTTTAATTTCGACAGAAGTAATGTCCACAAAAAAAATCATTGAAATTGGACCAGCGGTTTTTGAGTAATCGTGCCGAGGGACACAAGGACATGCGGACGTACATACAAGGCTATTTTACAAGGGGGCTGACGCCACCCTAAGAACTGAACGCAATAAAAAAAACCATGCGGTCCCCATATAATTTACTGTTGTGAACATAGGTCAGGGTTGCTTCAAAACTAACGTATACTCTTGTATGTTCAAGTAGACAATGAAATGGTATTTGAGCGACCCCTAAAGCATTGTTTTAAATGCTAGACGAGACCTGTAGTAATGATACACCAATAATGACACCTTATTTTACCAGGAGACAAAGGCGCATTACCTATAGCCTTAATTTTAGGTTTCTAAAAGGCTGGCCTTCCACATATTGAATTATTCGACATCCCTTAAAAAAATGATTGATGGATGTCTAGCGGAGGAATTGTATCTATAGGCTTAAAATTAGAAGTAGAATTAGCAGAGAAGGTAAGGACCACGGTATGTTTTTAAAAAGATGATGGGGAATGCTAGGAAAGAGAGTGAAGGGATCATAGCGGAATATTATGAAGGGGAGTTATGGGGAAAGAAAGGGAATGTGTTTCAGACTTGTGGTCCGTGGAATGGAACCCTGGTAGTTGTTGTTGGGTTTACGAGTTTAAATTTCCCTCGTGCTTGTGATAGTAGGTTTAAGAAGCGAATGGGATGAAGGTGTGGGTTGATACAATGATGGGGCAATGGAGCAGGGAAGGCAGGGAAGGCAGGAAAGGCAGGAAAGGCAGGAGACGGAGGATAGAGTGACAGAAGAGCCTTGTGAACAGGGGGAGGAGGTTTACTGCTATCAACTCTCTTCTCAACACAACGTCGATAATCCATTGCATGCAAGTTTCGCATGTTAAAACCACACGACTTCACTTCAAGTCTTCGAGACCTACATAAATATTTTGGAGTTTCCCTTTAAATCAGACATCAGACACTCATTCCGGAAATTATTGTAACCCGTTTCAAGTTTTCAATTCCTTTCACTTGAACCTGAAGATTTCACACGTGTGGAAGGTGCCTTCTCTTCTCACACTGATCCTTACTCTTCACATTACTGGTCCTCTCCAATAACAACAATAATTCATGACTGCAACGTTCTATCAATTGTATAATTACACACATTTAGTTTACTTCACTCACACTCACACTGCCTCTATGTAGGTGAAGGAAGTCATCAAGTGAGCAGAAATTTGTACATTGTGTGAGTGTTTCACAGTTGTTGTCCTGTCTCCGTAAGAATACGAATAATTTGTGTAGTAAATAGTAATTATGTGCATGTTCCAGTTGCCTCATAGTTGGATTCTAAAGTGTAGAAGTATGTATTGCTTGCTTGAGTGGTAGCCGCTGGACGTTGCAGACAGTTTTCGTCCGTGACGTTCCTGTAATATCATGACATGACTCATTAGACCCGACAGTTCACGAATAGTTTGACTGGTCAGCCATTTCTTTGACTTTGTTTAATTTTGATGTTACGAAGGATATTTTTTGAGACGTAATTGTACATCCGCTGATCCTGTCTAGACTTAGTTGAGTGTGGTCAACTTCACGGTACGTACTTTGCACATTCAGTCCGTTGTTTCAGGAAAAATATTATTGCTGGTAATGCTGATTCAAAGTTTGTTTGTTGGCTGTTTCGTAGTATATTAGGCATTTTCATAGTTACGACAGGATTTAGTAGTGTATTGGATTAATGCCCGTGACCTTACAGGCTTGTTTTGAGTTACATGTTACATTTTGCTTACTTGTTTGGTGTTGCAGGTTTTCGTGTCTCAGAGAAAGAAAAATGTCCAGTAACTTAAGAAGCAGAACTAAGTCGAAGGCACAACTGCAGTCACCAAAAGCTTCGACAACTCAAAGTGAAACCACTCCACCACCTGGTGATAATGCGGAGGAGAAGGCGAAATGTGCCATATGCTTGGGGGATCTCCAAAATCGATCATACAGTAACAATTGTTGTCACCAGTTTTGTTTCGGATGTCTTCTTGAGTGGTCCAAAGTGAAGCCTGAGTGCCCTTTATGCAAAAGCTCCTTTACATCAATTTACCACAACATAAGATCCATTAGTGACTACGACGAGTATCATGTACCACCCATTATTCAGAGCCCTCCTATATCTATGCTGAATGTTCCATACTTGCATCACATTCATCATCTAGACGAGTAAGTTGAACAAATTGTAATGAAACAATATTTTTTGCGAATGCTATTTTCGAGTATCTGTATACTTAGTCCATATGAACTAAGGAGTCTCAACTGAAATCAAAATCCCCAAAAATCAAAGAAAAGATTTGCTGGCATGAATGGGTACACTGGTTTTTCGAATAGACTGTCGAAGGAAATGTCGGCAAAAATTATCGTCGAGTGGAGTAATTTTCGATGTAATTTTGAGGCAGCACTAACAAGGGAGCAGTACTAACAAGGGACCCTTGATTCCTTATGAGAGGGTGAGGGTGTACGTGTACACATTACTGCCTAAAATACATATCTTTTAATGGATTGTAAGTGCATTACGAGATTTTGATTTGGACGTCTACGTCCGTAAAGTCGGTATTAGTCATTAGAAGGTTTGCTGATACAAAGAGTTTATTATAAGTATGAACCAGATAGTTCGTTAATTTGTTGGTTGAGTTTTCTTGCATAAGGGATTTTCTTTACAGTAAGTTCGGAGGAAATAAACCAGCCAAAAGCATTGTAGTCGCAGAATGTGACGAGAATGCCCGTGCGGATGAACGTGTACGACCTGGACCCTTCTGCGCTGGAATTTTGAAGAAAGATTCAACGGTTAGGTAGAGGCGGGTAAAATTATGAGTTTATTCTGAAAACCATTTTTTACCCAGATTTGACTCCGGTTTTTACCATTCCGTAGGAAATGAAACAATACAAATACAATACTTCAGTGTAGGAATTGTTAGTTTTCACAATTACGAAAAAAAAATTGAGAAATGCTGCCTAGTGCAGATTAATAAAAAGTTATGAAACGCAGCATACACATTTTCCTCAAACTGTGGAGAAGTTTATCGCACATTCAAAGTTACTAATCCTTGCATTAAGGAACTTTATTTTCTACCAAATGGTAAATATCTGACAACTGAATAAATTTATACTAACCAAAAACTCCGAATTTTACCCGTCTCTCCCGAACCGTTGAACTTTTCTTCAAAATTCCAACGCAGAAGGGTCCAGGTATGGTCAAAGTATCCGAACTGGCATTCTCGTCACTCTACAACTACTACGCTTTTGACTCGTTTATTTCCTCCGAACTTACTCTTATGAAAATAGTTTTTTAGGGGCTCCACACAATGAAACTGGTTCTGGTTGAGTGTAACCAAAGCTGCTTGCACCTGTAACATAGGAGATTAATTTAGAGGGAAACAATGATGTGTAAAATACCAGCACGAGTTTCCATATTTAAAATTTTTATAAGTACAGTAGTAATAACTATCAATTACAAATTATACCTCAACATGGTACTCAGGTTTAGCCCATGTGGAGCAACGATCAAATCTATAACCCCTCTCCCAACCAAAATTAGTACAAAAAAAATTACCAGATTTTAAAAAATTTGATTTCATCGGGCTAGCCCAAACATTTCGGACAATAAAGTGAGCAGCCAGCTTTTAAGAAAAATAATTTTGTATATATTTTTTACTTCAATTTTCAATTTCAACAAAAGAGAATCTCATGATGATTCATGTTTGTAGCCAAAACACCTTTTTCAACTTATTCCAGTGTTTGATTTTATATTTAGAAGGGTAGAGTGTACACTCACTCCGCTCTGCTCCCTTCCCAATCCACAGGCTGGGAATTATTGGACTTGTCCGTTGGGGTATGTTGGCCCACTGTTGACCAACCATTGCCAACGTTGGGCCAGCGTACCTCCAGGACAACATGTTGGTTTCGCCAATATAGCTAAAAATTCATTTTGAGTTAAGACCAACATTTTTGATTGTTTGCGAAACGCGTTATGCCCAACGTCGCTTGCAGATTGGGTTGCATCCTTAAAAGTCAGCACTGCACAGAATGGTGGCCAGAAAATTAAAATTGCCCAAGCAGAAGGTTGTGCAAAAATTAACATCGCGTTAGGTAGGACATGTTTGCGTAATATAGCAATAGTTGAAAATGTCAGTAGGTGGTTTCAACGTCGCTTCCGTAGCGTTTTGGGCTACGGAAAATATGGTTTTAAGGCTACGAAGGTGATCCTATGTGAAAAGTCTCTACGTTTACAAATAAACATTGCTACGGAGGTATATTTTTTCCAACTTGTATATGTGAAACCCTTATAATATGATTTGTAAATTAATCTTGCATAAATGGAGTACTTAACTAAACCACGTGATCTGATTTTTACATTTTAGGGATATTATGCTCCGAAGCCATCGATTTCACCCGTATGGACCATCAGCCATGGCACCTACCTTTCCTTTCCATCACCACTCACTTCGAAATCGTGCTCATCAACTTAATTTTAGAATTCTGGAATATGTTCCGTTTGAACGCCGAGCTGAGCAGCCGAATCCGTTTAGAACTGGGCAGACGTACGCTGTTGTTTATATATGATGCAATATAAACTAGCAAAACTATATATGTCACGATGTTTTATTGTATGTCTGTTTATGTTTTTAGTGAATATTTCGGAACATCCATAGGATTGCATAACAATGATCCAATGTCCTCTTCGTTGATACCGAATTATCAAGCAAGAAGAAGGATTTATGATCGGAACCAGTGGGTGATACCCTTAGGAAGGACGTTACCTGAGGGGTCTTACATGTTTCCATCAATCGAATACATTCAAACTCATCCTACAGCTAGAAGTAGAATTACAACCTGGCTTCATAGGGAACTAACTGTTCTTCTCGGGCTTCAAATGTCTATGCACGAAGTAAGTCATAGTATATATATCCTTCCGTTGATTCAATAACAAGAATCTTATTGAGATCACCTGATCATTTATTGTTGTAATTTTTTATTTTTAGATGTCCGCAGTGTTTGAAGTGATAATGAACGTACTTGAGAACTATGACATTAGATCAAGAGAATTTCGAGAATTGGTTGTTTCGTACTTTGGGTACAAAACCAGACATTTTCAACATGAATTTTATCATTTCGTACTTTCTGGAATGGGTCTAGAAGAGTACGACAGGAATGCGTGCTATTCCGCTAACCGATCAAGTGTGTCAACTGATCCACGAGATTTATCAACACCTCCAGTGGTTACAATTGAGGATTCCTCTGACGATGATATCCAGATTGGATCTCGGAATGACGAGTGTATTCTAATCCCGCCTAATGATGATACTAACTCAAGTACTGGAACAACTGCGAGTAATGCAAACGTACCGTCCACCATGGCAGCGTATTCACATCTACCTGAATTACCTTGGGACTTGACCATGGGAACCTCGATGGCTGAATTAAATCAAGTATTAGAAAGGCAGCTGCGGAACTATCAACAACTCAATTCAAATCTCTCAGGTTCCACGAGTTCGTCTGAAACGCGTGGAAGATACCACAGAGGTAACTTGAAGTATATATTATGTCAGAAGCCAGCGTATTACCCGAATATATAGTTAGACATGGTTTTAAATCAAGTTGGAACAACTCTAGTTTACTCGCTACTAGATGCTATAAAACTTAGAAAACAAATTTAATTCGGTGTGTAGAATACGAATCGAAAATATTTTTGTTGCGCAGATAGTTTTTGATGAATGAGATTCAAAGTTCACCTACGTAATGTAATACATAACGTGTATGTAAATTAAATTATTTGTATCTATATACATACGTCTGTCTATATTTGGACAATATGACCTCGTGAAATGAATATATTACATTACACAAGTCACCCTTAATACCGCAAGTAATCGTCTACGCCACAAAATTCTTTCAGATTCGTAATATACACACCAAACAAATGTAAGAATAGCTAGTAAACTAAATGTAATGTTTATATGTGATCCAGATCGACAGCGGCGGCATCACGAAATGTGTGAAAGAATACCTCAAAGGGACAGGCGATTGTTTGGGACAGAGAGGTATGATTCTCAACAGCTTGATGCAGAGTCTTCAGGTTCACGATGTCCCGGTGTATGTAGATTCCGCCCGTTCAGAATAAGCAGACCGCATGGGCCTGAACAGAGTCAGCGAAATAGGGAGCCTGAGCCAACTGAAGTAGTTAATGTGGACTCGGTCAGTAGTAGTGCCCTTCCAAATGAAGATGAAATAGCTAACGACGACGACTGTGTGCTTCTTGGTGTTCATCCTGTTGTGAAGAAACCACCGCTTGCTGTCATTACTATTTCGGACTCTGAAGACGAGAACACGGACAGGTCAATCGAGCATAAGCAAGTTACCAGTCAGTGTAAGAACGAAGTCGTAGAACATCCCGAAGTTCAGGTACAAGACCAATTCTTAGAAATGTGCTACCATGACCAAACAAAACCTTCTACTGCAGCCACGTCTGGGGCGGTGTTCGTTCATTCTTCAGCGTCCTCTTCATCATCTCCATCTTCCTCACCTAATTCTTCCACCTCATCTAATCCATTTCCAATGTCAGCTTATTTGATTAACCCTGTCTCCCTTGGTTATCCGCCTGAAACAGTAACTTCCGCCACAAGGCATGTACAATCCTTGTCTGCACCACGTCGACGAGAGCAAACGACAGCAGTTCATCCAACCTCATCCAGAAGGCTGCGACTTTTAGACTCCAAGAAGCCGAAATCTACCAGAGGAAAGAAGGCAGGGAAGAGTAACAGTCGCAAACATCGAATATCTTCTAGTACAAGCAAAAGGAAAAGAATTCGCTCCCCCTCTAGCTCATCTGACGATGCTAGGGTAAGCCGAAGTCGCAGAGTTGGAGGCAAGAAATCCAATAAAAGGAAGAAGTCTAAGAGAGCTCCCTCCTCATCCTCCTCGTCGATTTCTGATACAGATTCCACCGACTCATGCTTCTCACTGTCTTCCTTTAGCTCATCAAATCAGTCGGAATGGAAAAAATTAAAGCAACACAGGAAGGCGTTTACTAGTAGTAATAAATCCACCAGTAATGATATTCCGAAACTCAGAAAAAGTCACAAATCGAAAAAAAAGAGCGGCAAGAGCAGCAGTAAGAGAAATTCTCGTGGACAGAATTTGAAGAAAAATCTCACACTCTCCCGGGAATTCATTTCTTCTAGCGACAGTGATTCGATTAAAGAAACACCATCAGCAGGTGATCCTGTTATAATTGACAGCAGTGGTAGTTCCACCGCCGTGTGTTGCAATATGGGTTCCACGTCATCGTCTTCAACTATCTTAGATAACTTGTGTGCAGACCCTCCCTCCTCTTTGGCTAACACAAGTTATCATCAGAATGCGCTGACGTCGGAGGTATGCCGTAGCGATACCCGTGACTTCAATGAGATTATCGAAGCAGCACTTCACTTTGATGGTTTGGGAGACGAAATTCGAAATTTAGTGGAGGGTAAGTTCGATGACGTCTGTCTAACGCTTTTAAAGGAATTTATCTTATTTGTACTTTAATTTTTAATTATAAAATGTTTTGGTTTTAGCTGCTGCAAGCAATGTGTTGAACAGTCAGAGTGAACCGAATGTTAATACAATCAACGATATGAATAATCCAGAAGAAGGCCGAAATGACTCCCCTGAGTGGGAACTGAATCCATCAACTCCCCCCTACCTTTTGAATCTGAGTTTGTCAAGAATGTCCGATGATTTCTGGTCCTGATTATGAAAATGATCATTTGAAAATTTAGCTCAGCTACAAAAGTTTCCAATAGAACTCGTATTATGCGTGTAAAAAATGCAAGATAAGTCGGTTTTTGTTTGTATTCTCTATTTCTAAGCTTCCCTGTGTTCCATGAATGAACAGTTTTTTCTTTGATAATCCTTAAAGAATTTTTGTACAAATAGATTTATTCGAACAATTAGCTTTACTGTAACTTAAGTATTGTAGTTTCAAAAATTGTGCACATCACGCTAAGGAAGTAGATTTCTGGGCATTATGTTAATTAAAGCAAATCATCAGCCGTCGATGCGCATTCACAAATTTTTGTTTCTCTAAGATACTTCTTCTGTATCTAATCCTAATTAACTTCAGTAATTTAATAGCTAGTTCAAACACTGTTGTTTAAGAATATTTGAGTGTGCAAACTAACACCTTGCGAGAGAGTTTATCAACTCTGCCTTGTTTTTGTAAAAAGTTGCCGCTATCTCGGTTGAAAATAAAGGATTTTAGACACAATGTTGCATTACTTTAAGTTTTTATTGTTTAAATAAAATATATGTATAAATTGATAGAAAATAGTTTTCATAAATCTAAATGGAAAATACAAGTATTTGACATGCAATATTTAAACATTTGATTGCTATAATCAATTATGCAGTTATACACAACGAATAAACAGTGCATCTTGTAGAAGAGATTACTGATAGTAGTAAGAAGTGAACGAGATTGTTTTGTCTATGCATATATTTATTTATAAGAGGGATGGCCTCATTTCAAGTGAGCATCAAATGTTCCAAATTTCTTTGAAGGATTGTTTTCTTGACAACGTTGAAAACAATTCTGATATTCTCTGTATCGATGGCTGTAGTGAAGTGATGGAAAAGTTGTACCCTTGGATCCCTTCGTAAGCTGACGAATAATTCCAAAATGAAATGTCTCACGTCATCTATAGATTTAGGATTCTTCTTGAACTCTGGGTAATAGTGTGAAATTAGAACTCCAGAGGATACCTTCTCCATGAGTAAATCGACCTTGTTCAGGAACAAAATTATCGAAACTAATGTAAAAAGTCTATTATTCACTATCGTATCAAATATAGTCCTTGATTCCGTCAGACGATTAGTAGTGCGATCCTCAAGAAGAACCTTCAAATATAAATACAAACTTCCTTTTAGACACCATCATTATCACACAAACCCGAAAAGCACATAATGAAAGACATTCACAGGGGTATATTGCATAGATCAAACAGGTAAACCAATTCAACCACCGGTTCCATTAAGTTTCTTGATCAATATACAGAAGTAGTTTCGCAACTCAACACTCAACCGAATTGGTTATTCGTTTAAAATTCATCATGAGTCAGAGACAGTGATGAGAAACCGAATACGAATCAGAATTTGAATTAAAAAATTGGGGTACCCGAACTCATATTAGAAATGGAAAAAATATTAAAGTATTTGTATCTGAAGTTCATTTTGAAAAAGCGAGTATTGGAATTGGTATACAAATATTTTCTAGTGAATTTCAATTTCCCAAAAACTGGACCAGACGTACGCACGGTTTGGTCAGAGCTTTGGACCAGCTTCATAAAATCTGAATCAGGATAGACCATTGGCATCCCCTATTCTACATTAATTAGATATCACAGTAAATAGGTATTTGTACTTCGATTTTGGCTATAGGGCTATGAGTTATGAGCTAGTGTATAATTTTATGAGCTTTCTTCTGAAAAATACCGCAAAGCTCCAAATTTAATGAAATATGCTCTAAACACAGTTCAATCCCTGTAGGTCCCCCCAGCCGAAGATTTTTGATGTAACTTCAATTGTTATCTGCTAAATCAAAGGATCATTTTGCAAAGGGACTCGATTTTCTCAGTCAATTATGGTCGGAATAACTTCAAATTCAGTCATTCAGTACACATCTATTAACGTAATAATCTTAGGGCGTTTTAACATTTTCTTTTGTTCAAACTTTTCGTTTGACCATTACAAGTGAAAGAATGTCTATAGGGCAACGCACAAAACCCGGACCATCTTTTGCTGAGCCGTACAGGTCAAACGGAAACTTTGATAAAAAATTTCAAAATGCCCTAAGGTTAGTGTGTACCGAATTTGAAGTCATTCTGATCATAATTGATTGAGAAAATCGAGTCCCTTTGAAAAATGTTCCTTTGATTTAGCAGATAACCATTGAAGTTACATCAAAAATCTTCGGTTGGGGGTCCTACAGGGACTAAACTGTTTAGAGTAAATTTCAGTAAATTTGGAGCTTTGTGAAATTTTTCAGAAGAAACTCATAAATTTATACGTGTACAATCTGCTTTTAATTTCATAGTAAATGATAACCGCCGTAACAATTTCAGCGGAAACTAGCAATGACATTATTTTGCGATTGAACGGTTCTTTTGACCAATTAAAAATTGTTGTTAGAGTATTCAAAGAGCATATGAATCGAAATTCTGAAGTAGCAAGTATTCATATATTGTATGAAATTAACCCTTTTCCGTCCCTAGTAGCTGACATCAGGAAGTAACTGAATATATTTGATGGAGCGAATGCTTTAAGTAAGCGGTGACCTTGCAATACTTGAATGCAATGCATTCAATTCACTTACTCTCCCATCGCAAGGTCCTACCAAGTTAGTAAATTCTCTTAATTGTAGCGGTTCAATGAAATTATGAAATTGTAGCATGCTTATTTTAGCCTACTGTTACTGCCATTCGTAGAACTGGTGGGCTGCACTGGTTGTTTTGTAATGGCAAAGTCTTACATGATAAAATAACAACGTCAGAAGTTCCCTTTCCTCCTCATTTTCTTCAATTGCGCTCCTCAAGCAGAATTTCTTAACCAACCATACATATAAGACAGAAGACACGTAAAATACCTCCTACGAAAGCCATTAAAATTTCTTAAAAACAAACGCCACATTATTTCCTGAAAAAATGGATGTGAGAATAAAAAAACGAAGAAATTGACATTTCAAAAAACCTAAACTTTGCTTCACGTTTTTTAACCCGTTGCCCTCAAATATTGAAACATGTCAATATGATAAATTTTAGAAAATCTGTGACTAAATTTGCTACGAGAATTAAATATATTGAGCCTCCCTTATGTCGGCTGCGGTGGGCGGAAAATTATTATGGTCACCGCATATATTGGAAATTGGAATCGAATTAAAAGTATTTGTATTGGAATTATATTATTGATTTATATTTTTGCAATGTCCCGTTGATTACGCCAGAGTACGTCAAACGCTTAGGCTAAGGCGTGGGGTTTCTACTTCTCGCTTTGGATAGACAGATATTATTGGCACGATTAAAAATCGTAGAAAATGAAATTAAATGTTCGAATAAATATCAAGCACTTCGCTTCAGTTTGCAATTCATACTATTCTAGACTTTTTGTGCCAAAACTTAAGATTCTTGTTGAGGCATACCTAAGGACAATTGATTGTAAAACCAGTTTTTAATGTGTCAAAACAAATTTTATCGTGAGATCGCTTCTAGCTTGTTTCATTTAAAAATAAAAGCAGAATTTCGATGAAATACCGAAATTATTAGGTGGGACTAATTCAAAACCTAATACCTATTGTGCACCGAAGTACCTCACAAATAAGCCATCATTAGTTTTCTTGATGCTCATTCGGAAATACGCCTACGATCTAGAGCTTAAACGCCTATGTACTAGGCATGAGTGTCTCGAATCATTTAAAATTCTCGATAGTCTTGTTCTTGTTTTAGAACAAAGTATCGAGATCGAGAATTTCATAAATCGAGACATCGAGAACACAGTCATATCGAGACAATCGAGACAGCCCAAAATTATTGAATAAGGGGACAATAATGTACATCGTGGTTAATTTTGTAAGTCCCCGTAATCATTAAAGCCACAACTTATTTAAAACTATAATATTAATGTAGTTCTCTCGATATAATTTTCTCCTGATCCTCTTGGATGTAATATGAAATTATTTTCTCCACCGAATTATTTTAAAAATCACTGCAGCAATATTTTTTTCATTGAAGAGTTAACATCCGAATTCGGTAATTTTTTTCCGCCATTGTTCAGACTCTATGATTTCAGCATTCTTATACAGAGTATCCGCTTTTTTGACGTGTATGCGCATTTTATCGAGACGAAAAATTAACAAGATTCTCGATATATTATCGAGATGTCTCGATTAATCTCGATGGTAAAAAAAGATCGAGAATATCGAGAATCTCGATTTGATGTCTCGATATGCTCATGCCTACTATGTACTGTTGTTCATCTAAAAGCGTAACGACAACGACTAAACAGTAAATCGAGTATATAGTTGTTATCAACAGATAAAAGATTGGGCCCGAAGTGGCACATACTCTCAAGAGTCATTAACAGTTTGCTTACTTGATCGAATTCTGATGTGGCAACAAGAAACAGTATACTTGTAATGGAGTCAAAGCATTGTAGCCATTTGACTCTTTGCGACCTTTGTCCTCCAACATCGATAAACGAGAAGGGGATTCCATTGATATTAATTGCCAATTCGTATATTCCCTTTGTTGCCCTCCGAGAGTGGACTATATCAGTGGTCGTGGGAGTCCAGTCCTAAATTAGGAGATTTGTAATATGTAAATATTACGTAACAACCACAGGAAAATAAATAAACCTAAAATTCTCCGAGAAAATATTTAGAATCCAGCTGCAGAACACAAAAATAGTTTTGTTTCATATTAAATTTATAAGGATTACTATCAACATTCGAGATAATTTTATAATGCGAGACTGAAAGTTTTGCAAAGATTGTTTCGGCTTCAGTTTTTTTCCCGATCAAATGCAACGACAAGATTTTAGAACATATTTAACATTAACGATGCGATTAAAATATCTTCTGGAGAATACAAACTTATTTCAAGCACTATTTATGAAACATTGACTATTCAGTGATTGCATTTAAGAAAGTGCCTTAGCACAAACAATCATAACCGATATTCGAACACATACATAATCGGGAACACTCCCTGTACCTTTGTGGAGATTCTGGTGATATTATTAAAAAAATATTGAACAGAGTCTGATATTTGGAACAAATTTCTAAGCTGGAATGCCTTTTGAATGGACTCGTCATTCCAGCACGCAATAATTGAAGGCACGTATTTCATAAAGGTCCACTGGTCGATAAATTGTCCTGGTTGAAACTGCAGCAATAACGTGCCGTGAATCTCGTTTCCTTCGTTCTCCCATTTAATATTTAATTTGGTCCGGGCATCTATTAGAACCCTCATTCCTGTGGATGTAAATTATACAAATTAGTTTCAACGTCTTCAGAGCAGTAAGTTATCCCTAGTATTAAAAATTGTTCCTAAACTCTTGTCAGTTGATTTTCACTATACAAAGAATTCCTCGTGAAATTTTACAGATTGGGCTTCTATCCCCACCACGAGTACGTAAGTACAACTTACCTACCTCAATCCTGATTCCAAGCCCAGTCCTTGATAGTTTAGTTTTTACCCGTTTTATATTTCGAGTAAGTATGCATGAAGAAATTGAATCATACATTTAATACAAGTCAGTAATCAAATCTAGTCATTCTGTAAGGGTAAGTGCCTATATAAAATAGTACTTATCGCTGGATCATAACTATCAGTAGTTACCTTGAATAATATTCAAATAAATAACATGTTGAAACTCTCGAATGGATTCCTGATCAAAGCCAAGTCCATGAATGATTCGCATTTGTTTTAAAAAAGTAGATTTTCCCGATTCTCCAGCACCCAGAAGTAACACCCTAACCTGCAATTAAAATACCGTACACATTACAAGTTTCAATTCCATTATTACATAATTCTTCTGCGCTGCTTAACAAACTCTCGCCCTGTTCCATTGAACTTTTTTGAAGTGCTCATAATAATAAAAAATACAAATAAACAAACATCCTAGAGTAAAATTGAGAAATGTTGCAAAATTTCTGGGTGTTCAAAGTTCAATTTATTACTAATTTCAATATAATATAAATATATTGTATCATTCTAAGTTTCTACAAACCCGAAGACTACAGTTCAATCCTCTTTGTGATGACATTATTAATCATACATCACATATATGTAAGCTTTAAACAGTGACAGAAACAATGACAGTACTAGATTTGAATAAACTTCGCTTATCTTATCGACAAAATTGTAGAACTAGCAATATTTTTAAGGGGTCAAAGTTCACTATTTTAAGAAACCAAGTTGAAATGGTAGGGAAACAACTTCGAAATGCAACTTAGGTACATGACACAGCACAGCATCACAACGGTATACTTAGGTAAGTCCAGACTACCTCCCAAACACCGATTTTAATAAAAAGGTAGTACACTGGCACTAGTACATTAAGGTTGTGACAGAATTATTTGCTAATTTCAGAGAGACGCCAAAGGTCACGTTCACGACTAGTCTAATTTCTGCAGAAGTGACTTCCGTGAGAACTTCTCCCGCTTTCTCATTGCATTCTGCTCCGTTCCTGTGCTACGAGTACTCACTATCCTTAACATAAGGGTCTGCAGTCCTTTTTGCAATCAAAAATTATATCTTAATGTAAGATAATAGATAATAAAAAATCTCACTTTCACAGATTGGTAACAACAACATAAAAGTAACAATCACGGTTCCGATTATTTACTTATTTTGTACAAGTTAGGATTGACAAATTTCTAATAATATTCACGTGACCCATATGATTAGCTCATGTATCTCCTCTCCTAACGCCGATTTGTTTATTAAGATCCAAGCTAAATCTAAAGAATCTGGTTTACACCCTGGGACCCAAGCTTGTTAATACCTATTTAATGATCACACCACTTTGGTATACACACAAATGGTTCTCATTGATTAGGTCAGGTAAGGGTAGGATTGGGTTTAGAATGGGTTCAGGTCAGGTGTGGGCTAGGCTCGGTTGATCAAAGCTAATTCCTAGAATTAATAATTTTATTATAATCTGGTTTAGATTATTGGGATAGGAGTAATTATCCGTATGTAGTAGGTGAGACTAGCTTGTAATGAATGAGCGGGTATAGATGCACGTAAGTTCTGATGGATCCCACGTCTGCTGCAGGGGAAGAACAATAATGGTGAACATGACCTTTGACCTTTGATATTTCCGAAACAGGAAGCATCCAGTACAAAATTCCTTGAGATCTTATTCTACTCCTCAAATAGATCCTGCGTATGTAACCATTTTTACCACAATCGGTTTTTGGAAGGTAACCTTGACTTGACTTGTCCCCCTGCAACACAACTACAGCATGTCAGGATGACTGAACCCAAGTCAATCTCTAGTTGTTGCAATTTCAGTTTGTTTTACTTCCAAAGGGCTACACATTGCACAAAAA
Source organism: Allacma fusca (assembly GCA_947179485.1). Lineage (NCBI taxonomy): Eukaryota > Metazoa > Arthropoda > Collembola > Symphypleona > Sminthuridae > Allacma > Allacma fusca. The sequence goes on along the minus strand of OX359249.1, from coordinate 50,651,788 downwards.
ACACTACCAAAAACACTAAGTATGGGATAATTTAAGTTTTCGTTACAGGAACTATGAATAAGGAGTAACCGCATGTACAGGAAGGAAAATGGTGAAATTAATTGAAATAAATGATTTGAAAAAGACATTCATACTTGCTTCCGACGTTCTTTCCTCTCCCTCTCGATGACCTTGTCGATCTGTCTGGATCTAGAAGCTTGCTCAATTTCTTCAGGGTTGAAATTAAATTTCCAGCAGCAGCGCATTATTACCGTATAATTGAGATGAGACTGTGACACTGCAGCGGTATCAGTAAGTAATAAATTATTATTACGCTAGTGTTTGTATGCACATAGTACACACCTTGACCCAGCTTGGATAACGTAGTGAGTCAAAACAAACGCAATTTATTTAGGACTATTAACTGCTAGAGCTGCAGTGGTTTCATTTCTCTAGTCTGCCTATGCACTTAAAAACTTAGGACTTGTAAGTTATTAGAATTCATGGTTATAAGAGTGAACTATTTAACGTCACCTGCTTCCAGTGATGATTCACTCACTTACTGGTCACTTAATCTTGACCAAATTTCCTGAGAAAATCTAACTATAGTCAAGTATAAAAGTCTAAGTGTATACATAATATATGAATATTAGTGATTATTTTTGAGACTCGTCAACTTTTAATTTTAGTCCCTTTTTGGGGTTTGGCTCGAAGCAAGCATTACTTTAAGCTCTTCATCTTAGTACGATATAGTCGCATTTTGGGGGCAACTTGCGACATTTGTATACTTGCTTTGCCTCATTTTTTGCGCCTTTCTCTCTCCTCTTGTCCTGGATTAAGTACTTAATTCCTCAACTTTACCTCTGCCTCCTATGCATGTATAAATACTGTTGAAGCTAGTCTATGTTATGTACTGGATGGGATGGTGAGTTAGTCAATGGAATGCATCTTGCATTGTAATAATTATTCCCTAAAACACTGGATGAAGGCTAAAAAATACTACTTCACTATTCGTTTTAATCGCTAAGTACTATTAAGTAGTAAGTAGTGCTACTGTCACTAATTGTAAGTCCTCACGTTTCTGCATTCCAGTCGCGTACCATATATACATACAAAAAGATGCAACACGTTTATGTACGTACTGCTCATATCATACTTGCGAATTGCCTGAGGAATGTCAGTGTAACGAAATATCCCAAATGATTTTGCCTATGCAGAAACTAACCTGTGAACATGCACTTATACGATAGTGATAAAAATGACATGATTCGATTTTACATAAATGAACTTTAGTAAGTGCCTTTTGGCTGAAACTAGCCACGAGCACAAAATGACGGAACCATTGGAGTGGCAAAATTGCTGAATAAATAGGTGATAGACCAGTACTGTTTCTTGATTACGTTTATTCATCTTTTTTTGCTGTTGTTCTGTGTGTTGTGTCATACATAGAGAAACAAGAAAAAACTTCGAAGGAATGTTGTTGTCAATGATGATATAACATATCAGTTTTTTCTCCTCGTAAATTACTCGACAAATATACTCTTTTCAGGAGCCAAATAAAATAAAAACAAAATTTGTATATATCTCTTAATTAAATTTGTATCGTATAGATAATAAAAAACAAAAGCTTTAATAATAATTTCCTAAATATCCGATAATATATATTAGAATATAACTTCATCTGTAGTTGATTCATTCACTTTTGTATTGAATTCATCATGGTGGCGTTTTTCATTTTAATACCATTTCTGTTTTGTTTATTTAGTTTTGTTTTTATTTATTTATTGTTTTTTTCGCTAAAATCATCATCATGGATTTTAACACGTTATTTCTTTAAAAAATACAATATTATAATAATCAATCAGAAAATTTTTATTTCCGAATAAAATATTTTGTTAAAAAACATCATCTACCATCAGTAACAAGCAGTAAACCAAAATACATTTAAGTGCGTAAAAATTCAAGTTCATTTTCTAATTCATAAAAGAATTGCAACATGTAAGCACAATATATGATCATTTATTCCTATTCTGTTGTTGAACGTTTTTGTAATAATAATAACATTACTTTTTAAAAGTTTCGCTAAAACATTGTTCGCTTCTTGGTTTCGGAAACCTTTGCTCACATTTTTTGGTTTTGTAGCCGGTGTATTTACCTATATGCAGCATTGTTTTCAACGGGTTTCTATTTTTGTAAGCGCGTAACTAAATTGCTTCATGATTTGAAGGTTAAACCAAGATATGATAAAATTGACGATAAAAATGTGATCGACAGCGTTGTACGAAACGAAAACATAATATTTATAGGGTAAGAAATATTGATTAAAAGAAGATAAAATAAATGAAGACTTTCTCCTAATGATTTTCATACTTTTATAAAAAAAGGTATCTTCTTTCTCTCTCTTTCGCTCAACGCCAGTTAGCTTATTTAAGAGCCCCGCACTTCCTGATCGAAATTCTCTTGGTGGGGTTCCCACTGGGATCACCACATTCACTGATCTTATCCACAATTTCAATGCCCTCGAGAACATGACCAAATATCCCAGTGAACCCGGGCATATCTTGTAGGATAATACGGAACTGCGAACCCACCAATCCTTTTGAATCGTGACGCTTTTGTGTTCGCCTCATCCCGATTGCTCCACGTGTGGCTGGTAAACGTGTGTCTTCTGGCATGAATAGTCCTTCTTCGTATATTGAGTGTCCTCCCCGCCCGTTATTATGCTCGAAATCACCTGTTATTACCTGCATAACCATGTGCAACGTAAATCAAACAATCACATAACACCGAAATTGCCACAGGCGGAAACTTGGTATGCTAAATCGAAAGTTAATTTGACATGAATATTATGTAAATACTTACCGATTCTCCTTTCCAGCATTGGAATACTACGCACCCCTGGAAACCAAAACCTCTTTCTTTAACTGCGAGGGCTCTAAAATTCTCACACATTCGGGGCGCAACGTCGGGTCTTGTCTCGATAATGATTCGGCCCATAAGAACCCCTTGAATTTCCATGTCGAAATAAAATCGCGGACCGTTTACCAGGGGTGAGTACTTTGGCGGGGAAATAGTTTTCATCATATTATTATTCGAAACGTTTGATGACAAACCATTGAACCCCAACTTAGCCGACGAGTATGAATGTATCATTTTTAATGCGTCCGTATTGTGCTGTTTTGGAACTGAGCCCAAGGAGTGTAGAGGAGCCACCTATGTATGAAATTAATTATGGTATGTATTAGCATTAATTCTTATCATAATAATTACTCCATTCGATACAATACAACGTTACATTTTAGGAACTCCTAAATAAATCAATCTCACCATAGCCTTGAAGAGAACACTCTCAAGTTGTTGTTTGCGACATGTTAGTGAACTAATGAGAGCCGACAAGTGCGAGAGCGGCTCCGAACTTCCATTAGCGAGAGATTTTCGAGCGTTTGTTATTAAATCGTGCACCTAGGAATAAACCAAATTTTACACCGTGCCTTATTCTCAGATTATATAAACAAAAAATTTTGACCATTTCTCCATCTTGTTAAAACTCACGAATGTCTGCTTGTGAGCAGACCCGTAAACAAACTGACTAACTATACTATATATTATCAATGAAATTACCTGCGGAAGTTCAGAAAAGAAGACGGACCCTGTCATAAGGTCCTCCTCGAGATCCCTTTTAATGATAGAGAGGGCATCAATAATTTTGAGGATTAAATCCTGCTGCTTCCTCTCACACCGGTAAACTTCATTCAACAATTTGCCAACGATTAGAGTCTCGGTTTCCAAGGTCGACGCTAGAGACTCGGTCATTTCTTTTAATGAACGTGATGGGTGTCCGCGGGCGGTGTGTTCCTAAATATCACAAACGCAATAAGTTCTACATATCTCAATAAGATCGAAAAATGCAAACTTAACCATGTTATCCAAGACCCAAAGACACTAGACTGAATTTACATACACAAGCTCCTCAGCTTCGCATTCTCAACCATATAACTTATTGAATAATTCCCTGAATTTACATTTCCTCAAACAGTTTCTTCCAGTAAAACTTCTGCAAAATATCCCGAACAGATAATAAGGTAGCCTTAACCCATCGCATTAGAATTGAATAATTATCAACAAACTTCATAAATCAAGTCCTCCAAAAGCTGAATCAAGGGATCTTACAGGGCAAAAAAAAAACATTAATGAATAAATTCGATTTCACAAAATTACCTGAGAACAAACCCGACAGAGACTTTTCGAACACGATTCACACCACGTTACATGAGGCATTGCATGCAGAACACATGAGCTTGAGGTTTGAAATTGATCTTCGAGTTTCCATCCTCCAACTAGGGATAATAAAGTTTCGGCTTCATCCTCACTCCAGGATGATTTTTCGGCTTCTTGTTGCGCGCTTCCCATGTCTCGTATATCTACGTATTTATACAAAACAGACTGTAATTTCCCCTGAACTGGTCAATTTAATCCAGCACAAAAACACTCCCCAAGGTTTTCTATTTAACACTGAATAATTCACAAGCGTTTTAAGTCTTGACCAAAGGACCTCCCCCCCCTCTCCAGAAACTCGTCAGTTAAAAAGGAAACAACTAAAAAAATAAGTTTTGCCGGCTTATTTGAAAGCTCCCTCTCGTTATTACATAAGCCGGGACTTGTCTGGGAAGCATGAGTGTGGAACTTGACGGAATATCAAACTTGTAAAAAGTGTCAACTCACCAATGAAAATTTTAACGAACCAGTTAAACTATGTCAAATTATGAACACGATCGAATAGAAAGTGTCATGAGGTTAATTATGGTTAAAAACCGTGTTGGAAAAAAAACTTTTACGCGGTCTCTCTCAACGACGTACCAAAGCGTTCACTTATACAGCGCCATTTTCACTGGAGGAGCAAATGATGCGGTCCACAGGCGTCTTCTGCTCTCTGCGGCTGTCCTGCACCGGTCCACACACGCACACACGTTTTTTCCCTTAAACCTCTCTCTTACTATACCATACACACTCCAATCCCTCTCATAGGCCGTACATACCCTCCGTCCACAAGCACGCCTCATTCACAACACCATAGCAGTCTATCCTGCATATGGCTGGATCCACGCCGTCAACTGGCGTCGCCCCAGCCTTCCCTTCCCACCACCGCACCAACACACACTGCTCACACAGTGGAAAAGTACCTCAGCCTTTACTTAACAGTCATCACGTCCTGAGTCCTCATATCTACGCAGCACTCTCAAACGCCACTCTCACTCACGCCCGGTCTCAACTCCTGCTACGCCCCAGCCTTGCGCCGCCCCTCGTGTAGGCATGGCGCGGGGCTTTTATGGGCCCAAGCTCCCTCATTTACTCCTGTACAATCAGCAAATTCATCTCAAAATTATCCCTTTCTATCAATTGATCCAGCACAAGGCAGGTCAACTTCCATCAATTACATCTCCACACATTCAACTTTCAGCATCTACAGGTTTCCCTTGCTGTTTTTCCAGTGGAAATCTCCGGCGGTTTGTCCCTCCATCCAGCTCTGTCAAGTAATGGCCCAAGCTTGAACATACACACCGATTTTCAGCATGGAGCATTTGTAATTTTCCACGTCCACACCCGTCTATCCAGCCGAATTGCATGTGTTCCAGCCGAACCTTGAGCATGTCCTGCCTGGACGTTTCCTCTAGCTTCCTCATCCTCAATGTATAGTAAAGTATGGAATCCACAAGCACTCCCACTAGTCCCACTTCTCTTCCAAGGACGGAGACGTGTAGACGTAGACTGTAGTGTAGAGCAATCCAATCTTCTTTCGCCCCTTCCAGTAACTTCCCTATACGCTATACTTATACAGCCGCCGTCTCATGTCTCCTTCAATACCTTCAGCAGTCTACTCCTTCTCCTTCCTACACACCCTAACCATACATACCTATTCAATTCACTTTACATTTTTACTACACATTTATCAGACATCATTACTTACGTACCAAAGGAGCTGTGGAATATTTTCAAAATCTCTATTTCAAACAAGTACATTCCATATTTCCCACATCTATTTTTCCCTACTCATCAAACCTTTTTTCGTGTTTTGTATTTTTTTTAAATCTACGCACCACATCACATTCTATTTCTCTCACGCTTGCCCATCAAATATATTTCAATTCGAAAATTTGCTTTTACAAATACACGATCCGCAACATATATGTACAACACATGTGACAAATGACTGCATGTATATTATATGTAGGTAAATCTGGATATAATTTGTGCTCAAATCAAAGGATGGCACAGTTTCCCAGTATACATATTTATACTAAATTTGAGACTGGGAAAATTGGACGTTATATTAAATAGGCAATATCCGTTATATTGAGTTGTGATTGTAGTTACTCTTTTCAGTGATAACATCACACCATCCAACGGATCGTGAGAATTGCTGGCGTGGTATTGTCCCGATGAATTATGTAATTATGTTTATGGGTCGCACAAAATATTATATGAAATTTCAACGGATTTTGGAAGAACGTATCACTTTTGTTAAGCGAGTTGTCTTCTGGGTAGATTTTAGATGACCACTTACCAGTTCTCGGCAATGGCACGAGTATTACTAGGAATAAATGGGTACGGGTATGGGTAGGTCATGGCTACTGATTTTGTGTACCCGAACCATCTGGACGGGTACACTCTGTTGAGCGAAAGTTTTTGGGTTCAGATACGGGTATAGGTAGATACAGGAACTAGGACTTCAAAACGGATGTATGTACTATGTACCCGCCGAGGATGGGTTGAGATGTCTGATTTACTCATGGCAGTTACCATGTACCCGAGGATTTATGAATACTTGGAGAACAGTGCTGCCAGATGTCCCGGATTGACCCAAACTGTCCCGGAATCGATGCGTTTGTCCCGGAGGAATTAAAAGAGCATTCCTTGACACAAACAGTTTGGGAAATGCATAACAAAATTCCGGGACATGCTTAAAAACATGACTCTTTGCCATCACCATTCATTGTGCGTTACCGGAAACTAATTTTGGCATTGCACGCTCCCTGTTATACATTTCTGGTAATCGCTCCCACTCTTCATTGCATTAAACGTTAATGCAATAAATGCATACTTCGACTCTTTCTCCCTGCAGGCTGGAGTAAGCGTTCACACTTAATTATGCACCAATGTACGTAATGCATTGCTTCAATCTGATTGATATTAATAACAAGAATTTGAAAATTCTGATGTCTTCGAAGTACTGTCAGGCTTGCTGAAATCGCTGGAAGATCGGAAGAGATATTGCAAAGCCAATTCGATTGTCAAAAAGTTTTACATTCGATGCGGATAATTTCCTTCACAAGTCGATTGAGTACTTAACTACTCATTTTGATTTTTCGAACGGAAATATACTCTCCAGACTGACATTTTTATCATTATCCATGACCGAATTCGATTCAATCTTCTCAGTTTACCAATTTAGCTAATGAGTTGAAATTTGAACTTTCAACTGATCAACTCTATCAAGATCTTTGTAATCTACGTGCTAATTACAAAAATATTGCTGTAGAAGACGAAGTGGATTAGCGTTGGGTATAGTGCATCGCATGGGTTCAGGTCGCACCCGGGTAATTGGGTTCAGGTCCAGGTTCAGGTTCAGTATGGGTGCCTTTATTTTGGACCCAATAATTTTGGGTCCTTTCTGGGTACAATATTTTATACCCGTGAAATTGTGGGGATTGTGAATGTTTGGGTTCATTGATTGAAAGTTAAAGGACGGAGAATTTCAAGCTTCCAAGATGATTTCCATCGCAAAAGCAATGGCAGGTTGTCTCAGAAACCAGTGAACAAGGACTATTATTCATTTCAAATATATTTTGTACTGCAAATACCCAATTGTACTGTTAACCAGGGTTGCACAAATGAAAATGCCCTAGGTTTTATGCCTGCCCTCCTGAAAATGCCCTGAAAATGCCCAAAACGTCGGAAATGCCCTGAAAATGCCTTACTCTGAAAAACCCCGGCATTTTGGGCATATTGGGCATTTTTGCAGAAACTTATACACTATGACCTTTATTGCTCCTTTAGCGAATATAAGGGAGTTTTTCATAGCATAATCCAACCCATCCAGTTTTAGAAAATGTTAAAGTTGATTTTAAAAAAAAGAATTTAATTCGTCTAATTCGTTACTTATGGCCAGTGGTTATTTTAATATTCCTTAAAAAAAATTTAAGTCCCAACGGAATTGCAAACATTCAACGCTGTACATTATAAAAAACTGTGATTTGGAAAGAACAATTTGCACAGTGCCAGCATAAATTCCGTATTTTGATAATGGCTTGTAACATACTGTTTTGTGACTTATATTTAAAAAATTGGAGCAAATATGCCGAAAATGCTTGCTCTAGGCTGAATATGCCCAAAGTGCCATAGATGCCCAAAATGCCATGAAATGAAAATGCCCAAAATGCCAGGGCATTTTCAATTGTGCAACCCAGCTTTTAACACAAGATAAATAATTAAAAAGTTCTGGTTCTCAAGTACCCAAAACATGTTCAGGTATGGTCTAAAAATACCCGGGTTCAGGTCGCCTTTTGGGTACTTTTCGGGTTCAGGTACTAATCAGGTGCGGGCATTACAAAAACGCAATTGGGTCAGGTTCAGGATCGAAAAATTTGAACCTGTTAAATGGGTACATTTTCAGGTACAGGTTCACACTTTTGAGGTACCCAAAGTTTGGGTCCATGTACAGGTACTAGGTTATACTAAACCATTTATCGGTAATAAACCGAACAATTTAAATATTACTTAAATACTGCTTACTATGTTTTTTCACCATAAAACTAGACAACTTAAAATTTTGTATTACAAAAAAATTTGTCCCGGAATTCATGATTTTACATCTGGTAGCACTGTTGGAGAATCTACACATATTTTATGAGTTCACTGAGATTGTTCATTCATACATTCATAAATTAGACTTCAAAAAAGTCCCGTAAGAGCAGGAAGCTTTGGTTTGTTTCTCTAGTATTTCTGATTGTTGTTCAATATGAAAGAATATCTTTGTCTTCAAAACTGGAGCTTTTATGGTTTTCTGGGTGGCAGCATTTTTTGGAATACATTAACAGTCATGTATCGATGAACAAAAATTACATTAATGTTTATAAATTTACTTCCAAATATATACTGTATGTACGTACGGGTGTCAAGGAATCACGGAACATTCCCCCGGTGAACCCATAGAAGGAGCAAAAATATGTATTAAATTCCGTTATTTTCTAGCACTTTCTTCCAGATTTTGTAAAATGTGTTCCAATCTAATAACCCGAAAATTATCGATACAGCAAGAAAGCAGTGCAAAGTCGAGATATTTTTAAAGAAAAGGTGAAATGTAACTTTTCATGTGCCTGACTTTTGCTCCTCGGCTTTTCCTCAACTTTGCTCACGAGTTTTCCCCTGTCGTGTCCATAGTTCTCAACTAATGGACATGTTTGAAAGTTAGAAAGTCCATGATTTTGCCGAAAATCTTGTCAAACATTTTTTTCTGACATCGAAGTGTGATTAAATTTAAAACCGTTCAAGCTTTCATTTTTCCCGAAAATACCCCTGACTTTAATTCAAGTCCCTGGACGTCGTATTGCTGTGTGGAGAATTTTTGGACTACTAGGAATAGGACGGAGCAATTTTTGAAAAATCCAGAAGAATTCTTGTAACGAGGTATCGGAATTAAGTATCTTTTTAGCATTTTACGGGCTGAAGGATTGTTACGACTTGTGTCATTCTATACTTATACATGTTTCCAGTCTTTAGTATTTTTTATTTCTTCATTCGATTCTGCTGAATATTGTCGGTGGTAGAGGCAAACTGAACTACGTGAATTTTCCATTAAATGCAAAATGTTATTATGTTTTTTGTCTAAAGATAAAATGATTGTGTACGAACCTCCTTAAAAGCATAATGAACTAAATAAAGTGTTCACTAAAGGCAAAACGAAATAACTGTAAGTTCATATACATAATGTGTGTCGAATGACGTGATGCAAATAGTTCGTTTTGCTTTTGATTTATTATCTTCAGTTCATTTTCATCTTGGTAAAGCTACATTAATTTATTTTCTCTTTTGATAAAAAATTCGTCCAGTTTATTTTGCTTCTTATCGAAGTTATGCAGTGCCTAGTACGGTCTAATAGTATTGACAATTATTATAACAGACCGTAATTTAATAGACTGTCAGGTTTGATTAAATATAGCGTACTGTCGCATTTATGTAATCTGCATGGAGTACGGGTGCAGCACTGGCATACTAGAGTACGGTTTAGGGCTCCTCACAACTCAAGTTATCACGTTATTTGAACTTGAAGTTGTACTTGAAATTGAATTTTCAACTCAATTTCGGCCTCATAGTTGTATTTGACCAATTGCAAATCAATTTTTTAATTGACAGTCAATTACCGGAAACCAACTTACAGCTTCTTTATTTTAAATTGGCAATTTCAAGTTGTAATATTTGTACAAATTGAAGTTGAATTGAAATTGACTTGAAGTTGATTTAAATTGAGTTGGGCAATTTAATGTGCCATTAAATATATCTACTTAATATCAAAATAAAAAAGTATAATGGGTAAAACTAAGTTTTCCCGAGAACAGCACATGATTTTTGCTTCAAAAACTCCAAAAAATTGGTTTCAAATTTCAGCCGAAAATAAATAGCGTAAATAACAAATATACTCCGTCGCCGAATACATGCTTGTTTGTCAAAGGATTTCTTATTTTGTTTTTAGGTGACTGCTTGAACCATCTTCTGATTGTGAGTCTCCACTAATAACTAAATCAGCGTTTTCCTCCCTTTCCTCACTCGTAACGAATACAGCTGATTAAACTTATTATTATTTTAACATTATATAGGTTGCGTATGAACTAGATTTCAGGAGCTTTGCGTTGCCAGCAGCGTGGCGAAGTATGTTTTGTTCATTAAAACTATCAGTGGATTCCCGCAATTTACTACAAGGCTTTTCCAAAAGCGCATGCTTAATTCGTTCAAAAATTGTCAATTGATCAACTTCAACTGTCAATCATTTGTACTTCAGCAACTTGAAGTTGAATTGACTATGCTTTTCAGATGAAAAGCTTTATTTGTTAGTTGAATTGAAGTTGAACTTGAATGTTCAACTAATATTTTGTTTCAAATTGAAGTTGACTTCAATTTACAATTTAATTTTTGCAATAAATTGAAGTTGACTTGAAGTTGTAATTGAAATTGTAAGTTGCAACTAATACTTGAAGTTGTGAGGAGCCCTAGCTACGGTTACAATTTTGTAGTATTTTTTCACATTTTTATTAGTATTAGGGTAAAGGCCGGGGCAACGAAAAATTGATCCCGGATTATGGGTATGAGCAAAACTGCAATATCCCGAAGAGCAAAATAGTAGCCTCACTAATATTTATTTCAAGGTTAAATCCAGTCTACAGAAAATCTAAGATTACCTTTGGTATTATCGTTAACGATTTAATAGTCGTTTCTTTAATAGTTACAAGACCTATAGAGAAATATAGGTTGAGACAATGACACTTTTGTTGCGCGACAATCCATTGTAGAGGGCAAAGGTGTCCACCTATCCTATTTATAAAAATAGGCAGGATGCAAAACCCAAGTAATTATAGGTAGTAAAATAGGGTGCAGTAATTACCGCTAAAATTAATCCTATATTATATGTAGGAGTTGCAAGAGTTCACTTTTTATTTAGGAACAAGGTAGGCAGTTTGCGAAGGTAAAAATAGGCATATTTAATAATCTATTGACAAATTTGTCAAGCAGTTATTTGATTTAACCTTAAAATAAATCTCAAAAATATTCTTCAAATACGTGACATTTTAATAGTTCGATTTTTTTCATGTGTTACGATTGCACGTACATACAGATGATTTTTAGCAGTTGAAAAAATAAACCTTTAAAGGCTAAAAACAGGTCTTTATAGGCTAAAATATAGGCAGAAACATTACAGGAGTATATATGTAGGCAAATAGGTAGGCAATTTATTTTTGATAAATAATATAGGTTAATATGTAGGGAAGGCAAAGCTGCAAAAAATATGTAGTATTTTAGGTAGGCTGAACCTTTTGGACATTTGGACACCTTTGGTAGAGCGTGCCAAGAGACGACCTTCTTGGCCATTGTATCGGGAGTTTTTGAGTAACAGGTTGAAACAAATTTTGAAAAACATAGAAACATTATTTGCGAAATCGTCGGGAGAATTATATAATTTTCACCGTTGCCACTAATGTTGGCTAATTGTAAGTGGGGTAGCCATCTTCGAGTCAATAGTGAACCAGCAGTGTGTCGTATATGGTTACGCTAGATGCTCCAAGGAAAACTCATGTAGATAGTCTTTTCCATTAAAATTTATCTAAAACGTATACCAAGTTCTGTTGCATAGTTTTCGCCTAACCGTAATAAATTCTGCTAGCATAAAATGAATTTAGAATTTATTATTATAATTATTTGGAAAATGGGTTAAAGTAGATTCTAGAAGCATTTTTATTAAAATAGACTTAGAGATCCTCGATTTTTTCCAGTAGACTGCCTTGACAAATACTAGCTAGCTTACTAAATTAGTAGGCACGGGTAACGATGACAGATTAGCATTACCCGGACTCTGGGTACGTGAACCGATTTTGCGTACATACGCCAAGCACTGATTATCACGCCGATAAGATTCAAACCATCTCTGAATGAGTTAAATCTTCGAACTCGAACTTGCTTCTTCCGTTAAAAATAACTAGTTCGTAGTTACTAAGCGCAGTGCTTGCATTACATGAAAGAATCCCGTACTTACCGTATTAATTTAAATGTTTTCTAGTATTTGTATGTAACGTCATTGAACGATAAACTCATTAAAGGGATGATTTTATAGGGAACTTAGAATTGCAATATAAACTCCTATGTATAAAATGCTTTTTAAGGTATATATTGTGTTTATAAGATACATTTTTCCATTCCTTGACCATTACTATTATCAAAGAAAGCCGTTCTAAATAACTTTTTAAAGCTGTTAAGCCCTGTTTATAGGAATTGAAATTTCAGTTATTAATGCATCATTATTTCGTGAAGTAATACTACTATTATTATTTACTGTGAATTGATTTTACAGCAGTAATTTTGTACCGGTGAGTCTCGTTGACTGTGCACTCTACGGCTCCCTGGGGCTGAGTGTTAGAATAATGTGATAAACATTCTACGTACACGAATTTAGGGTACGATGGGAAGAGCATAGGCTCAGGGACAACTTGCTTGGTTTCGGGAGTGAGACGGAATATTGGAGGAAGGTCAAGTTTATTTAGTTGTAGGTTTAATTATGTGTGAGATTTGTATGAAATGGGCAGACAATGTGTGTGAGTATGAGAGAAGGAAGATTACGATTAGATTTTACGGTTTTCATCTACAACCCAACCATCTTGCACCTGTACACCATGGAATAACCATGAAACTCCTTTCCAGTTATTTACTACCTGTCTACCATCGAAGTATCTACCACACTACCACGCAACCTGCTTTAACTTATCGAAGAGAAAAATATGACCCGATCTGCTGCAAAATCAATATTCACGAGCACTGCACAGCCAGCAATTGCTGGTCCAGCAAGGCAAATGTAATTTGGGATGACAGTAAACAGTTACACGCAATAGGTAGCTGAGCAGTGCTATGTAGTGCACCTCATGGGTACTAAAACGTGGTACCTGTACCTAAATATGGGTACTTCAGAATGTTGTACCTTTACCTGTACCTTCTTTGAAGTACCTAATACTTGAATGAAGGTACCTGTACCCAAACCTTTTTTTTTAACTTTTACCTGTTCCTGAAAATTGCCTGTACCCAAAAAGTACCCGAATTTTTACCTTTACCCAGGTACTTTGTTTTACCTACCCGAGTACTTTTTATGATGATGCGAATTCAGTTAAAAAATTATTCTAATAATGTGCTCCAATTTATTCCCCTATAATCTATTACATCATGTTTTTCAAAAAATTGAATACGGCTAAAATTAATAACTACTTGAGCTTCCAGCCAGCAATCTTGCAATCGCGGTCATTTTAGTACTTCCGAACTCTGCACATTTGATCTTCATCCATGCTTTTAGACAGAAGCACTTTCTAATGGTATCTCCTATGGAATTGTCACTCGTTGGAATGCTAGAACACGTTTATAAAGAATTTCATTTCATGACACGGAAACAAGCATGCAGTGGAAGTCTGTTGAATGGAGTGGCACGAGAATGTCATGGAAAGAACCACTTTGCTTGTTAGTGCCTGAGGATGACAGTCTGTTAGATGTCGAAAGCTTGCATATAATTTAGCTAGTTTAATAAAATTAACCACGTAAACCAAAGAAATGGATTCTATTACACTTTAATTCAGTTTTATGCAATAGAGGACGCAAGCAGATAATATAAAAGTACCTTGTATGAATCAGGTATTTTCTGAACGGGTACAGGTACTTTTGGAGCTGTACCTGTTCCTGTCAGGTAAAACCCTTTTTAATGTTTTCTTTGTACCTGTACCCGTAAATGTGCCCAATATTTAGGTAAAATTGGCTTGTACCCAGAATTTACCCATTCTGCTTGGGTACAAAAAATATTACCCAGTATTTACCTTTACCTGTACCTGTACCCAAATACCCGGGTAGTACCTGTACCCATGAGGGGCACTAGTGCTATGGTCGTCGATGCGTCTAGAGCGCGCGAATATTTGATTCTTGACATCACTTTCGCTATCCACTCGCTCAAATTAGAAGAGAGGATGTAAATGATTACAAATGTCCTTGTAAAAGTTTAATTTATTGTGTAGTGACATTACATTAGTTCGGCAGTTATCGCGGTTATTGATAAGCACACAACCAGACGAACAGACATCGCCTAGGTCTCAATAAGAAACTTCGTTTCACTTCCCAGTCAACAATTGGCGAATTGTTGGAAATGGCCGTTGGGGCAACATTGGGCCAGCGTTGGCCCACAATTGCCAACGCTGGCCCAATGTTGCCCCAACGGCCATTTCCAACAAATCGCCAAATAGGCTCAAAGTTCAAGTTGTTCCAAGACGAACAATTTTGAATGTTGGCGAATGGTAATTGTTGACTGGGTTCGCTCCTAAATACTTATGTCAACGTGTAGAGTGTCGTGTCTTCTCATGCGTCCCGTCCCATAAGGTTTGTTTGTTAGCCAGCCAACTCAATTGTCAGATCCGGTTTAGCCGGTCCGTTCGACTAAAAATATAACTAAGATAAAATAGTAATCCTAAGCGACCTATAATCGGTTAGTGTCCAAGCCAGGTTTGCATGAATTTACCATCAAGATAACGCATCCGGTCGGAAATTTAGCGAGATAAGTGCAAATCAAGCTTACAGTTCATTTTGGACTACTCATCTGGCCGTTCGCAGAAAAAATTGGCTCCAATGGTACCAAATTCTAAAATAAGACATCACAATTCAAGCTGAAAAATGTCTATATCCTGCAAGTTATGAATAATTATAATGTTTCATCTATAACGAAGGGGTCGTTCAAGTAATTCATAACGCAAAATTAGATAAATTTTCGCCCCCACTCACATGACGTAACGTTAGTGTAACGCTGACCAAACTATCACCTACCCGACATAGCGCGTTACTTGGGTTTTCATCTAGGGTTCCCACTTTTTTAAAATGTCATTCCGGGACAAAATAATTTTAAATTTTGTTTACGTATACACGATTCCTAGTTGTATTTTCCAGCCTTTGTGGCATATAATAACATTTTGTTTTCCGGTTTGTTCAAACAAGAAACAAATTCACAACATGAAAAGGGCACATTAAGCCTGACTTGAAATTCTGCCTTCACAAGTTTTGTTGACATTACGTTTCTCTCGGCTGTCCAAACTTTCTTCATTAGGCTGAAATAACTTTCTGCAAAATCGTTGCTATTAGGAATTAATATCATGAACGATACAAGCTTGAGTAGTTCCGGACATTGATCATTCTTAAAAAACTCAGCCCACTTTGGCACGGACCAATCTCACGATCACCGATCATAATCAAAAGCCCAAGTAAGCAAAATTCATTGTACAGCTGGCCCTTGTTTAATTTAATATAGAGTGCAACGACAATATCTAGTAAATAAGCCATGGATGCTAAGAATTCCTCTGACTTCAAGTTTACTAGTTTACTATATTGGTTTACACAACTATCCAGAAGAGATTTCATTATGACGTAAACTTCCGTAGAAGTACAGTCATAATACTCCAACATTAAAATGGGCGAATTCATTTATTGTAAAATACTGTGCACAATAAATAGGTAACATTCGGGTAGGCATTCTACTTTCGCAGCATCTTGGTTGCTATTATGACATACAACCTTGCGAATAACAACAGGGCAGTCACCTTGTTACTTTAAAAGAAAATATGACTTCAAAGCTGACCTATTAGAAAGGAATCTATCCAGTGCTGGAAGTTAGGAAAGCCACATCCACAAATTCAAAAAACTGTTTTAAAGAGTCTAGCCTCTGCGCGGACGAGCTAGATTCGCTAAAAACCTTTAAAACTAAGCCTTCAACATCCATTGATAATTTATTGCATGCATTTTCCACATCGTTGTGTATAATGTGATATCTGAAATTAGCAGCAACAATTGATAGTTTCTTCCTGGAATTTCAGAAACACATAATTTTGGCGACCGTAATTTACGTTCGCATTGTTCGCGCTGTAACAGCAAATATTTTGAATTTTTGATCGTCTCCAGATTATTCGGTTTGAAAAAATCTAAACTTTTTTAATTTCAGCACCTGCTTTCTCTAGGTTTTTAGGAACTTTACATGTGAGATCTAGAAGAAGATATAGAATTGTGACACCTACACCTTTTTAATTATTACCTGATGCTTAAGCGATTTTGTTACGCTTGTAATCGTGATCACGTTTTTATGCTTTTATTAGTTTTATGTAGATGGCACATGATTCTCTCGTTTGAATCGAGCTCCTCTAGAACGAAATATTTTATTTTTCTCTTAAAAACTCGAATAATGTTCGTAACGTTTTGAGCTCGACGTTTCCGGGACATTTACGTGTCTCGGAATACACCCTTCCGGAACACGGGACAACGATTGTCATTCCGGGACTGTCCCGGGCATTCCGGGACGTCTGGGAACCCTATTTTCATCTAATAATGCTTTTTTAGCAAAAACATCAATTTAAATAATGTACGCTTAAAGACTTCAATGTACAGCAATAATTGCAGGTAATACATTTAGGTTTATTCAATTTGTGGCTTCAGCCTCACGTTCAACAAATGAAGTTTTAACTAGTCGGGAGTACTTTCAATAAGTTCAATGTCACTGTCTACATCATCACTGTCTGCATACTGTCGTACAACACATTCAATAGTTTAGTCTATGTGACCTGCAGATGACGCGAAATGAATTTCATGAATTTCTAACAGTCATGGACGAATTAATGTGGATACCTGCAGATGAAGCTTGCTGAAATTTTTAAATCTGAATTATAAATTGTTGTGCATTTTAAGGACATTGCTATTCTTATACATTGTTTTAATACATTTTGGGAATTCAAAATGCTATTTATATACCCTTAAAATAATAAAGTAGGGACCTGAGAGAACTTCCGTCAAGACGTAATTCTCAACGATTAACTTCGAAGCTTTAAAAACGAGTAATTTACTTAGAGGTAAGAAGGATCACCAAAACATTGCGTTGCGTACCAAATTGAACTACAACCCCCCGATGTACTGTACGTAACAAAGAGTAATATTAGCTTGTAAAGCCACCCACTACTCCTGGGTTATGAATTACTTGAACGGCCCCTAACCTGCCATTGCGTTACCCAAGAAGGTTCCCCAATTCTTAACCTCTATAGCCCGCATTTTTAGGGCGGCGTCAGCCCCCTTAAAAGATAGTGTTGTCCTTGGGTCCCGCAGTTTTCCTCCGAAACTACTAAACCGATTTCGTTCAAAAGTTTTTTTGACATTGTTTAGATAGAAAACTCGTACGAGTTCGTTATTGAATGAAATCGGTCGGCGTGTTCGTGCGTACAAAAATAAATTCAGTACTTTCCGTCCTTTTCCTCCGAAAATGCTCTAGTGATTGTGTTGAAAATGATTTTTGAGACCCAAGTATTCCCCGATCAGTAACTCAAAACTGTTCCTCTATACGAAATCTAAACTAACCCAAAAAGATCCCCCAATATCCTTAACTTAAACCACATGTCAAAACTGCAAAAATAATGTGACGGATATGACAACGGCACCTTAAAAAGGTAAAGCTAAAGATGCTCATATACTGTAAAATCACCAAATTTTGCATGTCTTGTCAGGGATCTACGCGTGTTGCACTTTTGGACGTGTAAATTCTGGGTCCTTTGCAGAGGTGGGGAATGTTTTGAAATATTGTATTTAAGATAGTATTTTAAATACATTCCGTATTTTGCACTTGCAAAATACGAAAATTTTTTCTCGTCGTAAATGTTTCAAGATATTTTGTATTTTGTCAGCACCAAAAGTTTCACGGTATTTTGTATTTTCAAGATCAACGAACGTTATAATATTTTGTATTTATTTATTTTTATTTGTTTGTAGTAGTAACTTATATGATAAATACAATAAATTCAATGTATACGGGGGCTACAAAAAAGTTAGTGACGCCAACATAAACTCCGTGAAAAATTACCCAGGAGTTATAATGTTATTCATTTTAAGGGAAAATATTCTGCATCTAGGGTTATGTTATTTACTTTGAACTACACAGATGTACATTAGTATTTTCAGTATGCGTTTTATATTTCAATTAAGGTATTTTCATTTCGTATTTTCGTTTTTGTTGGAAGTAATGTATTTTACTTTATACCTTGCCAAACTGGCCAGGAAACGACTTCAATGCGTAGGAGCCCTTGGTAGCTTGCTTGAAAAACATTGTTGAGAACTTCTGATTTAGAAAGTTCGTAACTAAGGGAGACGTAAATGATATCAATTATTTCGAGAAACAACTGCCGTCACATCTTCGAACCTGGGTGAGGTTACCAATACTGAAGAGACCCAATGAACACGCTTATCATAACTTAATATTAGAAAATAGCATTGTAGCATTAATGTTGAATCAACATTGCCTTAACTTACAGACAGAGGTGTGGAAAATACATGAAATTTATTATTAAAATACAAAATACAAATACATTTCCAGAAACATTAAAATGCAAACATAAAATACAGATACTAGGAACAACTTAGTTAAGATACAAAATAAAATACAAATATCCGTAGGAATTTTTCCAAGATGCAAGATAAAATACTTTGCCTCCAACAAAAACGAAAATACGAAATGAAAATACCGTATTTGAAATGCAAAGTACATATAGAAAATACTTTCAAATTGATCTCAAAATATACGTCTGAGATGTAATTGTATTCTCTCAAGCACAGTATCTTGGACAATTTAAAGAAATAATTAGGTTTCCGAAAATTATTCAGGAAACGTAAGGTAACAGGCACGCGATTAGAGTTTAGAGTTGTTCATCTTTCATGTGTGTAGATCAAAGTAAATAACATGATCCTATACATACAAAATATTTTTCCTTAAAACGAATAATCTTATAACTCCTGGTAACTTATCACTGATTTTATGTTGGCGTCACTAATTTTGTTATGACCCCACATACCTACATACAATGAATATAATGTATTTATCCAATAAGTAAGAGTTGCAACAAACCAAAACCGTTAAAGAATTGGTTTCAAAATGTTTCAAATAAGTGCTTTTATCTTTAAAATATTTGTTTGAACATGTGATACAGAAAACTTTGGCAGTTGCCAGGGCTATGTATTTTGAAATTGTATTTTGTATTTGGAAAACGGGATGGATACCGTTACAAGATAAATAAATACAAAATATCATAACGTTCGTTGATCTTGAAAATACGAAGTACAAAATACAGTAGAAATGTTGGTGCTGACAAAATACGAAATACAAAATATTTTGAAACATTTACGGCGAGAAAAATACCAAATACAAGATACGGAATGTATTTCAAATACTATTTTAAATACAATATTTCAAGATATTCCACACCTCTGCTTACAGATTCGGTTAAATCAAAACTAACTCGCTCAAGACGTTGGGAAAGCGTTGATACAATGGTATGCTTTATTGATTATGTTAATGCTAAAGTAAAGCAAAAACTTGATGTTATTCAAAAATGTTGATCTGTTGTTTACAGTACTACACCTGGTAGCCACAAATAACAAAAGATCATGCTTCTCGTCCGCTTTCCTGGCAGCTATAGCTAGCCTGAAAATGAAAAAAATCAATACATCAAAACAAACTAAGTCAAACGAATTTTTAATTAGTTCGTTAATTAAATTAAACGTCATCAAACTTAAATTCATAATTACGTGTAACTAAACATTTTGCTGGACCTCACGTCATTGTAGCGCATAATAAAATAGTAGCGATTAGTATTATAATTACTAATAATAAAAAATACAAATACTTACTATACCATTTGTGTGAACATTATTATTGGTACTACTTATTACTATTTATTATTGTCGCTAGGCACTACTTAATAGGTATATTTATTTATGTGAAAGCATTGGCTGAATGTATCCTGTAAGTCGATTTGTGCGGCCAACCCTATGGAAAGGCATAACCCTGCGGAGCACATATTCTTGCTCTATAGTCCTCCTCAGGCTTGGGGTGACCAGCCTGAATTATAATATTGTAGGATTTTGTGTTGGGTTAGCGCAACTCAATATCAATAATAAAGGTAAGCACTTATGTAAACGTAGATAGTGTAGATCACGTTGTGAGATTCCAAAAGAGTATGTAAGAATTGTCTAACGTGGTGAATGACGAAAACCAGACTAGTATTTTTATTTGAAGCTCCCATCTTCCATTCATTTAAGACAGTCTGCTTATTCATAATAAGTAATGAATTCATCTTAAAAATATTAGTAAATTCTAAAATAATGAAAAATAGAAGTGTTGTTTGCTTTTGTTTAAACTGAGAAGGTTCGGATGTGTGTAAACAAGTGTGTTTACTGTGAAGTGCAAGATGTGACTGATTGCGTTTTGATTTTCCACCCTTCAAATATGGATAGGAATATTCCTCTGTTGCAACACAATGGGACATTTAAAGTAGCATCTGGTGACAAGATGCAGGTTATATAATGGCCAAATTCAATTTAGGTAGCAAATCTGTTCTACAAAGATATTTTGTTTGAGAAGTTGAATACTTCTGTTATTTTAGTATATGATTTCCTGAAAAAGATAAAGGGCACGATTTCGTTAAGTCAAACGAAGAATAACAATAAAGTCTCTGACATTAAGTTAAATCATTTAGTCAAATTATCCGGAAGAAAAAATAACGAAATTAAGAAACTATTATCAAAATACTCCGATGTGTTTTCGAATAAAATCGGTCACACGGACGTGTGTAAATTTAAAATTGAGTTGATAGATGGCACAATTCCAAAACAGATAAAAAAAACCTTATCGGACTACACTATGTAAGGAAAAAATTATTATGGAACAGATTGAACAATATTTAACAGAAGGAATAATAGAACCATCTGAGTCTGAATGGAGTAGTAGTTGTTTTTTGGTTCCCAAACCTGGTACCAATTAGTTTCGGTTGGTCACGTACCCGCGATATATTAATTCGCAAACCAAAAGTTGGGATTTCCTTATGCCTACAATGCGATCAATTTTAAATAAGCTGGGAGATGCAAAATTCTTGTCAAAACTTGACTGGGTAAAAGGATATCATCAAATGGAAATAGAAGCATCGAGTAGGCCTTACACGGCATTTAGTGCAGCGGGGAAAGAATATCAGTTTATAAAGATGTCATTTGGACTCAAGTGTGCTCCCGCCGCGTTTCAGTTTATGACGACTAAAATATTTACTGGCGCCATTGGGAAGTTTGTATTTATTCACCTAGACGATATTCTAATATATAGTAGGACATACCAAGAACATTTACATCATATCAGAGTAGTCGCTGAAAGATTAAGAAAGGCAAAATTGACGTGTCGAACTGACAAGTGTGAATTTGAAAAAACCGAAGAATCTTAACGTCGAACGGAATTAAGATGAACTCAAAGAAAATAAAAGCTATACAGGAGTATCCGGCCCCCCAAAATCGTAAAGCACTCACAAAACGTTTCTCGGGATGGCAAGTTGGCTACGGGAATTTATCGCAAACCTCAACACCAAAGTGGAACCGTTGACTTATTTGACACGGCAAAATTTGGACCGACAACAAACCAAAATGCTTTCGAGAACATCAAACGAGACATTTCATCAGGCCGAATTTTATCGTATATAAACTTTCGACAGAAGTTTTCCCTTGCAACAGACGCGTTCGATTGTGAGTACGCGGAATGTCATTTCAACAATATAGCGGTCGAAAACATTTAGTCGCTTTCTGTAGTGCAACCCTAAATTAGACTCAGCGCAACCGGTCGGCCATGGAGCAGGAATTGTTAGCAATAGTCTATGCTACCTCGTATTTCAGAGAATATTTGGATAGTTCCGTTTACTTTTCTAACTGAAAAAAGGAGACAGATTAACGGAGGGTGATAAATAACTGGCGAGTTAGGCAATTCGATTAGAAGAATTTAATTTTAATATTCAACAAATTCCAGGGAAAATTAACTTGGTACCAGATGCCCTATCGTGATTTCCTTCATCTGACTTGGCAGATGAATCAAAGATTGACGATCTTGAAAAATATTTTCCGAATATAAACTCAATTACACTAGAAGAAATAACACTAGACCGCGTGAGACAAGAGCAGCATGTAGATTTAGAAGTACAAATAATGTTGCAAAATCAAGGGTCCAACAAACTAACGTCGGAATTCAAATTCAAAGAAGGAATATTGTAAAGGGATGTGTCAAATAACCAAAGGTCAGCGAAGGGCGACATTTATCTTAACGTCATTTTATACTATATGAACTACACGATGTTCCTAAGCAAGCACATTTGGGGATAGAGAAGATGTACGACAACATGCGGAAGCGTTTCTGGTGGAAAGGTATGCTTAAAGATGTGGACACATGTAAAATCTTGTGAAAAGTGTCAACTTTTTAACGTAGAAAGTGGGAATCCAGTGGGTTTAATGAAATCAAGTACCCCGTCCAAACCTTGGCACTCTGTATATTTATACCTGATCTACCCCTTTCCCAGATCCCAATATGGCTTTACGGGAATATTAGTTGTGGTAGATTCTTTTTCCAAGTTTACGGAAATAATTCCATTACGAAATGGAACTTCTCGAGAAGTCATTACTAAGCAGGTTAAAGACGCTTTGTCTCCCTACAGCTGCATGGAATTCTTAACAGCAGACAATGGTTCCTGCTTCATCTCAATTTCAAGTTTTGTGCCAAAAATAAAATAATTCTTAAATACGTTTCCCCGTACCACGCAAAAGCAAATATGACGGAGCGATATAATAAAACGCTCGCGGCTAAGATCAGAATGTTCTTAGATGGTAATCACACAAAGTGGGACGCACACTTGCAGCATTTCGTTCTTGCTTTCCGGTCAACTACAAACGACACAACCGGATTTTCCCATGCTAAAATTGTTCTTTGGGCCAGAATTGTGTCTCCCACTAGACAATACCTTACAAATATCAACTGAGAAATCATTCAAGTCGTTTCATGAATACGTCAATTATGAATCACAGCAGGCAAACTTGGCACGTGAAACGGCCACCAAGAATATTATACGAAATCAGTTAAAACAGCACCAACACTATAACGTCGCCCCGGCGAGTTTAATCATGACGATTTAGTTTTGATACGGACACACCCCGTATCATATGCTGCCAAGAAATTTTCAAAGAAGTTAGCGCCGTTGTTTGAGGGACCGTATCGTATTTTAAACAAGCCGTCTGATATCACGTACGAAATAGGTACGGTTGATGGACGATTTATGGGTAGATAGCATATTTACAATCTAAAGAAATTTATTCCACGAGTACATCTTAAATTGTCATCGCAAACAAATTTACCTGTCAATTCAAACCCCTCCAAGAAACAGGAATGTGATCAAGAATCAGGACAGATTTTGACACGACCAGGGATGAAATATCGGAAAAATAAACATTTCAATTCCAATTACAATACCTGCTTTAATTTAATTTCGATTTAGATTTCGATTCCGATGTATCCAAATAATTCATTTTGAATTCCGATACCAATTAATTCAAATACTTTTAAATAATTCCGATTCCAATTCCGATTCTATGCATGTAACTTAAAATCCAAAGATTCTAGCCTATCCTACTTGTAGGCCTATTTATAGGGTGCTAGCTATTTTCAGAAAAAATTGTAGGCAAAATAGGGTGCACTGATTTTCGCAGAAAAAATGCCTATAAAATAGGAAATGCACGCCTGAATACAAGCGGTCATATAGACATACATGTAGGCAGCACGAGAACACGCTTGTATGAAGGGAAATATGTAGGATGTACATATATACATACAAAACATTATGTAGGGTGAAGGATTCTACCACAAAATATTTTTATTTATGTTTTAAACTATAGATTACTAATGTTACATTATGGAAGTTTTCTCTCAATGCGGACCAAAACGATTTTCAAGTGTTGGAAGATCAGGCTACTGCAGTAACGTCTGATATTTCAAATTCAAAATAATATACATACATAACTAAGAACATCTGCATATGTGTATTGTATGTGATTGCTCGATCACTCATACTTACTGTAACGTGCAATACGAGTTTTCACATAATGCATGAGTAACATTAATTTTGTAGAAGTACTCAGAATCAGTTTTTTTTAAATGTGACTACACAATAGCAAAGCAGGTAGTATGAAACAATTGCGAGTGTTTGCTGAGTAATTGTTACATAAGAGGGCTGAGGGTTTCACCTAATTTTTCTAAACTAATGTTAAAAAATGTAATTTATTTCTACATCATAGGGAAGAGAACCATGTAGGAAGGGGCTAACACTTTGCCCTATATAGGCAGAAATGTAGGCAGCGTCAAATTCGTACTGCCTACTTGTAGGCAAGGATATAGGCCCTAGCAATTGCACAAATAACCGAGAAGGAAGGCTCCTAAACTAAATGCATAGGCAGGAATTGTAGGATGTAGGATAGGCAAAATCAGTTTAGCATCTTTGTTATAATCTATTGTTATTTTTGTCATTTTTAAGTCATTCAACCACATCATTTAAACTGTTTGTTTACTCGAACAAACAACATGTTTTGCAGGGATTACTCCGGAAGCCGACCTAGGTTATAGTGTTAAATCAAACGTAATGCAGAGAAAAGTCTTCCCGCATTAACCTAAGTCTCTGGAATGCTCAAGATTACAGATGTTACTTGCTGGAGAATTTCATAAAATTCTGAATCATTCCACCACTTGAACAAATTAAATCATTTGTCCTTTGTGTGGTCCATATAGTTGTTCCACAGAATACGTTGGAACATGTCTTTCATTTTTTTTGTATTTATAAATTTCGATTGTATTCGTAGGAATCACGAACACATGATTCCGCCTTTCTTTTCATTTTTATTACTACGATAAAGAACGTTTGCGCAAAAAAGAAGTGTAAAGTGTACACGGTTAAAGTACTATAAAAGGTCGTAAAGGGATCTTTATGGCTGTCTACTGCAATATCAGAAATGGAATCGGAATTCATTGGAATATCATTAAATTCTAATACCAATACCGATGCTTACTTTCCAATTCTGATTAGAATTCCAATACCTAATTTTACAGTATTTTTAATTCCGATTCCGATTCTAATACTTGAAATTTTCGGATTCTTTTTCGATTCCGATTCCAATTCCGATTCCAATTTTCAACCCTGGACACGACCTAAAAGGTTGCCTAGGGTCGATCGCAGAAAACAATTGGGCCATAGAATTACCAATTGTTTTTATTCGGGGAGATAGTATAGCCCTGTGTACTACACATATGTACATATATTAGTTTGACGATGTTTTACGTTTCATTTATATTTAGGATGTGTCATCCTAATTAGAATAGGTATTTAAATATATTTCAGGAATTTGATTTTTCGTAGAATGTTCCATTTGGAACATTCACTATTGTTCCAGTGTCTTCTTTTAGAATAATCTATCAACTTTCTAGTACATTAGACGATCCTGCGTAATGTTATTTAAGGGGGAGAACCCTTTGACTCGGTGTGACCACTTACCGATTGCTCAAAAGGATCTCTCCGGACTTTATCAATAAAGAAAGGAAAAATCTCACATTCCCCCTTGTGTAAGTTATTGGCATAAAGGCATCATAGCAACAGGAGAAATTGGCAACATTGATGGCGATCGAATAAATTTGGAATAAACGTAATAAATCTAAGAAATGGTATGTTTAATTGAAACGGAACAATAAACCTTTCACTGTTGCATCCACCCATGAAGTTGGTTAAAAATTATATCAGCTAAAACAAAGTGCGAGTTGCCGCCCATCAACCGGCTTCGACATGTCGCACCAACCTCGTGGATGTGTATCTCAGAGTATGTAAGGTTGTTGTAGGTTGGGGCTGTTAACACAAAAATGTACTCTAGACCTCGAAGCAATAACATCAACACAATCTTGTTGCCTTGTAATGACCTTTACTATGTAACATAACATTGCAAACAAATTAACAAACAGCAGTACAGATTTTTGACTGTACCTTGATTTAACCGGGAACCTTTTTACCTGTACCAAAATATTTATATGCTGTACTCTCTTAATTGTCTCTTTTATTTTAATATAATATCCAGATTTATAACTAGCATACGTTACATGTATCAATTGCGAATAGGGGTACGTAATAGCGGGTTGTAAGAGCTAAGGCCAAATTAACCCAGAACAAAGATGGGCAAATGAAGCGTCTAAGCCTAAAACCTGCCTATTTTCTTTCAAAAAGTATCGCCATCCTATATAGGCCAATAGGATGTTTCAAAGAAAAGAAGAGCCTTAATACCAAGGGTCAAGTACTCTAACTGCCTGCCTATTAGCCAATATCTGTCCTCGTGTGCAATGCTTGCCTGCATATATTTGCTGTATAGCTTCCGACAGCGCTTCCGAGTTTTAGATAGTGCAAGCCTTATGCAATGATCACATGCAATTGGAATTTGGAAAATCAATTATCAATGTAGGGGTTTGATTAATGCGGTAGTAAAGTAAACTACATAGTATCCGGTTAACCAGTGGGAATAAATATGGGACGATTATTCATGTACTGCGGTATACATGTGCAATGTGCATATACTCTGGTAATTTCTTGTATCTGGTGTCAAGTAATTCCCGCCTCACTGGCAGTCCGTCTCTGCAAACGTTTTCACAAAGATCTTGTAATCCCATCCTAACCAATTCGTGCTTTGAGAATGTTCCGCTCACCACTAATGCCTAGCCTTTACTTGAACAAACTTGTAGCTCGCCTGAATAGCCCAGTCCCTTGTTCGGAAATATCCGAATAGCCTAGATTTTCCCTAAGCCTATATTGTAGTGGTGATTGCCCAGGATAGAACCTCGCCTAGATTTTTATCCCAACTTGCAGTATCCTAGAGCCTTAGCCTATTATAGGGTCTAGAATCTAGGCAGCACCCATGTTTGACCCAGAATGAATCCATCTGTCTACATATTTATTCCGTTGATTGCTGTTCTAATTCCACCCAGATGCAAGACTAGCTTTTTTACCTTTAAGATCATATAAGCATCTTTGATTGGTCCCTTAAAACTTAATTTATTTTATTATATTGTTATTACTCTAATTAATTTATTTAATTATTTTCAAATGATGTGGGTGCTATAAAAAATTAGTGACGCCAGCATAAAATCCGTGATAAATTACCCAAGAGTTATAAGGTTATTCGTTTTAAGGAAAAATATTCTGTATCCAGGGTCATGTTATTTACTTTGATCTACACAGATGCACAGCTCTAAACTCTAATCACGTGCCTGTTACCTTATGTTTTCTGAACATATTTCGGATATCCAATTATTTAATTAAATTATCCAAGATACTGTGGTTGAGAGAATTAACTTGAGATACAGTTACATCTGACATATACTTTGAGATGAATTTGAGAGTATTTTCAATATGTATTTTATAATTCGAATATAGTATTTTTATTTCGTATTTTCGTTTTTGCTGGAAACAAAGTATTCTACTTTGCATCTTGACAAAATTCCCACGGATATTTGTATTTTATTTTGTATCTTAACTAAGTTGCTCCTAGTATCTGTATTTTATGTTTGTTTTAATGTTTCTGGAAATGTATTTGAATTTTAATAATAAATTTCATGTATTTTCCACATCTGTCTCCACCCATCGATTTATTAGCTCGTCCCCAGCACGAATCAGACTTTTTTACTTACTGAGAGAGAGAGGGAGAACAAAAATATCTCTGCTTCAAACACCGTGGAACATGTGTAACCCCAGGCCGGTTTTCATTAAAGACGTGAAGAAATTAAGACAAATGGTTCCATGTTATTTTGTTAATTCGATGTTAATAACTATACAACGAAAACAACCACTCCAATACGTTTTTCGACGTCATTAATGGAAAACCTGCAAGGGGTTGCTTAGCCACCACCGGCTAATTTGCCCCGGAAATCGCTGGAAGTTTAAATTTCTTGATCACAGGGAAAAGGTCTTCCTAAGCATTCCTCATGCTAAATTCCATAACAAACTTGAATGTTTAAAGGAAATGTAAAGTTTCTATTTTTTATAGTTAAGTTTAAGTTAGTTTAAAAATGAAAATATCTCGTGTGATTTACTTAATATGAAAGGGTAAGACTTCAGGCAACGATTTCGCAATCATGCACATTGTCAGCTGTATTAATTATTTTCCACAGCTCCGTAACAACTTTTGTCTGAAGACCGCTAAAGAAAGTACAATGAAATATAATATGCAATTCATAGACTCACGAACAGACATGTGTAACCTCGTGTAGATTTCCCATAAGCGACGTCCCGTGATGACCCTGTGACGTCACACAAGTGTCCCCTCGGGCTATTTCTGTGTTTTCTGTGAAATACTGTGTTTAAGGCAAAACCAACGACGCGAATCGTTTCCATATAATACCAGGAGCTTATATTAATTTTTAGGGCCCATTCGGGTAACAGGATACCAGGCCTAGGTTAGCATGTTTAAGTGACGATTACTGCCGTTTGTGTTGGCCAATTAGGACCAAACAAAATGCAAACCCACTTATGGCTTATAGTCTGTTGCTTTACTGTTAATGCAAATATTCGCCGGGTACTGGAACCGGGTAATACAATATCCGATATTCAAAAATATTAAAGAATTCGTGATTTTCACTGCAGCAAAATTTTTTAATGCTTGTTAGGCGTCAGGTTATTTTCGTGCTAATGACGTCCGGGCATTTCACCCGGGTAATACAAAACCCGATATTTAAAAATATTAAAGAATTCGTGATTTTCACTGCAGCAATATTTTTTAATGCTTTTTAGGCGTAAAATTATCTATTCGTAGTATTTTGGGGTAAAAAGATTAAGTTATTATTTTTCATAAAGTTCATCGTAATACTAATAGAAACTGTATACACACGAACCCTTATGTAAAATAGTGCTTATATTTTAATTTTGAACGGTTGAATTTCGTAAAGTTCGACATTACAGTTCTGTAGAGTTGACTTCCAATTACCAATAACAGTTTATGATATCTAACAAGTACATGCGCTCATATTAAAAGTTTAGTTAGAATGTTTTGTTTCGGTTTTTACCGGTAAAAATAATCTTTATTGTAATTTTGGAATACCTAAGAATAGTTCTTTACAGTGTGGAGTTGGAAAGCGTAGCAGCATAGGAGAAGTTATTTTGGTGTAACATCTAGATTTGATACAAGTTGTTTGGTGGTATCACGGATATTAAAAGTCATATTTTGGCTGAAAATCATAAAACAGATGCTAAGTGCGTGAGCCAAGCAAATTTGTCTGTGTTTCAAGCATTTAAAACACAGTGATGACAAAACTACAGCTTCCGAATTTGCCCTGGCGTATCATGGATGCGGATCACCAATCTTGCGGAAGTTTGGAATGTCTTTCTAGTTGGTGAGACTAATATTTCCAGATTATAAAATAGCGGTTTCATTGATTTTAGAAAAAACCAAAGTTGCAACTTTAGTTCAAAATGTTCTAGCTCCATTTTTACTCGAAGCGTTGATTAATAAAATAATATCTCGAGAGTTTTCTCTAAAATCAGATGAAACGAACGAAGAAATGGAAGTGTTTTCCAAGATATTTTGTTAGATTCTTATGAAGATCCAGAAGAATCATGGAAACTCTATTTTTTCTCACGGAGGAGCTCATTCAAAATTTTGAAATCAGAACAAGCTTTCTTAGGCTTACGCAAGCCAAATGTAAATAGTTAAATTGCACTAACAATAAGACATCTGATTTTTTTAAAACTCACTTAAAAGTTCTGATTTGAGAATGGAATAATCTGGGCACCCTGCCTGTGAAGTACAGGTGGGATTCGGGCTTGACTACATGCCCGAACCCGGAAGAAACCCGAACAAACACTCTATTAGCCCGACCCGGCCCGCCAACGGGCTAAATATTCGATATTCAACCCGACCCGTTTACCCACATTTTGTGGAGCCCGAACCCGTTAAAAACCCGGTGTCCAAAATTTTTTACAACCCGAACCCGCGAAAAACCCGATCTTTAAATGGTTTTAATACCCGATCTTTAAATGGTTTTAATACCCGATCTTTAAATGGTTTTAAAACCCGATCTTTAAATGGTTTTAATACCCGATCTTTAAATGGTTTTAAAACCCGATCTTTAAATGGTTTTAAAACCCGGCTTTTTAGTAACAATAAGTGAATCCGCTGTGAAACCTATATTTACATATTCTATTGTATTTACATCGACTATCCATCCCAACTCATCACAGTCAATAAACGTGAACTCACGAACCAAACTTCTTATTGGTTCTGAAAATTTTAAAACTATCAAGCTTAAGGGATCGTTTCAAAATGTTTAAGCATGTGTACGTATTAAATACAGTGAACGATTATTTAGCTTTAGCATGAATATACGTGAAAGCAATGCTTGAACTCTGCGCAACGTCAATTCGCCACCTATCTGTCCTCAATTCTATTCTAGTAGGATTGTCGGGTCATTTGTAATATCTGGCCCGCCCGAAACCCGAACTGAAAAATAAATGCAGGCCCAAGCCCGATCATAACCCGGCTTCATTAATTTAGTGCAGTCCGAACCCGGTCGGAGCCCGACGTAAGTTCGTATTTGTAGCCCGAACCCGGCTAAAAACCCGGCAGGGTCGGGTTCGGGCCGGCCCGAATCAAAAAGCCTGCTTCCGGGCCCCACATCTACTGGGAAGCACAGGGTTTTACCAGTCTTATAAAATGACGTGGTCCAGGGTCGTTCAAACAAAATCCCTCCCTTCAAGCTATCGAAAGCAAACTTGTTGGAATTGGTACATTCCTGCCTTCTACCTATATAACTACAAGTATTTGCTCAACTCATCTCCTTCAATTTTTAAATGAATCCTTGAATGAATTGTTGGATTCATCTTAATGCTTCTTTGTAACTAATACCGCGGGCGGTTTATGAATTTCGCCTTGCGGCTTTGTCAAAACGATCGTTTAGATGTGCTCCTTACAATGTGTTTGTAAAACGTTTGTGAATTCTAGAATCTGGACCCACGGAATAAGGAACCACTGTATTTGGCGTAGCGGTAGCACTATGCGTACTACGGTTCTTGCTTGGTTTCCGTCCCCTGACAACTCTACTGCCTCCCACTGTTGCATGCTGTACGAGTACTATGGGCTAGAGCTTCTATTGGGGACAAAATTCCTGCCCCATCCCCGTCCCGATATTTTTTCAAAACCTTTGTTCCCAGTCCCGTCCCGACAATCGGGACACGGTGGCAAAAACCATGTCCCCGTCCCGTCCCCCAAAATTTAAAAAAACGTTGTCCCCGGTCCCATCCCGAAAGTCGGGACATGGGTACAAAAACCCTGTCCCCGTCCCGTCACCGAAATTTTTAAACAACGTTGTCCCCGGTCCAGAAAATCGGGTCATGGGAACAAAATTCCTGTCCCGTCCCGATAATTACTAAAAACAGTTGTCGACATTCTCATACCGAAAATCGGAACATGAGGAAAAATTCGTACAAAAAATATTTGTACCAAAAATATAAAAAAAACACATTTACAGAATCGTAGTTCCAAGATTCCTACTTAAGGCAGCTTAAATTACGGTTACATTTCAACAATTACTACTATTCTATTCCTGTTCTATTTCGGTCACCAAAATTATTCTGTCACTCAAGTTTCGAATCCGTTTTCAAATACTGGGTATGATTATTTACTTTAATTAGGATTGTAAATATACATCTTGTCTTTACTCGCTCTAATGCCAAAATCTAATAATCATAATCATAAAACTATTATGAAGTAGCAGTCATTTTTTGAGCAATAAGCTTCATTTTCTACAACCTAAAATCGAATGTTTTACATTCGGTGAAATAGTGCTCACAGAATAATTTATTCATGAGCATTAAAAGCTCCATTATCCTTGTTCTGCTATGCTTGCTCATCGTCCCGTCCCGTCCCATTATACACACGACCAAAAAGCATAACCCGTCCCGAATACAATGGGGACAATTTTTTTTGTCCCCGTCCCGTCCCGAATATAATGGAGACAATTTTTTTTCTCCGTCCCGTTCTGAATATAATGGGGACAATTTTTTTCCCCGTCCCGTCCCGAATACGACATGGGGACAATTATTTTGTCCCAGGAAACGTCCCGTCCCGGTCCGTCCAGTGTCCCGACGGGACGTCCCCCTCCCCGGTAGAAACTCCACTCTGGGCCACGTTTCTATTTTAACTTTGCATGTGTATACGGAATCCCGAAGTTTGTCTGGCTATAATGGAGAAAAACGGATTGTTTATATATCGCCTTCAAAAAACTATCACACATTCCCTTCAATCCCTGAAAAAATTTGAGATTTGCTATTTTTGAAAATAAAAATATGCAACCCGGAATTTCTCACGAAATCGGGAATCCACGAATTTCAAAAATTCCAACGCCAAATGTTTTTACAAGTGCTGCAAAAAATGGAAAAACTTGGCATTGCTTAACTCGGCCATGCAGCGGTGTGTACTACAAATATTCACTAAAATGAACCCTTTTAAAACCTTTGTGGAGGTAGTGGCTCTTTTAAGTCACCAATTGGAGGCACACGTTCGTGAAGTCTTCATGCATGTTTATTACAGATAAAATGGGACTGCTTTTCTATAAAAATGAAATGACAATTACTAAAGTTTACTATTCGTAATAATACAAGCAAACAATTTTATTTTAAATTGAAAACGTGACGGGTTTAACTAAGTATGCACATATATCCACGAAAGGCATAGAATTTTTATACCACTCACCCTCTATCTTTTTGAATGCCGCTTTTATCACAAAACATAAAATTTTACTGAAGGAGAGAGCAATCACAAAAAATCTATGGTATGCTTCCCAACCATCATGGCTCGAATGATTTTGCCCTTTTGTGCCGAAAAAACGAGTGACGCAATATTGTAGACTATTTACAGCAAATCTTCCAGATGATTTTTAATGAAATTAGTAATGTTTGTGACTTTGTGAGACTAGTTTGAAATTTTTTGATTTTTTGAATTGAAACACTTTTAGGAATAAAACTAGCACTGCACAGCCAGTTATCGCTGGCATCGATAGCCTTCATAGTCTGTTGGTTCAGTTACATATCACATGAGTCAGAAATAACTGACTGCAGCATATATATATATATAAATATTCTAGAAAATATGCGGATAATGAGATGCATAAACAGCCATCTACTTCGCCAATGGAAAATAAAAAACGGCAATTATAAATACATTAATATTACATTCCACAAATAAGCCGGGTAGTTAGCCTTTAAGGTAATTGGTACTCGCAATCGTAAACCGAAGGATTTTTTAGCCTTAGCCTTAAAGAGGGAGAGCGAAGATTTAACTTTCATCATCGTCAAATTATGCTATCAGATAATTCCAGCCACCGCCTGCGCCAGTGATTAATTCCCATTTCCCAATAACAACACCGACGCAGTCTAGTGGCTTGATCCACCAATTCTATTGTCGAAATAAAAAAAATCAAATCGAATATTTATTTAAATAATGACATTTGCTTCTGAAATACATTTTCGTATGATTATATATAATCTAACATTACAGAACTTCTTTAAACACAATTTGCAATTTTTACTCACGAACTAATAAAGCGCGTTTAGGAGAGAGAGTGATGGTTTAAAAATGCACTCTCATCGTCAAATTCTAGTATGAAGGAAGCCAATAGCCTTAGTAAGGCCTTTTTTACTCCATTTTTTGAACTACTTAAAAATCCGACAAATTACAAAATGTCAAATTAAATTTTCCCATTGTTTCACCTTGTTCGAAAGTATCAGATACAACGCCCTTTATATTTCCTTTAGACTTACCCCTCGAAAAAGCAACCTGCAGTTGTCCATGTTAAAATAAATGTCAACTTTATCAAAAAGTTGTCATTTAAAAAATGGCCGACATTTATTAACTGTCTTTGCAAACTTTGCAAAGCATACTCTAATAGGAAACTGTTACGAAGTTGTTAGAAATGTAGCCGTGACAATATCACCGCCCTTGCTACTGTATAATGCTTTGGTATACCATTAAGCCATTTAGCATTTATGGTAGTGTGTGTACTTGCGAACCTATAAAGCGCGCGTAGGAGAGAGCGAAGATTTTAAAATGCCCATCTCTCAACTTCATCATCTTCAAATTATAGTATTAAGATAAGTGACGCAATGTTGAAATGCACCATTTATATACTTTGTGGTTAATGTTAGGGATACTTGTTAACAGCAAATTGTTAATGGGGGAGCAAACACGAGAAAAGGCAATTTCACAGAAATGCTGGCTGTTAAATAAGTAATTTAAATACAATTTTGTACATTATTGCACTTTACCACAACAGTAATTTATTCACTAGTTTCGAAAAATATCAATGCGCCGAAACAACAACTAAGTTTAGAAATAATTTGGGATTTATTCTTCGACAACTGACTTTTTTTTGGCAGCATAGCTTCCGAATAGGCAACATCTAAAAGGAATAATTCCCTTACATTTTGACATTTGGAAGATCTAAATAATATAGTTACTTTACTCCGAGAAATAGGGTACAGGGGCAGTTTTGTGTGGTGATTATATAAATCTCATCATAAATAAATAAATTATATACATATATCATCATGTACATATCTTGCATAGAGTTCTGGGAAATATCTTGAAGATTTCTGGAAATTTCTCGCCATACAAACTGAGAATTTAAATTTTCTGTACAAATCATCGATCACTTCTTCCGGTTTAAGAAATTAAAGGAAGGAATTTTACGGCAAAACTTCCTTATGCTCTCGTCTACTTTTTCAAAAACAAAACGCAAACCCGCGAAAACGTTTGTAAACAAACTTTATCACCACTCACAAAAACAATCACAATACACATCACTATTCGCTATTGAAGATCTGAATCCATGATGAGCTCATCAACCGATCCTACTGTTTGATTCCAAAGAATTGTCTTATATTTACGCGAATCCAGCATTGAATGACATTTTATAACATCACTAGTATTTTGATGCCTATCGCAAAATATCGTATCTTATGATTTTTACATTGTAATTCGTATTAATGATGGGAGATCTCTCTTATTGTTCTGAATCAGAAATAACACGTTAATGATATCATGAATGAATGAATGGATGAACTTTATAGTAGCCGGAATAAGCCTCCTAACTAAAGGTTGTGCGTTAGCCCATGGACCCGATAATTAAAAAATCAGCGAATCCGATTTTAATTAACTTTCAGGATATTTATACATATTTCAAATTAAAGGCTTTAGATAAGACTCGCATAAATGTATTACAAAGAAATTTAACAACTCGCATGTAAAACGGGACCAAAAGCCTCACTATTTGAAGATGATGATAATGATACGTTTAATGTTTTCATGATATGCATACAAATCTTTGCGACACCAGATATTTACTAATCACACTGGTGGATGGCTAAAGTGCTAGTGTTACATAAAAAATATGAAATTAAACATCAATCAAGCTACTATTGTCTTAAATACATAAGAAGAATATTTAATGTCAGCGACAAGTTTGATGATGTCGCACTACTGAATATTCGGTTATAATTATTACACACATTCACACCAACAAAATAATGAGAGTGCTTTTGTTATTAGTTACTTTTAAGCATAATTAATGCATAGCCCAGAGCCCAGACCATTTTTATACTTTTTTCAAAAACAATTTTATTAACACAGAATTTGATTAAAAATCTGGGATTGTTTTTTAAACTTGGGGAATCGAATATTGCTAACATTCCTCATATGGGCTACGAAGGGTGAAATAAGATATAATCTGTTTTTGGTACTCTGCCCTGTAATAATTACAAACTTCTCGAATGTTTGTGATTGTTTTGGGTTTGCCACCTGGAAACTGCAATTATACCAAAAATACAGAAATTTACAACGGGTGTCACTGAGGGGCTGGCAGTGTTTTGTTAGCTCCCTTCAGGAATTCAAACTATGTTGAGCCCGGCCCTTTCCAATGTGAGGACGAAAAATGCAAGCCCGCACACGAGCCTATTAGCTAATTATTACTGATTTTATTAGAGCTGAAAATTACTCGTTTAAGTGTTAACTTACATTTTAGATAGTTTCTTCCTCTGCTCACTATGTTACAGAACTTACAGTTCACTTAATATTTCAGTGTGATGCATTATTTAACTATTATAAGGAACTTAACATGCCGGCTCAGGACCGGGATGAAACTTTGTGTGAGCGAGCATAGGTAATTACAACTTATCTGACCTCATATCCCTACAGTTCCTCCTACCTTGCCCTATTTTGACCCAGAAGCCCTACCAAAATTATTTAAATTTCCTAATCGCAGGAAAATATTCACTTCAATTTCCCATATTAAATCCCGTAATAAATTTTCAAAAGTCAACGAAGAATAAAAATATTAACCTGTGTGAACTTTAATAGTCTGACTCAACCGTTTCCGTGTTATATGTACATTAATTTTTTGAAAGTCGGAAAGTTACCGAAACCTCATCACTGTTTCGATTTCAAATCATTTCAGGTCCAATAAGAGGGTGAAACTCAGGAGTGAGTTCAAACTTGAGTTTCACTTTCGATTCGAGGTCGAAAGGGAGTATCAAGTTCGACTCGAGGTGTAATTATCAGTTTCAAGTTCAAACTCGAATGTTAACTCAAAATGACAGCTACCTCGAATAAGGGGTATTATTAGACCAGAAACCTACACTCACACGAAATTTAATTCCGAACCTGAGAGGACATGTCACGAGATTTGCTTGTAAGTTAACTATGCACCACACTGAAATTCATCCTGGTAGCGTTGTGTATATTACTAAGCGAGCTCTTCTATTGAATTTTTTAACATAGGAGTGGGCAGAGGATGAAATCGTCTAATTGCAAGTTAGCCGTAGTTTTCAGCTCTCTGTGTCAGGATTTACGTCCAAGTTAAATTTTGTGATGCCCAACCCGTCTACAGTACGTACGGGCCAGGCTGATGCCCTGTCCGTTATTGGGCCTGTGGGTGCAATATAAGTACACATCACGGTGTTATATCACATGATGGTGCTTCGATCCTTGATGACGACTTACAATACAATTAGCACAAAGTGTTGATCGCCAATAATTTTGTCTGATATATTTTACAAAGGTTTATTGCGCACATTTGAATACACATTTGAGAAGGGGAGTATTTTCGTAAGCACACAGGAGTGAGCAAAATCCCTGCTATGAGCTACAGGAATGTTCGTATTGAATGTAATTACAAGGGGACGGGAAGTTTGACTTTTGTTGGAATTCATTTAAATATACGCTGTGGCGTTTTCCGTGTAAGTCCATATCAAAGGCTTAATAAGATTAATCTAATCGTGTTTTCATATTCCTGACGCATCCCGTCATTCCCGTCAACCTCCTCTCACTTGTCGTACTAGTTTTGCAAGTATTGCTGCCCTTTTAATGCGTAATTGAATTTGACCCAGGATTTATTCTCTAGCGTCTTGCTCTACGGATAGTATTTTAGATTAAACTCCAGTGATACAAAAATAGCGGTATCCAGTTTGGTTTTTTATTTTATAAGTTTCACTTTGTTTACAACTGAATTCTTTATTTATTTCACAAGCTGGAATAATGTGCTGGCTTTTGACAGTTAGCAGTATAAATCATCAACAGGCACAGGCACTCATAAGCTATTCATTTTGTATGACTGATTTCCTAGTACTGTAGAAACAAGGTATAAAGACGCCCTCTAATAGATAAAACAAATTTCAGGTTTAGGATTGATTTTCTTACAAAATAGTAAAATGCTGAGCAGAAAGTATATTATGTATATAAAATGTTTGGACGGAGAAAGATCAAATTAGACGTTTGAGCTTCATTGTTGTTAGTGTGCTGATCAAATGTTAAATCATTCATGATGCAATGACTGTTTCAGCTGGCAAAGCTGTCTCAATAATACAGTGACCTGTTAGAGAGACACCAAACACATAACCTGACTTGGTAAGTGTAGTGATGTGGAGTATTTTTTTTATGATGATTATTCAAGTTGCTTCACTGACACTCAAATTCACACTCAAATTTTGTAGTTGCGAGCATGATTTTGGTATTACCAAATAAATACCAAATCGTCACTCGTACTCAAAAGTTTGAGAGTATGAGTGACGATTTGAGTATGAGTTAAGCAGCTTGAATACTACCATTATTATAAGCTCGTAAGTGACATAAATGTCTGTAATTTCGTGTTTGTCAGCCCAATTAAAATTGGTTAACGGAAAATATAAGCCTGCAGGATATAAGCTTCAAGGAAGTACATAAAAACCTGTTGAGCACCGTAACTTAGTCTCTCTGAGGAATGTAATGTACACACACACACACACACATTATTTTTCTATCTGCAGTCTGCATCTTCGAAACCTTTTTACTTTCAACGTTTCAACTTCCGCTGTTAAATAGGTCCGAGTAAGAGCAAAATCTCGATTTTCCACAGTAAAACCTTTAAGTTTTCCACTTGTTGGACACCAAATTTTTTTAAAATAATTCCCAATTCTACAGATATATCTATGTATATGTCTCGGAATTCTCGCATGATTCTCTACTCTTGCATGTTTACCCCTTGGATTGAGAGGGTACTTGTTTAAGTTGCCGTTTGTGGGAACTGTATACATACTCGATTCACCTTTAGAGCCGCCGTTACGCTCACAAGCACACATCCAACTGGTTTGATTTTTCAGTGCAATCCAATTCTGCTGATAAATTTCAATTACCAATGAATCAAATTATGTTGACAATATGTACCTACATATGTAAATTATATATACAAATAGGGGTGCTAGCTTTTCAAGAGAATGATCCTCTATATTTATCGTACTTGGAAACCCTCGAGGATGATCATACAGTGTGTCATAGTTTCCTGCAATAACTTTTACAATACATATGATTCTAACAGTAATAATTAAGTTTACTTACAAATCCTCAAACTTATTTAAGACAATTTATTTCAATAATATTCATTGCGACATGATAGCAAGTTTACATGACATAAACTTCTATATTTCACAGCAGGAGAATTTAACTAAGATTGTATTAATTCAATGTAGTTTTTACGGAAGTGGGTTAGTTTAGAGAAGTGTGCAAGGGGCTTATTTCAGTGCTTATTACATCTTTCACATTTACATACAATCCTCAACAGTAAATGCTATTGGCAGTGTTCAATGTGTGCCTATTAATGAGGCAAATATTAGTTGTAAATA
Source organism: Allacma fusca (assembly GCA_947179485.1). NCBI lineage: Eukaryota > Metazoa > Arthropoda > Collembola > Symphypleona > Sminthuridae > Allacma > Allacma fusca. The sequence goes on along the minus strand of OX359249.1, from coordinate 50,611,934 downwards.
CATACAATGCTTGTGTGTGTGTGTTTGAAAGTATAGACGTGAGGACAGGGGATGGGTTTAAATCGGGAAGTCAACTCTTTTGACTTTGGTGTGTTGTTTGTATGAGGTTAGGCTTGAATTTAAAAATGGGGGTTCAATTTCATTAAAGGTTACTCTTGGTATTCATCTATGACGTTACATGTCTATTGATTATCAGGAGGGAAAAAGCAGGAGAATAACTATTAGGCTTACTAATCAGTTGATAGGAAATTGCTAATAAGAACTCCACGCACAGCAACATATATGACTAATAGGAAAAGGAGAAATGAGATTGCACAGCTATTGGATCACAAGTGCTAAGGAGTATGTAGTTGTTTGTTACAGGTGTCGGTGGAGCCCAACACATATACAAAACCACTGGAGGAAGAGATGTAACGATGAGCGGAGCAGAATGAGTTTAGCTTTACGATGTGCTACGAATATCGATTGTAAGTGGATTTTGGTATAATGTGGGTGGTGGTCCACTGGTGGATGATGATGAGGAGGAGGAGGAGGAACGACTGATCTTCAAGATAGAGTACATAACTGCATTCAACACGAGATATGTTTGTGGTACTTGTTGCAAGCAAGAACAAGGTAGGAAAACTAACTTGATGAGTTACTTTGCAATCACCAAAAAAAATGTATGTGAACCCATGCAAGTCAAGGCATATGTAAATAAGAGAGGAAAATCTTAAGAATATATGAAATTCTTTTACGGTGATTACATAGTTTACATCTCTATATCCTTATACTAGGGTTTCCTTTAGACTCGGTTTTTTTAAGGGCAGCAAAGCGTCGTACACACGTGCGGACGAGTTCGACAGAAATCTCAAAGGGAAAGCAGCCCTTAACAATGACCTACCCCTTGAATGACCTCAGCGATATTTCTGGGTTTTTATTTATTACAGTGACCTCTCGCTATAAGGGATGTTCAAGGACCCGGCAAAATGTGTCCCTTATAAGCATTATTCCATATAAGAATAGTTTTGCCCATTGTGCAAATGGGAATCGGGGCTGCAATCCCAATCCCTTATAAGAGTTCCCCTTATTGCGAGAGTTTACTGTAATAATTATTATATTATTTCTCTAGGGAAAACTTGAGCGTTAGCAGCTAAGGTTTGCACTAACTGTCATTTGAGTTCCGAGTTCAAGTCCTAGTGGGGTCTAATATTCATCCGACATTTATGAAGAGTGTTCAATTGAGATAGGGTTTTTTCCCTCTGACTGCACACACTCATACACGACGAGCGCTGCGAGGACAACGATGGCCCCAGAAATACGGTGTTTTCATAATCAAGGATTAAGTGGGGATAAAATTAAATAAAGGGAAACATGTGTTGGGATGACTCCAGGCATACATAACGGTAGTAACCAAAATATATCAACACTATAGTATTTGTCTAAACCAACGGTTCTTCAGAACTGGTCGTTTTAACTGAAAAAGAGCCATATATAAATTGTACAGCGAGTTTATGCAAAAGATTCGTACAAATCTGGATAAAACATCAAAATAGCAATAAATATAGGAGATGCTAATATATTCTAATATAAGCATGTTTTGTAAAGGATGTTTAATTATCCAACTTGGTGGAGAAATTGTTTGAGGTCGACGGATTCCTTTCCTGAGGCGTATCGTACCTTCTGGTGGGATTGGAACCATCCAGATGTCTGCTCGTCCTTCTTTATAATTTTCTATTTTGGAGCACGTTATAAATAGCTTGCCTATTAAAATAGGTGATTTATAAATTTATTTACAATACATTTGCAACAGAAAGATGCCCCCAGCCAACTAGTGTCTGTGTATCGTATTACTGGCAGGATTTACAAATAATTACATATTATGAAGTGGTGAGATGCAAACAGGAATAATTATAAGTTCATTTTATTTCATAAGGAATTACACTTCAGCGAGGGTCATGTGAGGGTAAAATACTATAGGTAATCGAAAGGGAGTACCATTGGGTACTTTATCTGCTCACAAAAACATTGCTTTAGTAGGGAGTTTCATTAAGTTTGGTGCAAACTGAATAAGTCCAAAACGGGAGATTTTATTGCCGCCGAAGTATTAGACTGGAATGTTAGCAATTTTATTGTGACATTACATCATGTTACTAATACTCAAGTTCAAAATATTGTGAGCTTGTATTTCTCAATCGTTTGGATTCGAGAAATTTTTAGTTTTTCCTGTAAAATTGTGCAAAAAACAGTCATGAAGGCTAAAGCTGGTTGAACTTCGACACCTGTTGCTCTAACTCTAACTTAGATGAACTTATAAATTTTTCGTGCCTTTTATATGCAAGTTTGCCTTTGCTAAACGGTGCACTAACTTCTTACTTACAAAAATACTGCTGGGATACATATTTAAATTCAAGCTAATATTATTAATAAATTAATAAATTAGGCTATAGGTGAAGTCGAGAGAATGGATTCTTTAAATTAGACGTTAATCAAAATATTTTGTACAGGTTTTTAAATTTAAGTGTTACCGAGACAAAGCAGTCTTTATGTAGTCGCCCAGAAATACCCTATTAATTTTGAATTGAATTGAATAGCTCTTACAAAGACGGCCAGGAACATAAGTTGGAACTTAAAATTATTTCTCTAATCTGTATAAGTTTACCTTCTCTAAAAGGTGTACTAGCTCCTAAAATTATGCAAAACCGAAAAAAGTTGATTGTTTCAAAATTTTTTAAAAATTTTAGTAGCCATTTCTTGAGCATTTGACAGATCAAAAATGACGTGTAAGAAAAAAGCAGGCCAGGGCTCAACTTCTCACGGGATTCATGTTCTGTCTTACCTATCCTTAACTGTGGACGACGCTTGGAATTGTTGTACTACATTGTCAGAGTGAGTAAACGAAAATTTGAAGTATATACAAATACAGTTGCTTACTAGTATCAAGGTATATCAAGTATACCTTACTTAGACAAGTGTACAGAGCAGAGCAGGTAGACGCACAAAGATTGGAATGTGCTGAAAAAAATTCCGTGAGCCCCTGTGCTTATGTTAATGTGTGACCATTCAGGAAAATATTCATTACGTAGATATGTTCCTAACTTACTTGAGTATAGGAGCTGAATGCGAGACTGGGATTGAATTCTTCAGTCTGAGCAGCAACAAGGAGCCATACCTCAATACCTGTTTAACAATCCCCTGAATTTAAATACCTATTGCCTGCTATATACTCAACGACATTCACTTTACAAATAGAAGTATGGTTGAGGGCAGTCTTATATTCTTAAGACGGAGAATTCATTTATTTATTATTCTCAGGTTCTGGTAACCGTACATATCCCTGCATTATAAGGGTTGTTCCACAAATGTAATACCTGTATAGAAATATGCAGTGCATGTTGGAAGTTGGGAGCCTCTCACATGAACCATAGTCGTATTACTACAGTTGCTTGGAAGACCCTTTTATTTTTCTTTTGAGATGCCTAGGGGCAATGTAACCTCACCTGTCCTGAATCCACAAGCAACATTACTTTTTTGCCTACATTTTCAACTCAATGAGGAAGGACAAACTCTTATTCTGGTTCTTTTAGTTTCCAAACATATTGTGTGTGGACCAAGACGGGGAGGAGGTCAAAATTTCTTTGGAGTTTTTTTGATTTTAAAGCTATATTTTTCTTCTGGATGGAGCAAAATTCCTGAAAATTTCATTGTTTTCCACGACACTCTTTCCAACACACCTAATTTATTTTATTTATTTATTTTTACAAAATGCCTTGCTCGGCTGTGACTTTGAGTTTAGCAACCATCGCTGCTGTGGTGTCTGTAGCTCTACTCGCCATTGCTTTCTCAACTGATAATTGGATTCGTGTCGATGTCGCACGCTCACAGGACTTGGAGGTAACAAAATCACAAAATTTATTTCATAAAATATATTATTCCATTTTTTTTTAAAATCTAAAAGTATTTGTTTGAGAGGATTTTATTAATTGTAAGTAATAAATTACGGTTTCATTCCCAACTTTCTTTTTTTATACCATGATAAATAAATTATGGGAATTTCTCCTCAAATGTCAAGTACATGACAGAGGTTTCTACCTATGTGAGTATTTATGTTACCTTTGAGAGAGGGAGAGGTACATAATACCAGGTTTAAGCTTCAATTCATTCTTTTATGTGGCTGAGTTTCCATTAGAAAACCAAATTATCAAGAAAACCTCAAACTCTTGTGTTACTTGCGTATAGTTTAACACAAACAGTATGCTACATACATACATGGCTACCCATTGCATGTCTTCAGTACTTCTTTCTTGACTCACGCTTAGGATAAATTTGTCAAATCCTTGCAAATCAGCCCTTCGAAATGTCCCTGAAATATTCTCTAGTAAGGTAACGGTTGTTGTCTACATATTTACCTATGTTATCATAAAAAAATTACAGAATTCGGTAGATCCTGAACAATGGAAATCGGAGTACATATACTTCACTCGGACGAAGGGACTTTTCAGAATATGTTTCCCTAACCCACAATACAGGCCTCAAGGAGGTACAGGAACAAATCTTACTATTATTATCAATACTATATATGTACATACATGAACATAATCCAAAGTCAACGAGTAACACTGTACTCACGTAAAAGTTTTCCTTTTTTTCCCTTAATACTTCAATACAACTGGTATTAACTTTTCATTATCTAGCTAATTCGGCGTTGCTGATAATACTGAATTAATTGCTATAATGAGCCTCTTTTAATTTCATTTATTTCAGCATAGCTGACTGGAACCAATTTTCCTTTCGTTAAATTCAAAATTTACAAAAATAATCCATGTTTCCATGCAAAACGTATTTATGAACATAAGTCATTGATTTATCAAGGGCACGCTAAATGGAAGTCTTTGTAAAGGATTTTTTATGTCAGTACAGTCTATTAGATGTAGCCACAGATATAAATTTGTTCATCAGCTAATTGTAGGTGAAATCGGTTTAAGGGTGTGTACAATTTAACATCTCGTGGAGATAAAACCAAAACAATTCCTTTTTTCGCACAGTGCCCCTTTACCTCTCTCCAGTTGAAACTTACTGCATGAACATTGACTACTTCATTCCGGAAGTGGAGAGGAATGATCAAGTTAATTTGGACCCTGACCGTATGGCAGCTCTCCGTAAGTACCTGATATTACTATGCCGAAGCGGAAAACCAGTTATACAAAATAAATAATTATTTTCGAGGAAAAGTTTGAACATAACATCCTTTGAATTGACTTTGATTGTACTCACTGAAAATAGATATGGGACGTGCCATGATTGGATTGTTCATCTTTGCGTTTCTGTTTGTTTTCATCGCGTTTTGGACTGGAGTTGCTGGCTGCTGGAGACGATCATCTGCCAACATCACGACCACTGCCATTCTACTCCTTCTCACTTGTACACTCAATTCTTTTTTCTTATTTACATACTTATAGATGTACATACATATGTGTAGTGTAAGGATGACCTTTTGATTGTTCTTGAGTTAATTTATACAAAACTCCCACAACGGTGTACCAGAATTGATCGATCGCTGTCTTTGAAAGTTTTTCATTACGAAAAACCAAAGGAAGCATTAAATTAGATCAGGCTACACGTACAGCAGTAGGTGGCTAACGTGCATTTGTATAATGGTGTGGAGTAAAGTTTAGCTTAATTTAATTCGATACTCCACATTTAAATGGCACTGACAATGAGAGCAGACGTTTCCACGTATAGTACTACTTATTGTGAGTCGTATAACTACAAAGTCGCCTACACTCGGGCATTCGGCCTTGTCATTTCCCTTAAACATCAGCTTGCTTTATTGGTCGAAAGCAAACTTCAATGATTAGCCAACCACACAGATGTTGACGCAGAAAGATCAAATTAATACCTGGGACCCTACCTTTTATTCTAGCTCAGTAGTTTAGTACCAATTGACTTGAGACCATGTTTTCATTTGTAGCCATAGATGTATTTTATATACGTCAGCCTCTTAAAAATTCAGATTCAAAAATGTGACTCCTTTTAAATTAGCCATTTATTCATACCTTTCCCATTCATTTAAAAGTGAATCATTGTCGCAGTAAACAGTTTATCTACTTTCGTAATTTGCACGGCCGAGCCTCATTATCCCAAAGAAATGTGTAGCATGCGTTGTATGACTCTCCAGCAACGTGGTTTTTCATGCAGCTATGACTTTAGACAGCTCAGGTTTTTAATGCTCCTTCTGACATTATGTTATTATATTATGAGCCTCTTTGGTCTGTTCTGTGAATGATCATTGGACTTAAACTAGGTAAATAAAATATCAATACTCTTGCAGGCTTGTTTAGTGCTGGCGGAATGGGACTTTGGCATGGGGTTGAGTACTATGAAACGGAAAAACTCAGTGGTCAGGAATACTATAAACAATGGACTACCGTAAGTTTGAATATTTCACATTGCTAGCAAAAAGTAGCTTCATAGTTTAGTTTTAATTTAAAAGTATTTTTCAATTGAAGTATTTATACACATGTGAAATGTGACACTTATTTTTACTTTTAACAGCCAATGTTTTTACAATTTATTTGTTTTTGTTGAGATAGAAATGTTGAGAACTACATGAAAATTGTAGTGTATTTTTTTGCTATAAGACTATTTTGACTCAGCTTTGAATATTATTTATGTATTATGCATTGGGGTACCGTAAATTTAAAAATTGATTACGAATGATCCAAAGGAACTGAAGAAAGACTCGCGCATATCTTATGACTGGTCATTTTACTTGTCATGGCTTTCCGTTGGATTCAGTTTACTTTCCAGTGCATTATTTGCCTCAGCTGGAACTTGTATAACAAGTGAAAAAAAGGATATAAATAGTTCGAATAGTGCCAATGGACAGTATGTCATGACAGGTCAGTTGATGATGTGGAATATTTTCAATTTATTATTATCGTATACGCCTTAAGGTTTTGAGGCAATCCTCAAATTGGTCGTACGATTGGTCATACGTACTGGCTTGGATTGGAGTTGGATGGTCACTCGTATCTGCTCTGCTTTTCTCTGGGGCTGCTCTTTGCCTCAGAAATGAGGATTTTAATGCTAATGGGGGACTTTCATCCAGTAATAATATGCACTACATCATGCCCGGTATTTATTACAAATTATTAATCAATTATCCTTTTACTTCAATTAGCACTAACCAACAAACAGCTGACTTTAATGCTAAAGTCTCCACTTGATTTTCACATCTTCCTCTCATTAGATACAACTTACGTAGTGACCCCGGCAACTCATGGTTTCTAATTCAATTACCTATCACTTTCAAGTTGTCTGTCTTACATTTCACTATATTTGATCCATTGTCCTTCCTCAATTCAGTATGAAGACTTAGTCTCGTAATTCTTACACAGTAGCTATAGAGCTATTTTCTGTCTTTAACTTATTTTCCTATCATTTCGTCTATCACTAATTTATGAAATAACCGCACATCTATCTTCCCGCTTCTATTCCCTACTTTATATTTATTATTCTTGTTTCTGTACTTTCTTGGTTTAGTTATGGTAAAAGTAAGAGAAAGTATTTACTAACGCGTATTTTATGCATAAACTGCAGAGAATGAAGCAGCTTAAATATCTTATTGCAATAATAAACATTTAAATAATAATAATTATGACTCATAACTCGTAACATAATTATGACTTTATGCATGAACCTCCTTGGTTGTACTTAATTTGGATAATATGAGTCTGAAATTTGATCTTGTTTTACCCAATTATTGCAGTGTAATATGTAGACATTTGAGACAATATTAGGAGTAATCCTATTTACTTGGGTTCAAATTTGCTTTGTGACTATCACGAAAGCTATAGCTTAGCAAGTAAATACAAGTACCGTTGTTGTAAATTAGTTTTGATGATGTGAAATGTGTGAATTTGAATTGCAGTGTACCCTCAGAAGCAGCAGGGCTACGCTTATGGCTACGCGTATCCCACACCTGCGTATGCTTACCAGGGAAATCAGTACCCACCCTACAACTACTAGAAAAATGCTACAATTTTTATACATCATCATATCAATTTCATACATACATATACACAAATACAGTAATTTTTGAGTGCGACATTCTGTTAATAAATTATTCAAAATTATTTTCTTTTTTAAACGTTGTCTAAAAATATGGTGGAGACGACAGGTTGGCATAATTTCGGCATGAATTGGAATATCGCACCTGTTTTTTCATTCAAACGTATTCACGAATTTAATGGATGTAATCGATCTAAACGTTTTAATACATTTAACTATTTATGTGAGCAGTACAGTCAACTCTTGAATAAAGGAATGGTGTACGGGAAAAAAGTCTGCTTCGACATTTAAGTACAATGATGTATGTACTTATTTAGCACTGTGGCACATACAAGGGAATAAGGATGTTGATTGATTGATAGTCTCATTTATCGAGAGTTGATTGCATTCTGGAAAGTACATTTTACGCTAGTGAAGATTTGCGCGGGGAAGTACATGATTATTACAATACGAGATATAATAATCACTACGTTCACATGTAATCACAGAAATAAACTACACTACGATATGCTAACAACTGATATGGTAGCGGAGTGTAGCCAATAGCCTTTTCACTACAGAAACATTATGCTCCTCAGAAGATTGCGTTATATGTATGCATTAAGTAAAGTATCCAGTGCAGAAAGACAAGGTATTTGTGTACGTACTTAATACAACCGTATTTATTTGTAACTTCGTTAAATACTCGTGTATAGTATTTTGCAGTATTAGTTGGACATTTCATTCTAAATGTTGACTAGTTAGAAAAACAAGTTCATCATGAAGTTCACTCAACTATGCCTATTAAATCAAGGGAAAATAAAATGATTATATCTGGATTTCCGAAACATTTCTAATGCTACGAATAAAATATCTTAAAACCCGCCTATACCAAAAACAGTTCTAATCCATTCAAATGTAACCCAGAATGTAAGCGACCAAGGTCCAAGCCTCATCCAAATGGGTAGAAATCCTTTGTAAAGAGCCGTGAATCCTTCATTTCTAACAGTTTTTCTAAAACAATCTATAGAGTTTTTATAGTAAATTCCGTGTCCCTGATCATTTGTTGGTTGGTTCATAACCCTTGTTTTTATCACATCTGCTGGAGTTCCCATCAATGCTGCTGTAAATCCCGCCATCAAACTGAAATCACAAATGCCACTTAAATTACAATCTAGAACCCCCATTATAAATGAATATTAGCGAAACATCTGAGAAATTTACCTCGACAAAACGTGGACAGAAACATTGTCTTCAAATCCTACATTAGTAATTAGGAATCTTTTTGCCGAATCGTACGTAGTAAGGTCACCCAAATTAACTAAAGCTCCACGCTGAACATTAGGCACCCATCCCTTCAATAAAAATTCAAAAAGTTCACTTCAGGAATATAGTTTTTACGTGGAACAAAAAACTAAGAGTATATATTTGCTTCAATTTTCACCTTCCAAAGGCCTTTGACTCCTCCCTGACGGTAAATAAGTAGTAGGGCTTGTTGTGTATTCCGAACTCTAGGCGGCTTTCCCTCCAGTTTTCTCCTACCCTCCATTTGCAGCTGGACTTTGACTAAGTCCATCGGACTAGCGGTAAACTGTGCGAATCCTCCCACCAGCAATCCCGACAGTGCTGCCTATGAGTCACATTATATGACATCAAACTTTTATATTACACATGAAAGTAATTATTCCTACACACATTGCCAATCATGATTTACAGTCTTGATGAACTGACTCATAAAATAATGGTTATATCCGAAAGCAACAGACCTTCCACACAGGAAACACACCATTCTCATCCTTGCCCATAACATCATCCCTCAACTTCTCATACAAGGCCATCCGAATTCCAGAGTATATAACATGTCGATAAAGTGCGGGTAGTATTCCCTTCCACAGGTTCAATAGTCCTTCATCTCGACAGATTCCAATAGCGGTTCCCAGCATGCCGATCCGGTGTCCGCTGAGGTTCTTTACTCCCTGTGCGGATTCCCCCTGGATCTGCATCCGCGTTTTCGTCAGATCCAACGGATATGTCACTAAGTAATCCAGTAACAGTAAATAGTACAAATAGGTGTAAAGGCACCATGGTCTGACAAAAAATGTATTTTCACATCCAGATACATAGTGTATAATGTGGTTCTAAGTAATGAAAAAACCTTTGCCCTTGTCCTAAGTTTTTATGCAAGAGATAAGAGGTTTAATTCCAGGAGGCTCAAACTAGTGGTAATTTGTGTATTTATCCTAAATGAAAATAAAGGAGAGAATGACATGTGTTCCTGGAACTAGGGGAAAAACTTACGTCATGATGAGTGGCAGGAGATTGATCACCCAGTTTGTGGAAATTGTTGGGAGGGGAAGTGAAGCGACTGAGGAGAGGAATAAAATTATTACATAGTATAAGAAGGAAGAGAGAAGAAGGGCCGGATGACATCAAGTATGAAAATAAAAAAAACTGGGAATAAAAAGCCCACGTCATGTTTTACGTCAAGTTGGAAATCTAAAATACTGACTGATGGAAGTGGGAGGAAGTAAAAAAGTGAAATGAGGAATAGGTAATGACTGGAAATATAAATAAGTGTAAATGACTGTTGGAATGTTGACGAAGGAAGTTGTGGGTATAGTTTGTACACGGGAATTCTTTTGTGGTTAAAAGAAGTGTGAATAATTTGATTTGGGGCTGTTGCTGTAATGTTTGGAGAGAGAAACCGGGTTACAGACTGGATTTTGATTGTATTAAGTAGTTGGTAGTAGTGTTTGTACTGTTTGTAGTAGTGCTGTGAGAGAGTGAGAAGTAGAAGTAGTGAATAGTGAATAGTGAAGATTATTGGGAAGAGTGTGAACTGTGAGTGAAGGAACGTGAACTATGAATCATATATGTGTAGTGTGTATGTGTAGTGTGTAGTGTGTAGTGTAGTAGTGGTAGTGAGTAGTACTGATGGTTTCAATGGTTTGGTCTCTGGTTGTTTTTCCTATATGGACTGTATGGAGTGCTCGAGTGCTCGAGTGCTCGGAAGTCTGACTACTGTGAAGGAGTGAGTGAGGGCATATTGAGGTGGAGGAGCTGTGGGTTACGGGTTTTGGCATGGGCTCTGTCTGTTTCTATAGGAAATGATTGGGCTTGGACTGTTTTGGTTGAGAGAGAGAGAGTGAGTGAGTAAATGTAAAAGAGTAGTTGTGAACCTGTCTCGGCCGTGGCAGCAGCAGTAAAAGCTGTAATATACTTGATGATAAAATTCCATTGGTGAAGTGATGGATTGTTATAATTGTTATTATTAATAGAATTGTGGTTTGAATCTGGACTTGTGGAAGATTGTTGGTTGTAGTAGAAGATTCTTTGACTGTCTTCGGGACAGTAGCCAGCGGGTGACATGGAGGCTGTTGCTAAACACGATTTTTCAGCAACTGCTGACGATGAGCTGAGCTTTAGGAGGGGATCTATTCTCAAAGTAGGTGTACTTATATTTGATAAATTTAATTTTCACTGTATACACAAATGTATAGATATGTGAGATTGTTTTCAGTCCTATCACGTGCTCCCCAGGATTTCCATTTGAAAAAATTGCTAAATCCTATTCCGATTTTTAATTAGTGATTGATCAACAGTCCAAAAATGTTTGCACAAATTTTTCAAATAGGTTTTGAACATGGAGGATGACTCAAACTGGTTCCGGGCGGAATTGGATGGGAGGGAGGGGCTCATCCCTTCCAACTATATCGAAATGAAGCCTCACTCCTGGTAATATTTTTCCCAAAAATTAGGTGTCTGTAGCTTAAAGTTACATGAATCAGTTCTGGCTGAAGCTAATGAGGCTGACTACACGCAATGTTAGGTATCGTGGACGGATAACTAGAGCGGAAGCTGAAAGATTCCTCACCGACAAGCAAGAAGGAAGTTTTCTTATTAGAGTCTCAGAGTCCTCTCCTGGGGACTTTTCCCTCTCCGTCAAGTATGCAATTTTTTAATTGGATTTCCATTCTACCACTCACTAATGATCATTTCATCAAAATATTTTATATTCATGCACTTAATATATGCAGTCCTTCTCGCCTTTGTTTTGACGCTAATGCTATCCGTAGATGTTGTGTAAATAAAGCTTGGGGACTGTCGCTTTGGCTTTGACAATGAGGAAATCACTATTGATTTGTTAAATATTGCGCAATTTGTCGTTATTGGAATTTTCCTGATTGGTAAATACGTAGTGCTATTTGTCATGCCAGCAGTTTCAAGTAATTTTGATGGGTGTAAATATTTATAGATGTTCGGACGGAGTTCAGCATTTTAAAGTTCTCCGCGATGCAGGTGGTAAATTTTTCCTCTGGGTCGTCAAATTCAACTCTTTGAATGAGCTTGTTGAGTACCACCGTACTTCAAGCGTGTCACGGTCGCAGGATGTCAAATTACGAGATCTGTTACCCGAATATGTCAAGGCACTGTATGATTTTAGTCCACAGGAACCTGGTGAGCTCGAGTTCCGTAGAGGAGATATCATAACCGGTAATGAATACCTTTCGTTATCTTCATAGTACCGTTTGAGTAAGGAGCTTTTCTTGCGCAAGTATTATTCCAGTGTTAAGGATTATTTATTTGAATAGATCTTATCCCTGTAGGTCGTTTGAAAGTTTTTAGATGAGCTTAATATACCTTTTACTTTTAGGAAAGCTTTTTCTATTGTTGTTTTCTGTTTAGTGTTAATACAAATTCATGAAAAATTCTGAATTCTGATGAACGAAAACACAATGTTACTTGAGCTTTTAATCCTGCTGGAATGCCGGCTGTGTTGCTTTGATATTATTGTTTTAAATACCTGTGACACTAGTGTGACTTCTGTTAAACATATGTATTATTAATATTTTTAATAAGATACAAATAGCATTAAACCAATTTCTTAGTGTCTTGCCCAGAGAAAAGCTAGGATGAAACGGATTTTTTTCTCACTTATGTGTCTAATGTGACGTGTCCTTTCCAGTGTAGTTTGTATTTTCTTTAACTCAGAGATTTGATCAACGCTATCAGGAGGGAAAATAACCACCCTTAAGTAAATTGCTTGCCATGGTGTATGTATGTATATCTATTGTAGTCACAAGGATTTATCTTTCACAAAAGTACAATTTTGTTTGAACCAGAACCAGGTTAAATAAATAATGTGTTGAAATAAATCATTATAAAGATCAAGATAGGAGAGATAAAATCAAGGTTGATTAAATCGATTTATACTTTGGTGGTTGGCCTCTGTAATTGAAAAATCTGGTGCGCAACATGCAAATTGTGTACTTTTATACCGTAGGACAAGCAAATAGTTTTATGAATTACGAGTCTATAGTAACATTGTAATTAATGCAAGTAGGGGATTGCGATTTTAACACATGATTGTGAAAAATACATGTATGAATGTGGGTTACGTAATATTTTTGTGCGCTTGTTAAAATACTTATCACTAAGCATACAGATTTGACTGAAGATGGAATAAGCCTGCACCTGATTGTAACTGACATTTTAATAAATTTGTAGTGACGAATCACTCGGATGAGAACTGGTGGGAAGGCATGATCGGTAATCGGAAAGGTCAATTCCCCTCTACTTACGTCGCTCCTTACAACCCTTGAAGATGAAGTTCAACTGATCCTTTATATCCTGTCGTCTTACGTGATTGATTACGTGCATTTCAAATTAACTCACGCGTTTTATCAGAAAAACTTCGATGGATTGTCACAATTTTTAAGATCATGATCATCTTCATGTGCATCCAATTCTTTCACATATATGTAAAGATTTTCATTTTATCATTCTTTATGAGAATATACATACATAATATTAATGGAAAATATTATATGTACACGATACAAAAGATAAATGAAAATAATATACAAAATTTAAAACGAAATTATAGGTATATTTAAGAAATAATAACTGGACGGAAAATCCAATTATAAATTATTAAATAAAAATAATGTGCACCTGCAATTGCACGCCCAAAATATTCAACGCTTTTCCAGTAACAAAGCAGTAATTGTTCGGTCAAATATCATTTTATTGCAAGTTAAACATTGAAACATATAGAATGTGTTTGCCATCCATACAGAATTTTCATACTACGATCTTCTTTTTTTAAATCCTGATTTGTTTCTCATGCAACTTGTATAGCTCTACAATACGAAAAATTAGTGCTATTAGTAAGTAACAGTTATAAGCATATGTTAGATACATGTACATTATGCATGATATTCATCTATATATTCTATATGTAGGTTAATATCGGCATGCGTATACAGTATATATTTATTTGTATTAATAAATAAACTACTTGCTGAAATTAAATAAATACATCATTAAGTTGCGATATTGCTACCGAATCATTACGTGTGTATAATGTTTTTTGCAGTGCAGTCCACTCATAAAAGTTAGATTTACACTTAGGAAATGAGTTAGTTTTTTCATTGGAAATAAATATGTTTACGCTTCCAGCACGTCTTCCTCGTCGTTCATAAAATGCTTGTCAATTACATCCATCGTCTTGAATAAGAAACTGTAAACTTTGTCTTGAAATTTCTTTTTCTTCTTCTGTTTCTTATTGGGCAATAAATCTGATTTAAGACCTTTGGGAGGCTGATTTCCTGTTCTTAACCTATTTTGTTGGTTTGGAACTTCAATTTCTGCTAGCTCTTCGTCGATATCAACTTTTAATTGGTGTACTGGAATTTTTCTAATATTTTCGTCTAATTCATCGCTTTTGTTTAAATCGCCTTCTTCAGTACTTTTTCCATTATCTGCATCTTTTTCGCTACTTTCTCTGTTCTCTTTACTGGTATCATTTTCTTGACTCTTTTCATTTTCGCGTTCTTGACTCTTGTCATTTAAAGACTCTACGGCTGTCTCTTCGTCTTCACTTTTGTCATTTCTATCTTCATCTGGGTCTTCTTCATCATCGTTGGTATCCTCATCATCTTTTTCTTCGCGATCTTCGTTGCTAGATTTTTCATCTTGTTCCTCTGATTGCTCTCGTAACAGGGGTTTCTTATTGCGGAGGTAGACATGTTCCTCAACTGGTATGTCAGGTTTGTTGAACATCTCAAGCTTTTGTTTTTTTCCTAATCCTAAATACTTTAACAATGTGCTTTGTCCAAATATATTTTGTAACAATGGTTTTTTTTGCTCAAATGGTTTTGTCGGCTGGGGATAAGGTAGATTCTGAGGAATATGTAGCTGCTGTTGCTGAGACACACGCTGAAGCTGTTGTTTTGGGTGCGGTGGTATCTGTTGTTGTGGAGGGTGATAAGGTTGTTTTGGGATAATATGCTGAGGTAGTACGTCTTGTTTATCTGCAGCCTTCTGATTTGTGGGAAAGTTGAGAGAAGATCTGAGGCGACTCAAGATTCCTCCTCCCAAAAATGTGCTCCATTTTGAAGATTTAGATGATGAGGAACCTAGTGGTACCAATTTTAAGTGACTGTTCAGTATGGGGCAATAATGTCCAGATAAGAAATCTTCTTTTCCAACATCTTCTGAACCCATCGCTTAAACTTTAGTTTCTTTTTCAAGAACTTAATTTTCTTTTGCTTCTTCTTTCGATACTTTTTGTAACCTTGTGTAAGCAATCAACCCAAATCTTTATGTACAATTCTATTTATATCTCACAAAATTTACACTAATATAAATATGTACATTTGTCTTACTCATTACAATTGGCAGTCATTACAATTCATTACATTACTCCAGTCATATACAATTACCTCAAATGCACGAGTTCGTGAACACATTCGCATCAAAACGCTTTGTTGTAAGTCAATTAATTACATGTGTATACGTATGTATGTTTATTCATAATTGAGTTACTCGAAACCAGACTTTTACGTATAGTACACACTGATAATTAGAGCTGGGCCGCCCTTACCGCCCGTAACCATATGAGAGATTCTAAAGTTCACCTACCCCAGCCGTGACCCGCATAATTAACTCATTTTTACCCGACCCAGCCCTTTACTTTCAATGTTCCCGAAATAGAGTCCGTGCCCACTCGTTAATTAATAATTTTAACCTATGAAACTCTCCCACAGGCATTTGCGTGTGCTTGCGGGCAAGAAGAACCAAAGAAACAAACCCAATGTTTATATATTTTTAACCGATAAAAAGGAATAACAAGTTAACAAAAACAAATATTCATGGTTCTATTATAAACCTAAAAATGTGAGACAAGGCATGAATTGTTGTCAAGAGTTAAGATAATAAACATTAATGTTTAAATCTTATCTCACATTTTTATTTCCGGAGACCACAATTTTTGACGTAAGAGCATATGATGCTCAAATGAAACCCTATGAAATTTGCTGCAACCGCATAAAATGGCATAAGATCAGAAATTCCTAATTCCTCCTTTTCAGAATCTTTCTCTTATTCCAATCCCTGGAAATTGAATTTTATCAAACCTTGACTTATATTTTCCCCGGTGATTCCTACAATTCTTAACTTAGAGATTTCTTTGATAGCGTCGTGGACAGTCCATAAAATTTGCTACCAACTAGCTTTAAAACATATTTTTTTTATCGTAAAAAAAGTTTTTAAGGTGGGAATTTGATTTAAAGAAGTGAATTTTTAGTAATAGAATCCATATCATTGGCTTACGTGGTTTTAATTATTTCAAAAGCTAAAATAATATGCAAGCTTTTGGCAGCTATCAGACTGTCATCATCAGGTACTTAAAAGCACGTTTTTTGGAATTTTTAGTGCAGTTGCAAGGTATTTAAAATATAAAACAGCATCCAAATAGCTGTAAACTCCAAAAATTATGCAATAGAATTGCACAGTTCAGCCCTGTGTACAATTATGTTTATTTCATCGGGTCAGTATTAAATATTCAACAATAAAAAAAACAAACTAAAGATATAATCAAGCTGTTTACAAACTATTAGGAGTAACTAATATAACAATGTACACATTATGCTTGCTTCTACCTCCGCATTTGCAGTTAATTGCAAATGTAAACGTTTAGGGCAACTAATAAGCACTAGCCAATCGGTTAATGTTAATATATATAAAAAATTTGTATTAAAAAAATTATGTCGTACATCCTGAGGGTTACTACTTTTTGAGAAACATCGTTAGGTGTTGTCATGGTTAGTTGTTAAGTCGTGGAGTGGAAGGGTTAAAGGACGTTTCCATAGAAATATCAGAAACACGAGATAAATTGAATGTTAATAATTAAGTCGGAGGGAATATAACTGATCACCAAAGTTGTTAGTAGCAAACACAAAACTTGGTCTGGAAGATTATAAGTAGTGCATATACGTACATAATTAGCCGGCTAAACTGACGTGTCTAAACGTGTGGCGTGGGGGCCGTAACATTCAGTTGTTCCTAATGTTTTTTCGAAGGAATATCAGCTAGTTGGAAAACCTAAGTCCTAGCGATATGTAACAATATGAACCGAATGAAAAAAATTGTCCAGGGCCTCTAATTAAATAATGTGTTCGTTATTCGTCTTCAGGATTCCATTCGAATAATTATGATAAATACTTCAATAATTAAATTGTACACTAATTTAATTATGTAAATGAAGACCCTGGACAATCGATCTTTTACTTGAGTTCCTCTTGTTACAATTGGCTGAAGTTTTGCAGATATTTCAAGCATGTAACTGTACTCCCTATGAAAAAAGCATTTGGTTGCAGATTACAAATTTTTTTAACTTTGAGTCCTTAGTACCATATAAGTTCCTCTTTAATAATCAATTTGTTAAACACTACTTTTTAAGCTTATAACGTAATATGCATATATCGGACAAAATTTCAGGGTTTAATGTTATTCCGTAACAACGAGATTTTGCTATATATTATAAGTATATACCTAGTATTATAATTATTTATAAAACATGAGGATTTCGGAATATTTCCACTTGTTACAACTAGCTTCCCTGTCTGTATAAAGGATGTTTTATATTCTATACAGAGTGACCATAAACATTTGCCACCCCTGAGGGCACAAGATTCAAAAGCGTCAAGCAAAGGGGAAATTTCAATTTCTACATTTCTTGAAAATATTTTAAAACAATGTTTTTACGCTAATTTGTAGCCAATTTTATGGTATTTCCAAGGAGCGATTTGACAGGTACCTACCTTGAGAATTGTACACATGACTGGAAAAGACCCGGAGCAATGTCGGGGAAGTTCAGCTTCAAGAGAGAAAGTGAGAAAATTGCGGAAAAGAAGGAATGTATGAGAAATTTTTGAATGAACCGTGTGGGAGAACTTTTTCGGAATTCTGTGTTTGTAGCAAATTTCATGAGGATTCATTTTAGTCTAATACCATTGTAATAGGACAAACATTGCGGTCTCAAAAGAAAGAAATATTTTTTATCTGCTTCAATATTGACTCACATATTTAAGTCCTGAGAATGCAATGTCATCCGGCGTTTGCCGGATCTTTTGCGTACAAGGTAAGATTTTGACATGGTACTCTTGGATTCGTATAAAACATGCTATGTTTTTTAGTACTTCCTTAATATGTTTCAGAATCCATATAACTCCAGGGAATTTCGCCTTGTTCCCCCAGGAGGGGTCCTCAAAGTTTCAAAATCCAAAACAGTACCACAGGTAAGGAACCTTTTGAAGTTTTCAAAATTCAACGACATTTTTCAAACAAGTTCCCTGCGGAGGAGGTACCGCGGCAAAATGCGCTCGAGTTACTTGAGCTATGAAACATTCTAGGGGAGTACTAAAACATGTACTATGCCAAAATCTTACAATGTTGGTCTTGTTATAATTGTCACAAACTTGTGATTGTGTCAAATCCCTCTTGCGTCACACCTTGCCGTTACTGGAGTCTTCAGCGTACCCGCATAGCTGGACCTTTTGTTTGTAAGCATACATGAATGCTGAATCACATGGTCACGTAAGAAATAAGATGGTCAAAGACTAAGTTGCTACAAAAGCTCATTAATCGCATAAAATGTTATCTCGTTATGAGCAGATAAAAACCATTTGGTTATACTTTGTTGTATGGTACACGTTAGCGGATTTGTTTTGGTACATCTAATTTCCTTACTAGTGATGTACGTTACGATAAAAGGATACGATATTATCATTTATATCGTACATTTTTGAGGAACAACATAATACGATAATTCGAGGTTTTTTAAACGATACATCGTAATAGCATACTATCGTTCACAGGTTGAGTTTAGTTGCAAATGTGAAACACTTTCCGAAAGTTTAATGTAGATGCAGCTGCAGGTACTTTCATAAATTTTGTTTCGAATGCAAGTACAAATACTAGCAAGGAAATGAACTTTGAGTAAACCACACATGATTATGTGTAATTGTAAGTAAGGTAATATGTGCTTACAGGGTGTTTCATATCCGTTTTCATACCCTAGTCCATGGAAGGGGCGATGGGAAATATATTTGATGCCCCTGTTTTGTAACAAATTTTCCTCCACATTTTTCAAATTGTGTTCTATCCCCTAACCTAAAAAACTCTCGACAAAGCTTTCAAAAAACAGTAGCAAAATCAGGATTTTATGGAATAACTGCAATTTTGGAATCTTCAGTTTTAGAATTGCAGGAAAATTTTAAGGGCTTTCAAACAAGAACAACAATATATCCCTAAGTTGAGCATTTTAGACAGCGTCCCGAACAGTGTGAGGCAAGATTTCTCCACAAAATGTCAAATCATCTTCATAAATAAAAGAATCAAAAACTAAATTTAAAAAACTGTGATGTTTTTTCCAAACATTGGTGCTATCTTACGGTTAGTTAAGAGCTTATTTAAAAAATTAAAATGCGTACGATGAAAATTTCAAATCGTCATTAAATTGCGTATATTTAAAAAAAAATAAGGAAATACTTGTACAATCTGAACGTTGGCTCTACAGCAGAAAACAAGCATCGAAGAAGGGGCTTGTTTTAAAGATAATTCTTATTAAATCACGTACTACCGGTTAGGTTTCCAAATCCGGAAAACTGATTGATCACCATTTACTACTTCACACAATTTAATTTTTCCATCTCAGACTGTTTAGTGTAACCGATAACGGCTGTGTTCTACCTTCCCGGTAACAAAATTATCTTCCTCCCCGTAGAATAACCCAATGTAATGAATTCTGCAATCTAATGAAATGTACATACGTAACTTCCACCAAACTTCCCCCTTCCAACACCCTTCCACCCTTCCATCCACATTCCCTTCCGTCTTAACTAACGCTGCAGCCCTCTCAAGCAAATCATATAATTACAAGTGTGCACAAAATTTCTTCATTGTACTTTGTCCTTTATGCATGTAAATTACAGCTGACCTACAGATTTTGACTACCTTCTCATCAATACACTGATAAGGAATTGTAAATTGCTTAAAATGTCACACTTGAATCTGTTTCAGTGTGTTAACTCTAACTGTTTCAGTTTTTACGGGGAACAGGGCCTCCCAGTGGGGCAAAAAAATTGTCCTCAGAAAAAATTGGGACTGGACGGGCACAATAAAATTGTCCCCATTTGATAATGAGGACAGGGATAAAAATCATTTTCCAAGCTATGTATAAACCGTTTACCCGCGCCTATTTTTTGTATATTATTTAATCTGAGAAACTGTGTATCACTGGTCAAGACGCAAATTAGTTTACACATATTTTCACAAAGATTTCGTGCAAGTATAATTCATTTTAATACAACGAAACTCCATGTAGACCAATTTGCTTTCAAACGAAATGTATACCATTTTGCTTCGTCACAGCCGATACACTTACACTAATGCGTACTTCCCGAACTATGTTGCACGAAATACTTGGATCATGCAATAAATTATTCTACAGGACATTTGTTTTTAAATATTCGTACGGATAGAAATATTTACAGGTCGGGGACGGACACATCCCCACAGATAATTGGGACGGAACGGAAATTCAAAAATGCAGATTTCCCTGATTTTATCCTTAAAATTAATACAGAAGAAAAAGTGCTTGATATTTTACCTGACCATAAAATTTAAAAATTCTTAGAAAAAAACTGGGGAAACAAATTGGGAATGAATTGAACAAAATTAACTAATATTAAACAATTAATTAAACAAATTTATATGGGCTAAAGGAGGCACATGCTGTGACCTACCGTATATTTGAGTCAACGATTTGACATGAAGTATCATTCACGAAACTGTCTCACAAACTTTTTATGTAATTCAGTGACAAAACACTAGATTACCCGAGTAATGTCCATACCCGAGCCGAGCACTGGGAGGGATAGAAGGTATAAGGTGGATGGTATGGTGGAAGTTAATAGGAAAATCAGAATACATAGCTCGTTCATAACCGGCTTATATTGAAAATATACCACCATACCTTCAATATTTAAAAAATAATATGTCTATATACATAATATATACATATTTTATATATGTGTGCTACCTATAATATATATATTATTGTGAGTCATTTTAAAATAAACGAAATATATAACTGGTGCATGTTATTTCGTGTTATGAGCAAAACATTATACACCTGTTTATTCTTCCATTCGGCAAAAACCCCGCCCCAAACCAAAGAACCTCTCTTTCTATATCTGTAATATCCCTTTTAGTAATATTTCTGGTGCAACGGACCGGCCCATCGTACAACTTGTCATATTTGTAATCTCCATTCATGTCACCACGTATTTGACCATGTATATTTAACACTTTATCAGAAAATATAATCTAAGTTAAATCCGTATGTGCCATATAAAAAAGTACAATCAAATATTCGGTTGGTTAGCGGTGTTTCGGTTAGGTGAAATTTTGGCATACATCGGATAGAAAGACCACAAAGGGAAGTTAATACTGTAAAGCCTTCATTTCGAGCAGGGGTGGATTAATACAATAATTTTTACCCTGGCCTTAAGCCTCAAAATAGATTTATTCAATCTGAGGGCATTCATTAATTTTTTTTTATCCCAGTTCCAAAGTTTTTATCCTGGCCGGACCAGGGTGGGCCACTCCGTAAATCCACCCCTGATCTCGAGTATCTACATACAGTAAAAATTGTTATAAATGATGGGGAAAGGATTTATTCTACACTTCACCAGAACAAGGCGTGTGCTTCTTTGATTATACTCACATGCTCCCAAAATTCTACTCGTCTGCACTAAAAATAAGCGGAAACATTTGGCATCGGCATTGAACTTGACTGCATTTCTAATTTGATCTACATTCGAAATCAAGCGTAAGTGTGCAACTGTACCAAGCTGACGTTTAAAGCACAACTATTAAAACAAACAGCCACCATTTTATTCTGCTGTACAATATAAACCTCAAGGAGGAAAGTAAAAGCAGATACAAAGCCAAAAACGTACATATGTGATAAAACCTCTCCCAGAAATGCAGGCGACAAAATAAAAGAACACTGTGACTTATGTTTCAGCTTCTTGTCTTGTGTAAACTTAAAGTCATTAACTGATGACTGGATAATTGACATTTACTCAAAAGAGATGTTGAAAAGTCAGTCTCATCATATAAACTCAGGTCCGATAAATGAGAACGAGTAATTTGCAAAAAATTCACTACTGAATTAGAATTGAGTTACCTTTGGAGTGAAGTATTTCCTCATCTGTAAGAGGCTTCACATCTCCATCCCATCCATCCCCAGAATCCCATCCGTTAGCTTGGTTGTACATTTGTTCAACGTAGTCATGATACCTTAATACATGAGAGAAAAATTTAAATTATATTTCAAAGCAGCCCATTCATAACTTTGCCGGTGAGGCGTACGTATCTGTACTAATTACATACTATTTACTTTGACCGACAATACTACTTCAATGGTTCCTGTTGCCAGTCATTAGCACAGTAGTGCAAGTTTCACAACTTTGCCTTGATGACCCACAATGCAATTGATACAGCGACCAGCTGTCCACCAAATTGTATTCATGCAGTAATTAAGGAAAAGGGCCAAAATGCTTTCAACACATGCATCCTGTCTCGTGGCTTTCTCAGGCCTTAGAACCTGCTATGAATGATTTCACTTCTTGCCTTTGGGCGTTAATTTGATTTTTTTTTATACCTAAGGAGACCTTTTGCTAAAGACATTGCCCAAATACCGTATCGTTATATCGGAAGTGACGTCCACATATTTTTAATTAGCGTGTAAGGATGAAATTTCATAAATACAAGGATGTTTTGGTAGCAGTTTCTAGGATCTTCATAGTTTGAAAAGGATGGGCCGCGTAAAAAATGCTAACTTTTGGTCAACCCTATATAATAACGAATTTCGGATAGCATCCGATGCTTCCGAACCCTTCAATTTATCTGTGTTTCCACGATCAAAGTCTTCAAGTCGAATCCACCCCAAGCTCGTCTTATCATTTTCCCAGCTCTGTGGTCTGTCTACGCAAAATCAAGCAATAAAACTTTGACACAGGCGTATTTATAGTAATTATTGCGAATTGGGAAAAGTTAAAAAAGAATTTTACGGAACTATTGCTTATAAATACAATGATCAAAGACAGTGAGGCAGTCATAAATATTTTTATATCCTAGCCCTCAGCTCTAAAATAAAAATGTGGGCCTACAGCATTTTACACCATTGTCTTGATCCAAGACATCTAAATCTAACAATAAGACTTGCACGAAAAATGAAAAGCATTACATGTCTCAACTTAGGTTTTCATGTGTTCCTTATAATTACTCTTCTTTAAGTCATGCAAAATATATGTACAATCCTCGTGTAGTCACTAATCGTTGTAATAAATAAAAAGGTGTTTGAGATAAGGAATGAATACAATGTAAACTAGAATAATTATTAGATTCATTTGTAAAAAATCATCTGTGATCAACACGACGCGCTAAGCCGGGTAAGGGGCGAAGCGCGACTATGTGATGTAATAACAACATGAGGTAACAACAGGAACTGCCCAATTGGAAGACTTTTATAAACATAACAGTGAGCGTTAACTTGAGGTAATTAAAATGCGTAGACATATCAGTACGCAGTAAAACGTTTGTGAATAATCTCATCTAAGTATGTACGTCCATATCCTTGTATTTGCACTGTTGTTGTTGTGTTGACCTAACGACTAATTAAATTCCACGCGTATAATCGTATTCTGTAGGTATGTATATGCTACATTTCGAAAAACGTTTACAATCGAATTAGTTCAAGTGACATCTACCATTGGATAGAAAATATAATTTAATGTAAACAACGAATCAGACAAAAATTTTACTTCCTACACTGTACATATATATTTGCATGTGTTTATACGTGGCCTACCATAATCTTCTGAGGTCAAACGGATGACCTGATTTCCTTCATAAGCAATATGCTTATTAATATACATTCACAGAGCATTTAAAACTTTTTCTGTTTGTAGGCAAATAGGCCAAAGTTTTTTCTAGTTGTAGGCGGCAAAGCTAGTAAGTAATGATTATAAAATATGCAAGTAGGTAGACCTATTCTTATTACTAGGTACCTTCCAATTCTTATTTGATATCAAAATAATTAATGAATAAAATATTTACTATTGAATAAAATATTTATTAAGTTAATTACGAGCTGCTAAAGCTAACCCAGGCATTAATTCCATTAGGTCAAACTGTGAGTGTTTATCATATTTTTAGATCATACCTGCGCAAATTATTTCTCTCAATTAACTTGTACAGAACTCCTGTTGTGATGTTACAAACTCCTGTCAAATAATTGTTTGATTGAGCAAGACTACTACTTATTGTTTTTAGTAATGTGCGTGCTAATTATAAGGCCTGAATCCGCCGGTCGAAGTTGAAATGTACAAAATTTGACGTTTTCCCCCTTGCTACACACATATCTTGGTATTAAAGTAAACCTATTCAGGGAATCATGCAATTGTACTTGGAGGGTCTCTGCATTACCAACAAATATTCAGACAAATCCATTCTTCAAACCAATATGAGATCTTACATTGCAAAATTAAGTTTTAACAAACAAAACGAAGATGTATGTATGTATATCTCTTAAAAGTGAAAATCTAGAATATCAGATATTAGATTTGAGTGGAATTAGAACAATAATGAACGAAACAAAGTATCTCGGGTGCGAAGCTACCTATTATGGCTGTACATACATAGAAGGAAAGAAAATTTCCCAAAGCTTAAGACAACATCGTATTTTCTACATACGATCACCCAGACTACACACACGTTAAGCATCAAGAGTATGAGTATATAACTGAATGTAATGTTGAGTCCCACCGGAGATGCTTTGAGCCGTTCATTTTGTTGTTCTACATTCCAATTAGTTCGAATACTAGTTTTTGTACTTTTAAGAGCTATAAAGGCATTTTCTTTTTTATTAAACTTATTTATTTCAATCTTTTCAAAATTATAAGAGCGGTATTCTTAAACTGACAAAGAAACATCTTGAGTTACGATTCGTGATGTATCCATTTAGGATCGGAACGAGTTTGACTTGAGTGTAGGTACATACTTGGCCCAACGCCCTATATGTACAATGTAATAATGTAGTTATTGTACAACATTTTATTGCGGAACTACTGGTATTTTTCGAAGCAATTGGTTCACCTGCACCAGTATATGTGATTCCATTCAAGAAGAATCCCAATAATGTGATTGATCAGACGAAGTAGGGCCACTATTTAACCTACTAAAAGCTTCATCATAGTGAGGATGATTCACGTAGTGTTGGTTGTAGTACTTATGTAATTAATATAATCATTCAAGCATTGAGGTTACAAAGGTCTACAGGGGTCTGTTTTACAAAGATGCTTGAATCTAATGATTAGCAGTTTCTATTATTTTCATTTTTAAAGGAAATGCTTAATTTCTATTACTGATTTTTCCCTTAATAATTTTTTCCAATATGAAATTTTGAAAAAGAAAAGCAACATTTTTTTACGAAGGTGCTTCTGCCAGTCCATGGCTTCTATGTTACTACGACTTTTATAGTTGTATGAAATTTTCGTTGAATATTTTGTAAGTGATGAGTTATAGTACTGTTATTCAGATAATTTATTACTCATGTGATCGTCTGATAACTAATCTGATGATGTTGACAATCTCTCTATATCTAACGATGCTTCAGCACATCTAATAATTAATTGTTTGATATACTTTATTTACGTGGTCACAACTTCCAGGAACAAGATAGTTCACAAAGTCAGTGAAAGGATGGAATGTTTTTGCCTAATGATGATACTACTTGAGAGGGTATAATGAAAAACAGATTGAAAGAATGAAAAGGAGATAGTTATACTTTAGAAGGAAATTTATCCAGCGATCAATAAAGTATAGTAATTTATTTTCTCTAGCACGGATTTCTACACCGAAAAACAATAAATAACAAGGATACTAGTAGCAGTTAATAACAGGTGTTAAATAAGAGACTTAGATGAAATATTAATTAACAACAAAATTAATACATGTGGTGTATTATCTACGAGAAATTAAATAGACAACTTTTTCAATGTCTAGGCAAAATAATTTAAGATTATCCTCGAGGGGTTAAATTTTCAAAAGAACTAGGCATCTTTTACCACGTGATCCATTCAAGAGCTTTGATCTTTTGTTGCAGTAACAAACTGAGAATTTTTTTCAACTCAACTTTATTCTGCAGGATTGCAATGGTTTTCTTCGCTTTCAGTTTGTAAATTTCATATTTGAGTCGAGTCTTTTCATACTCCAAATCATGATGGTCATGATGATGATGCTGTTGTTGCAAGTGGGGCGGCAAAAGCGGAGGTTTCGGAAATCCCGGGGGGTAGCTATCATTTTATTGCAAGGCACAGTGTTAACAACATTTTTTAAGTCACACTAAACTAATTGCACAAACTGATATGACATATATTGGGTAGCACTCTTAACAATTTGTGACCAATGTTCTTATAAAAAAATGACAATCGACAAAAAAATCAAAAAAAATCGACAAACACTACAGAATATGTTAATTTAGCTTTCAGATGGGCAATCATTACCAACAACAAATTAGCTGTTTATAGAAAGTATATTTGCTAATTATTCATATAAATGTATTTATTAACTACACGCAACGTACTGAGCTAAGTTCTTTTCCAGTCTCATTTACATGAGCAGTTTTTATAGTTTAAATATTATTTAATCTACCGTCGTTGCTGCAAATTAAAGGGATTTTAATATACTCATCGAGATTTAAAAAGGCAATTAAAAGATTTGTTGGATCTCAAATTGTCATGCTCGTTGACTAAATTATTGAAAATAGTAGAAGTAATGAGGCTCCTTGGAGTAGAATTTAATGTTTAATTTTTATACTGAGTAATTTTTTAATAATTATTAAAGTTATATAATTAACTTACAATATGAATTTGCATATGGAAAGCAAAACCCGAAACGTTGCTTGTTTTATAAATACATTTATGTGAATAATAATTATACACAATTTTCTATAAACTTATACATAGAATAATTACATCGCGTCTAATTTTTTACTATTTAACAACGTATTTTAAATTAATCCATAAAATAATAGAATTTGCCAACATTAGCGGAGTGACTCGAAAAAACAAAAAACTCAAAGGAACTCTAAAAAGTCTATGGCTTTGGTTACAATTCGTGCTCCTACTTCAGCCAACTCATGCTTAATAATTTTCTTCCACTTTCTCTTTCTCCTTCTCTGCCTATAGATTTCAATACGGAGCTTCTCAACTTCAGGATCCCGATCTGGATCAAAATCATGGTGGGGATGTGGAGGTCGCGGCGTGGGCGGTTCGTGCTCCAGAAACCCCGAAAACTCCTCTTCAAACCTGGTATTGGTTTGTTTGTATGTTTTAGTTATTTCTTTTTAAATATTTAATAAAAGCCTATGCCGGTACAACCTTGAACATTTATTAAACGTAATTATCAATAATTACATTTACACTAAGACGCTTAAACTAATCCGGATGCCTCACATCAGACATCTTTGATATACCGAAGTCCAGTGTACATGTATGATATACACTTGAAAAGCCCTGCATGAGGATAATCAATCATGCATATACGAATCGTGGTTAGGCCTGAGTTTTCCCGCAAAACGAAGATGAACTTTGAGTAATTGCAATATAGTCCAAAACAGTTGAAGAGCAACTTAATTGTGAGACCATGTCACGAGATATAATGTCCTTAATCCTCTTCAAGGGTTTACTGTTTCTAAATAAATTTTTATTTTTGTGTGCTCAATAATGATTTTAAATGGTCAAACATTGTACCTAGTCACACGTTGTCTGTTTGTCTTGCATAAAAAAGTAAAAATAAGTGCTTACTTTTATTTTGCCAACCATTGTTTTGAGAATAACGAGCCTATTCAACTAGTTTTCTTAGACCAGGCAATCAAAATTGTGAGTGGAAATAATAGCGTTCTAGCGAAAAACACGATCATATTCAAAATTCATTGAGTAGATACAACGTTTGGATAATTAAAACTGATATGGTGTGGAATGAAATTCGCAGTTCGAAAAATGCTCAAAAATTACAAAGATTCGACCCCCTGTCATCCCTACGCGTGAAGGCTTTAAAAATGTCTGAAATGTTGCACCATGATCTCACTATTAAATTCCAAGCTGGTTAATAAGTCCATGTTCGTATTGTGGGAAAACTAGCCAACACATGTTTCGGATGTGCACCATTGAAAATGGCTTGCTCGTGACTCTTCTTTGGTGTATCATATATGACTATGAACGATACCGGCACATGTAATATAATTACCCATTGCCAGTGTATTGTCGATTGTCATTTTATTTTGTCAGTATCTTCTAAATATAATATTCCGGAAATTGTATTACACTATTTCCTTTCTATTGAATACCTGCATGTACAATATGAACGACATCTTTGTCTACTAAACACAACAAAGCAAAAAAGACAAGGAAAAGCCAGACGCATTAACACTGGTGTAGGAGAAGCCTCTATAAGTAAATAGGAGTAGGTGAAAACAAGAAAGAATAGCTGATAAGAAGGGGAAGATGAAGGTGATGAAAACCTCATTATGTGTCAAATTGTTGAATTGGGGTCACGTAAGTGTGAAAGTTGTTTAATAACTTAGCAATCTGAATAAATCTTGTTTTTATCCAAAGTGAAAGGAATAAGTGGAAATATTATGTACTTACGACAAATGATGGTGATGATGGGGAGGATGGGCTTTCTGCTTGGACAATGTCACAGTGGTTGAAAATGGCCACAGGAACCGCGAACGATCTTGTTCCGCATCTTCATCCTCCATTACGGCGGGATCACCGTACATTGGTGGAACTGGACGGGGCTCCAGAGGTGGATGATTCGCTCTTATAGACCTGTCGAAATCTTCTGAAAGTTGCGTTTCATTCCTTTTCTCGAAACTTGCCTCAGAAGAAGTTGCGTCAGCTTCGTTCTTAATTTTGAAACAAACAATAAAGATTTAATTTTCCCAGAAATTATAATTCGGATAAAGGGAATGAACGAACACAACAATTCATTATGTGCACTTCAAGCGTGATGATTAATAAATTCAAAAGTACTGACGACTTTAAATGAACTGATGGTTGTTAATTATGAGACCCAATAAAATGTGTTGAGTGGTTCAGAGTTTGTCATTCTCATGTAAACGAGGAAGAAATCATGACCAGGAAAGAAGCATTGATCTTTTTTCTACAGCCTTTCAAACAGTAGGAATGATACATTTTGACTCGTTATTACTAGAAGGGAAGCGAAGTATTCTTTCCGATCGGATCGGTGAGAGCATGTCATTGGTTTTCAATCGGGTAAAATGGGTGGGAAAATATGTTAAATTGACACAAACGTTGCAGTTCTGACACTGTTCAAATTTATATTTACAATTTTTATTTTTGGATTTGGGAAGTTCATGAAACTACTATTTTATTTAGTACTGTTGCTAAATCTAAAATCACCCATCTCCAGCCATTGTCTACACAATTCAACGCAATTTGACGCTGTGCTCGTTTGAAGGTCCTTTAAGTTTGCTACGAAGAAGCGTAAATTTAACTCTTTTGTAAAAATAATATATTTGAGTACACACAATACCATAAAAACAACCAAAACTTTTAAAATTTCAGTCCTTGCAAATCCTGGCTTTACCGCCCTTAGTGGGGAAATGTATCGGGTTTCTGAGCTATGGGAATGAACCAATTTTTAAAAATCTGACGGGTTCGAATTTTGAGGAACAACATATATTTTACACCACTGTTCTAAATATAGACTACGGGGCAAAATATGTCATTAAACCTATCGTGTAAAAATTGTATATATTTGTACATTTCCCTAAAAAAGTTATTGTCCGCTGGGGTATTTATTTGAAGAACATCAGAATTGGTTGCACCGGATTAAAATTAAACTGGTTTTTAAAGATGTCCGAATTTTTTACATTCATTGCTTATTTTTAGGATTCATTGAATTCATCAGAACAGTTCTAATGAATTCATCTTTCACTAGATACTATTCATTAGAAGTTATGCAGAGAAATTGGATAAAATGAGAGGGAGAAATTAAATTGACAAGAAACATCCATAATGTAGGTCTGGAGTCCCACTTTTGTTTCCTTGAGACGCTAAGCTGGCGGGTCTGGAGATAGGTCCTGCACTAGGTAAATAGTCATATTGTCCTAATATACTGGACATATACATATAGATATATATAGCACATGGGTCGGCGGTCGGCGTCTCCTCCTCCAATTCACATTTACAATACATGCTGGGGTAACAGCCGGTATCATGTGCCACATGTTTTTCCGCTGGGTGCAGTGACCCGTGTACAAAAACATTAGGTGTAGTAGTGACTCTTTGCTGAACTTTATGAGTGATTGATATTCATTGCGGGGATATAGTACGTTCAGATCCCGACTCTTGGCAGAATACACAGTTTATCATAAAGTCTATTACAGCTTCGACGTAGACTATGTCCCCTAAAGGGAGGGCTGGTTCCGGCCCAATGAAGCCAGAGCCCAGCATATCATAATGATAATAATAGTTATTTAATAATTCCTGCTCGATTATGTACTTTAAATCCTTAAACCAAGAGTAGAGATCGTCAGTTATTAAAAGCAGTACACTGATGAATATTTCCACAACGGCTTATCATATACCTACATTTCCTATGTAATATAACTAACCATACCCTGAAAAGATTTAGCAGAAGTAGTAATGCGTTAGTATAACTATTGCTACAATTTATATTCTGCTACGGCACACTATATAGGTATGTATCACGGTAGAGATTCATGCTCTTGATGTTACGTTATAACGAGAGCAACCGTGTTTAATTAATTCATGGATTTAACATTTCTGGAATGACAAATAAATGATCACGTTGCTTTGGCTCAAAACTATATGGCTGCCAAAAATTATTACGATTGTCATTATGTCATCTAGAATTTTAAGGTAATGTAATTACCTTATTTAAAAATATCTCGAAAACTATGCATGCAAAACCAGTTCCTTGAAAGTCTGAATTAACTGATTAGGAGCACAAATAAAAGGTTTCTTATTATGAAGTCATATCTACCAAGTTACTTCTTCTGATTTTATGCCAATATCTTTTCAAAGCGCTATTACTGGCTAAATTGAAAACAAACGATTTCGTGTTCGGATTGACACGTCAAAATTACAACACGGGTGAGGGTAACTTTCTCGGAGCATTCAAATTTCTGTTGTATCTTAATAGTATTGTTCTAAATATTATGTACATAAATACATAGCTAGATAAATGGCTTTTTACAAGAACAATCAAACTTTTCAACTAAACCGAGGCTATAATGCATAGCTAATTGTAAGCTGAATGAAAATCTTCAGTAGTCTCCGTTTCTTGCACTCAAATGTGCCGTGTATAGGGAACAACGCAACTTCCCTATATTCATAAATCTCTCATGATCATATTTCCGAAATTTTACTTCTGCTGGAATTTGCTTCAGGTTGCTGTTTTACTATAACTTTAAAACTAAACGCTTGTTTGATAAAAATCCCTATATATTACTATTACTCTCTTATAGGCAGGGAATCGATTTTTTAGAGATAGTAACACGTAGTGATACTACTAACACTGGTGAACGATATTTTCAGCATAATATTACAGATTAAGTATCTACATATGGATTAGGAATATTGGAAGAGCCGTAGAAGATAGTCACCAGTCAACTGTAAATAACTTGTGTTGCTTCCAATAACTGCCATTGATCACGTTTCTTTTGGTATTAAGATTTTCCAGCAATCTAATATTATTATTATTATCATTAAGTGTTTTCAAAATCCGTGGTAATGTAACAACTTTACCACGAATCACGTTTATCACTTTTACAAGCACTGAAAGAAACTATTTTGAACCTTGTGCTTTTATTTTTTATACCGTTT
This sequence comes from Allacma fusca, assembly GCA_947179485.1. Classification (NCBI taxonomy): domain Eukaryota; kingdom Metazoa; phylum Arthropoda; class Collembola; order Symphypleona; family Sminthuridae; genus Allacma; species Allacma fusca. The sequence continues at coordinate 50,579,610 of OX359249.1, read as the reverse complement.
AGAGAAGGCTGTTAAATAATATCAAAATCGGCTTCAAAAATTCAATAAAACGTTATCAGCTTTTTAGTAGAACTATGATAACCACCGAGTCAAAGAAAAATTACAATTGTTTTTAAAAGTCACAAAAACTAAAATTACCTGGTCTTCCTCACTGCTGACTAAATCCGAACGGGCGTTTGGACGAGAGTTTGGATAAACAACTCTGTCGGGCAATTTAGCTTGAACATTTCTATTATTTGGTCTATGCAGGAAAAACACTGGCCGAATCGGCGAATGAACGAACAATTGACTTTGCACAAAACTTGACACGACCAATAGAATGGCAAACCGGAGAAGCAAAAGATGAGCCATTGTTACCTTGACCATGGCTCAACAAAGACTGAACGAATGTTTCAAAGGTTCAATGCAAGACATTGCACTTGGCTATTATTTATCTTTCTTTTTACTCTCGTCTCTCTCCCTAGCTCCCAGTACTTCATAAAATCTTCGGAAAAAAATGATTCTTGAATGAGGAACCTGTTTTTAATGTAGACGATTCATATGTATATATGTAGGAAGGACCATTGAAGTAAAAGCTGTAAAACTTAATTTGGATCAAACACACGTAAGTATGATTCACCTAACTTGAATCTTAACGTAAAGCCGTGTACAACATCAAACCATTCCATGAGGATTTCCTTTTGACAAAATCTTATGCTTCCAACATTTCTGGGTCATTAACTAAAAAGACAAGTTTTTACCTGTATACACTGCAGTAACATAATTCAGAGATCTTCTTTCTCCACACATAACTGACTGTAGGCCCTAGTTATTAATTTTTTCTTCCTCATGTCAGACGATATCCGACAGTAAAATCAAAGCAAACCTCATGTACCTCTCCATCTCATTCACAGCAGTTCTTGATTGATATTCACACTCAACCATGGCTTCAGTTTCATGTATCCGTTGTCGTAAAAAATCAGTTTCATTGTGAAACCCCATTAAGTCAATTAATTACGGTGTATGGTACGCTTTTTTGTACCTGCGTTACAGGTAGCTACGACAAAGTTGACTATCTGGGTGTTTCAGCAACTGTCTTGCTTTCACATGTTCAATGTTACCAGACTGTTTACAGATAGTCACATCTTTACGGAAATATTTACGCAGTCCTTGAACTCAAACAGGGTTAGCAGGCTAGATATTCTAGATTAACTGGGTCAGGTGGTCCTGCCTACCTTTATACCTCATCTTTCGTTATAGTTTGCGTACCCAACTATTTACTATCAAAAGGTTTTCATAACCTTGTTACTACTGCATCTCATCGCGTACTCTGAATTTCATTGATATATCCTAAAACTATGTGTCATTGTTTTGACCTTCCTGCATGTACATTTAAAACTCTTACCGCAAATAATGTTCCCATCAGAGAAATCAATTCAAGATATTTTGTAAAAGCATATTATAAAAATAACAGCTCTGATCTTCTGTTGTGACGAGCTTTAAGCAGATGGAAATCATTTATACTTGCTCAAGATTTACAAACACAAGTTGATTATTTAGAATCTTAATCTAAAGCTCAGTGTTTTTAGCTTCCGTTCTTGTATTCTTCCAATCGTGTGAACTTTTCCCTGTTTTTTACGCTATAAACCCCAAATCATTCATACTAAGCTTTGCATTTTTCGTGATAATTTTCTTAGCAAAATTCGTAGTAAAATACCCAACGGACCCGAACAAAAATATTGATCGGGTTTGTCTCTGTTACCCGGGAGACGAGTATTTGTCATGTCCATGTAAAAATCCATGTTTGGTTTGTTTTGTGGGTGAGACCAACGTTTGCAATTTAAATTACCATCTTTAGGCAATAAACACAAAGTGTGGAAAGCTTACTATCTTGTGATCTTACTTATCGTTTTCATTATGGTAGGAAACTTTCTTCCAGCACCTCGTAGGGCGAATGTTTATTCCACAGGAAGATCCGAACACTTTTGATCTTTGTGGGATTTTTTATGTCATCATCGTTATCCGTGGGAGGCGGGGAATCGGGCTGGGGCAAGCTGAAAGATCTTCATTTACGTCCTCGGTGTTGCATCCCTTTAGCTTGTCGATTAAAACCTGTAGTAAAAAGTCTACCAAATCTAACTTCAACTTTTTCACTAACAAGTAACCCTGGCCCCATGCCCACTCGGGATCGAAATGAAATTTTGTGGAAGCTTAGGTACCTGGCCCAATGTCCCAGCGAGACCAAAAGTTTAGGCCATCTCGCCCTGGTTTGCGCGGGAAATCGCGCAGAAATTTTAAATTCCAATTCGTGAGCAAAGGGTCCCCCTGTCCAACCTAAATTTTCCAATGTTAAATCCCATAAGGAAACTTCATTTTCAAATTTCACGAAAATAATAAAAAAAATGCCTAAAAGCTCATTAACATCCCTTACAACACAATATAAGCATGTTTGCAAACTTGGTTTGGACCATCTCGCCCTCGTTTCAGGTT